>WOVY01002256.1:600000-906442 GCA_013436015.1 Rhipicephalus annulatus | reverse complement strand
ACAGGCAAAACACTCAATGACGTCCTCCAAGGCTTCAGCGTAGGCGACCGCAGTGCCCGGAAAAGGGACGATGCTCATTGGTGAAATTTGTAATCATGACCTCGGCTGTACCGTCCGAATGTCAATGATGCCTCGTGCCACAGAAATTCCAAGCGCCAGCAGCAGGGAGACGTTGCACTCTGCCACTGTTTCACCGTCACTGGTTCCTTCGGAAGTCACCCTGAATTAGGATACTTGCACGAGGTGGTATTGTGACACTGTTCGTCGGAAACACGGAGGGGCGTTGTACGGCGGTTGGAGTCCCTTGACGTAGCGTTGACTGTCGAAAGGAAATGCAGCGTCGCCGTAGGTCGATTTACGGCGCCATATTCCCGAAGAAAATCGAGGCCGAGAATTAATTCGCGGGAGCAGTCACGTAGCACGATGGAGCTGACCAAAACGTGCAGCCCTCGTATTTGTAGCCTGGACGTGCACAAACCAACCGGCGTTACAACATGTCCGCCAGCTGTACGTACATGCGATCCTGTCCAAGGCATTATCACTTTCTTCAAGGTACGTGCCAATTGTCCGCTAATAATCGAGTAGTCAGCACCAGTGTCTATTAAGGCAGTTAAATTGCGACCGTCGAGCATCACAGGTATGTCCATTGAAAAGTCGCTCAGCTGGGATACAGGCGCCGGCGTAGTCGAATTTCCGTTGGTCCGATGTCGCGTCGATTGGAGGGCGAGGTCTTCATCACGTCGAGAATCAGCGGCCTCGCCTCGAAAGGTCGCTGGCGTTAGTTTTCCAGGCGGGGGCTCGGAGACCGTCCTTGCGGCCTTCGATTTCCGTTGCCTGAATAAGACGACGACCGCGGTGACGGTGAGCGCGACTGACGCCTGAGTGGGACGTTTCTGCCGAGCGATAAAATCTTCAATTTCTGGTGGTCTCTGTCCAAACCGGGGGCGGGGTGAATTGGCAGGAAAACCCTGCAGCCCAAGTCGGCGGTACTGGCAGTCTCGGTAGAGGTGACCCGCTTCACCGCAGTGGTAGCAAAGCGGTCGTCGGTCGGGCATGCGCCATATGTCGGATTTACGCATGACGGGTCGAGTGTCTGCAAAATAAGGGACCACCTGTGCGGACTGCAGTGTGGCGTACGGGGTTGCGGCTGGTAGTGGGACTGGTGCAGGTGCGTTGTGTTCGAACGTGTCGGTATAAGTGGTGCGCTGGAAACCACTCACTGGGGATGGTGTCGTGGACGACGGAACGGTGCGTCTCAATACGTCTGCGTAGGTCACCCCTAGAGGTTCACTTGAAGTTGCGAACGCCTGAAGTGGTGCAGCAACCTGCGTTGGTGTCTCGCGACGAGGTGTGCCGAGCGCATGCTGAACTTCGTCACGTATGATGGTGGCGATGCAATTCGTGGAAGGCTGCTGCTGCGCCTGGTTCAGCTGTTGCAGCTGTTTGCAGCTCGTCGCGAACAACCGAACGTATCAGCTCGCGAAGCGCTCTCACGTCGGTCGGGAACGAGCCTAGCCCGGTGGTATAGGTAGCATTCACTTGCCGATCGTACTGGTTCCGCTGCTGCAGCGCCTTTTCCATGGCGACGGCTTCAGTGAGGAACTCCGCAACCGTTCTAGGCGGACTACGAATGAGTCCAGCGAAGAGCTGCTCTTTCACACCTCGCATCAAGTGTCGCAGCTTCTTGTCTTCCGGCATGGTTGGATCGGCGCGAGTGAAACAGATGAACCATATCCTCCACGTATGTAGCCACACCTTCATTAGGCATCTGCATGCGGGACTGGAGGGCCCTTTCAGCGCGCTCTCGACGATCGAGACTCGAGTACGTTTCGCGGAGCCTGTGACAGAACTCATGCCACGACGTTAGGAGGCCCTTGCGGTTCTGGAACCATGTGCGAGCACCATCCAGAAGACTAAAGTACACATTCTTGAGCTTCGCTACTTCGTCCCACCCGTTGAAATCCGCTACGTACTCGTACTCAGCCAGCCAATCTTCCACATCTTCATAGAGGCCACCACGGAAGGGACTCGGAACACGTGGTTTTTGCAGCGTGTAATGAGTGGGTGCAGCTGCGGGTGCAGCGGTTGGAGCAGCGGCGGCTCCAGCGGCAGGGGAAGCGGTGACAGCAACAGTATTCTCCATACCAGTCGACGTACTTGTACTGTGAGGCACAAACTCGGGGGACAGTCCTCGAATCCTCCGACTGAAACGGTGTACCGGCGTAAGCTCTGGGTTTTGGGTCACGTTCCGGCTGCTAGAAGGAGTCTGTTGCATAGGTGAGGTTACCCCGCACCTCCCACCATTAAAATGTCACGTTAAAAAGACAGGAGACGTTTTTAAGGCGTCCTCACAAAAGTCCGAAGAGCGGTCGGCTCAGCGCAGCCAAAAACAGAACAATGGCACGAGGGGAACTGCCACTTCGTCTGCCTCTTTTGCGCTGGCAGATCAAGCGCGCGGCAATATATATGAAATGTGTTAGCGCATATACCGACAGTAGAAAAAAAGGTGTGCGTGTGAACAGTTTATGACAGAATGATCTGCTGCAAGCAAACTGTGTATTGGCATGATATTTGAACTGGTTTCAGTGTGATATTATGTTTTTTATTGTTCTTTTTTCCCCTTTTTTTCGCTGCAGAACTTCGTGATATGAAGTAGCCGAGGGTAATTTGGACCTCAACCTCTCCACAGCAAAATAGTTAGAACAGCACAGAAGCAAACAGCAAAAACTACTCAAGGCTCTCTGTTCGTCAACAAGCGAAGATTCAAGACAGACGCGAACGTTTTATGTGCCTTGTTGTTTTGATATCTTATTTTTGGCGCCCGTCGCTGATCATGCACCTCTGGTGCTTACACGGCTGCATATGACGTCCACGCGATGACTGGCCTAGTTTGCCGAATATTTTTAATACCATTTTTTTCACACACGCTCGTCAAGTGTCGGGTGACCCTAGGGAATTGTGCCATGGGGACACCGAGGATAACATGCAAATCAGCAACCATCGAAGTAGAAATAAAGACTGAAAAAGAAAAGCCATAGGAAGGGAGTGGGTGAACATGTCGATGCTGTTGACAGATAGGACGTCAATGTCGTGTTCCGGGGTTGATAAGTTGTGTTGAAGCATTTTTTATTTATTATTCACCTAGCTAAAGATGGGTGCGAAATCAAATCTCATGCCATTTTATTTTTCTTTTGGTGTAATTAATAGGTACATTGGGTGAAATGCTGTTTTAGTAGCTAACTAACAAAACTAGATATTTCAAAAGCACAGAAAACTAACAAAGGTTCTCAAAATATTCGTAAGTATGGGCATTTATTGCAATATCTTCAAAGGGTAAGTAAGATGGCGTGCCTACGCTGAGTTTGATTAGGCTACGTAGGCTACGGTTCATTTCCTATAAGTTTAATGATTGATTTGTGGGGTTTCTTGTCCTAAAACCACCTAATTATAATGAGAGACACCGCAGTGGAGGGCTCTGGAAATTTCGACCATGTGGGGTTCATTAACGCGCACCCAAATCGGAGCACACGGGCCTACAACATTTTCGTCCCAATTGAAAATGCAGCCGCTGAAGCCGGGATTCGATCCCTTGACCTGCGGGTCAGCAGCCGAGTGTCCGGGCCACTAGACAACTGAGGCGGGGCCATCTCCTTTCGGCGTATGATTCACTTTACGCCTGCATAAGGGTGAAAAACATGTTTCGTGACCTTATTCGTAGTGATGCTTCCAACCCTTCATCGATAGCAAGCATCACTACGATAAGAAGCATGAATGCTTCCTATCATTCACCGAATTAAGCATAAATGTCTCGGTGGCAATAGCCATCACTTCGCGTGCAGCATCGTTACAGTGGCATGATTATTTTTTATTCATAGAAAAGCGTTATCGACACACGTACAATAATTTTACGGGAGGGACACACACTCGCAAGGCACGGACGCGAAGTTATAGGTGTGCATGTATTTACAACTGGTTAGGCAAACAGCGCGGCAAATATGATGATGATGATGATGCTCCTTGGCATATTGGCACCTAAACACACAGCGGCATCGACCAAGTGTCGGGCGGGTCATACATACAAATTTTATTATTAGTATTTAGTAAGAGTTGAAACAATATGGACAGCTTGTATCATATTTGGTCATTCTCTCTTCGTTTTGTGGATCACAATGCGACTCATACGTAGCAATGTCAATGACAAAACCAACTAGAGCCGCACGCAATCAGGTTTACATTTTTTCCAGTTTGAGATTCTTCGTTGGAAGTACTAAATGCGTTTTGTTTTCTTTGATGCACTTTCGAAACACAAAGCTTTGTTCTATGCTATACAGGGTGTCCCACATAAATTTAGCCAGAGTTTAAAAATATGCCAAAACACATTATCACGAAGCGACCAGATGCATGTTGCTCACCATTGCCTGGAGTTAGTCAGACTTTTTTTGTGTTGTCAAGTATTGTTTAATTATATATGTTTATTTACCTAACTTTTCAAAAACAAAGATAGATAAAAAATTCAAAGAGAAAGTTTAGATCGGTTTGCGAAACGTCCCATTAGACAGCTTTGAACTTAATATCTGTTAGGTATTACTGTTTTTCTGCTAATTACCAATACCCGCGAAATACAAAAAAGACCACGTGACAAACCGCTCATGTGCCTCTGCGCGCACTGATTCTAGTGCTCCTTAACGTTCCGCGTACGAACGGCCATAATAGCATTTGCCCCATATTGCTGTATCGGCAGGGCTGCAACGATGGTGGTAGCTTTACGATGAACACGTTTTGCTATCGGCCACAAATTAGTAACCATTGCGACTGCTTATCGCTGTCAAGAACCGATGCGAGGGAAGCGTGTAGTTCGTGCGCGGAATGTTAAGAAGCACTAGAATCAACCTGCACACTGACCAGAGAGCAGGTTTGTCACGTGGTATTTTTTCGGGGCGAAGCTCCTTACAGCGGCACCCGTTCGTCCCTCGTAGTCGTAGTAGTAGTGCGTAACTAGTCTTACATTTTGACCTCCAAGGTGGTGCCGGTGGGAGATTTCTTCTGTGCGTTGTTGAACCATAAAAAATTCGCATCGTGCACGCTAACTAAAAGCCGAATTCTCCTGTCTCTCATTCCAACCTTGTAGCCATTGGCTTGTACTGTGAGCACAATCTGACAAGAAAGGGCTGCTACGTTATACTCGCTGGACGTAACCTCCTTAGTTATAGAAAGTTTTAGCGAGCGCTGGGCCGCAGTGCCATGAATACAGCGAACTAGTATATACCATGAACTCGAGGGGGTTAAAGGTGAGAAGTAGACACGAAGCGCAAGCCGTAAGAAAGTGTGCGTGTGCCTCCTCTTGTTCAGTCCTTGGCATGTCCGCTGAATGGCGGTGCTTTATTATGAAGAATATTTGATAAAAAGATGCGAGATGGTGATACTTGGAGTGTTGAATAGGTGGACGAACGGACACACAGACAGATACATGAACGGACGCACGGATGGCTGCACGGACAGATGGACGCATGGACGAACGCAAGAACGGACGCACAGATAGACGTGCGGGCGCACGAACAGATGCACGCACGGACGGGCGTATGTACGCACGGGCGGCCACACAGACGCACGCATACACGGACGGAAGCAAGAACGAGTGAATGGACGGATGCTTCGCCCCACTCTCCATCATTAACTCCGTGGATATGCTGCCATTTTTTGTATTTCGCGGGTATTTATAATTAGCAGAAACACAGTAATACTTAATAGATATAAAGTTCAAAACTATCTATTTGTATGTTTGGAAACCGATATACAACTTCCTCATTAAAATTTGGTATCCATCTTCATTACTTCAAAAGTTAGTTAATTAAACATATCAAATAAACAATATTCGAGAACACCAAAAAATAATCTCACTGACTCCACGCAACGGTAAGCAACATGCATTTGATAACGTTGTAATTACGTATCCTGGCATATCTTTAATCTCTGGCTAAAATTACGTGGGACACTATATATTGTCACGGGGTCGTGACGTGGCCGAAGACAGGAGACTTTGTGTTGGAATTTAACTGTTTATTTGGGCGAACCTGTGCCCGGTAAACGGAAAGTCCGATTACAATAGCAGTCTTGGACTGATAGCGGCGAACGGGGCGTCGGCCGTCGATCAACTACTGACAAGCGGCGAAGCGCGTCGGCATTTATACTCTTGCCGTCGAATGTTCTAGCGTTATCGCTGGCGGTGGCATAGGTTCCAGAATAATCTGTACAGTTCGCAGAGTTGGCTTGATCTTATCGAAATGATCTACTACAGTCCGGAAGCTTCTCGAAAACTGCAGGCACGGTTTGCGCTGAGAATTGTGTAGTGGTTTAGAACGACAACAAAACTTGGGAAATGGAACGTGGCAAAATATAGTGCACTTAGCCTTTTCGTTGATAGATCAGATCAGGAGGCTCGAGGTAAAAGTCAGTAGAAAAATTTATCACACTTGCTTATTCAGTCAGTTTTATTCATTCACAGACCTCGCACATTAACATTACATGACATGTATTGGAAGAGTGGAATCGCAAAGGTGTGATTGTTCTCATGCATGACACCTTACTGTGGCTTCTTCAAGTGAGCCGTACCCATCAGTGGTAACGAAAACTAAGCAAAAACTGCTGGTGCAATGTTCGTAAAATTAAACTCCTGAGGTAATAGCTTAGAAATGATGGACTTCATTAAAGGATAAAGACACTAATGATGTCGCACGTGCAACGTTCCGGTGTTCAGGAATGAAGACTTTCTAATGATTATTTCTTACAGTTGCCTAGAGTGTGCTGAGAACTTCGTTTCCCTAGAGATAGCACAGTCTGTACGAACATATTTATTAACATTTAACTCTGTCGTATTCCATTGTTGTGCTCACGAAGCTTTTTTATTATCGGGAAGCTTGAACATAGTTATTTCTTTTTTCAGATGCTTCAAAAAATTGTTTGGTTAGATAAATCCTTATTTGTTCGCATTCAGTTATGCATCACAACTTGGTAATCAGTTTTGGAGCAGTGTAATGAAATAGCGGCTCTTTATATAAAATCGCAGCATATTCCATCAGGAGAATTAAACTTTTATTTTAGTTAGTTTTACATTATCTATCACAATCTTTAAAATTACCACTGTATTGTTATTCATAGTAGTGTTCTTCTATTTCACATCTTACGTAAGACACTATGAGGCTGCAGTATCAGCGCTGCCCGCCAGACAGATCTCGCGGTTCGGAGTAATGCTAGAGCCCCGTGTGCTTTATTTACCTGCAAGTTATAAAGCTCGTCAACATTTGTGGGGAAGTGTCAAAGAACGATTGAGCGTGCGTGCATGCATGCAAACCTGCTTCTACCTTTAGAATGCACTGAAGCAGTAAACAGCAGCAGCTATTCAACATTTACTTTCTCATGATCACAAGTGGTTCCTCAAAAGTTATATCAGATTAGATGCCTCATTTTTATGAAGTGACATCTTGCACACGTGAGCTCGGATACATCAATTTTATTCGTAATCGGTAAATATTACCAGAGCAGTGCCCTCATTGTTCATACTTACAGATGTTTATTATTGCCTGCCCGGGCCATTCTTGTTCACATTCTGGAGTTTAAGTCTGTGTCTTTTGGCTGGAAGTTTTCCTAAGTGAATGCTACTGACATCTGGTGTTCCATCAAACTGGAAAAAAGAAGCTGCATGAGAATGTTCTTTTGCGGGGACGCTATATTGCTTGGATGCGCAAATAGTACGCATATATTCGTTGCATGTCAAAGCTAAACATGGGATGCCTATTTTCATTTCTACAGCTTCTAGAACTGCTGTGTTGTATTCCTTCCACCTTCCCCGCACTCCTACCTCACCCTAAATTCACGTCACACGCCACTAATTCTAGTCATAGAGTCTGATCTCTGTGTGCGTGCGCAAACAGAAAAGCCACAGTGCAATGCGCCATGTGTAAAATTTAAACTCTAATGTGTGTTCCGGAAAGAGGAGTGGTACTAAGTGCTGGAAAGGGGGCGGTAATCTTACGAACACGTTCCCGACACGCGTGCACCAAATAAAGAATCACTATTGTCGAAGAGAACAGCTACGTGCTCAAAAGAGCCATTCGGCTAGACGACCAGTAGTAATGATGTAGGAAATAATTATGGAGGAGTATTCTAGCTATTACATGCCAGAAACTAAGGCAGAGAAAATGGGCTAGACAAAATGAACAAATTCATGCATGAAAGCAATGTAGTGATCGGCGAGCGAAGCCATTTGAGTGTACTAATGAACGCCAATTTACATAATTACACACTGTGGCGCCCTCTTCATCGCATGTTCAGCCCCATCTATCGGGCTTCATTTACCCATGCATTAATTTTAAGCAATAAAACACGCACTAGTATGAGAGATACGTGTGAAAAAATAGCGCTTAAATAACACCATTAGCAGAGCTGCGTCCTTGCGCTCTTGCCTTTTTCGAATGGCAAATACCACAACAGTGTTCGTCTTATTGAGAGCACTCCTCTCATAATAGGAAAGTATGCTAGCGAAAACAAATAAATGGAACAGCGCCTCTTGAAAGAGCCACTGCAGAATCTGTATGTTGTTCGAATGCTCGCAAGAAAACTTGTGCGGAAGTAAAAGGCGTCCCTTAAAAGTATCTTGAATCATTTGCATCGTCACCTTTCTGTATAAGTAGTTATTCAACGAATTATATCGAAATACATTAATTGACCTTAAAGTCAGCTGTGAGTACGTTATTTTCTACAGGCCCGAAACGAATCCTCTTTTTCATAAAGCTGAATACATTTCATCCATTTGTTCTTCTCATAGGCACGTTAGAGTCTCTAGCACGCATCATTGACTTATTGATCCGCATTTTATTTTATCCAACTTAACCTCAACCTGCTTGCCTGTGCAACAAAATTATGCCTCGTTGGGATCCGTAGCTAGAGTGTTTGGCTGCTGACCTGAAGGTCACGGCTTCGATTTTAGCCACAGCAGTCGCATTTGATTGCTGCGAAATTTTAGAGGTCCGTGTAATGTGCAATGTATGCGCACGTTATAAACAACAAATGGTCAGAATTTCTGGAGCGCTTCAGTACGGTGTCTTTCATGATAAAGACTTGGTTTCACTTGAATTAACATGAGTTAACACGATAGGTGCGTTCGTACGAGGCTTCTATACAATTGATCAAACACTTTTTGTCACTACCTCATGTAGTACATGGTATAAGACCTTTAGAATATATATATTATTTAAGCGGCGATACTTTAAATACTGTATATGCAGTATAAAAGTTAGTTCGGTGTCCAAGATCAGGCCTAAGAATTTATGTTCTGTGTTTAGAGAAAGACGCTAACCATGTTGTTCAATGTCAGGTTCGGAATGAATGCCCCTGATTCTAGAAAATCAGATTGCAAGTGCTGTTTGTTGATTAAGTCGGAACCCGTTTCTTAGTACCCATAATGAAATTCTATTCGAACCGAGCTGAGTCTCCCGCTCGATAGCGCGTTACGCTAATGCAACTTCTTGCTAGGTCACAAAAGTTAAAGCCAACCTGGTCATCATCATGGTGCAGTAAAATATTTTGTGAGAGATGGACAAGCGCGATGAATTCAGTCTGACAATAAAAAGACTACAACTCAGTACACCACTCAGAGGTTTACCTCTCTCCTGGACAAAGGTTTGGGACAAGAAAGTGTCTACTCGGACACGGAAGGTCTGATTGTACATGTAACGTTAAATTGTGTGGAGCGTTCTACCCCATACACCTAAATCTGAGAGGTATCACAATGTGCCAAAGCGTCCGTCATGTGCTGTCACAACCCTTTTTCTTATTGAGGAACCGAGAAAGAAAACCATGTTTGTAGACGAAAGCATCGCGAATCTGTGCCTCCATACATATCAGATCGTTGATGGTGGATCTTCCTTCAAGAAAACAGCACTGCTACAGGTCAAGAGGACTGTTAGTTTCGAAGAAGTGTATCAGTCAGCGATTTATCATGTTTTCTAAGAACTTACATTGGCAGCTTGTCGTTGCGATGGGCCTGTAGCTTCTAACAGAAGATGAATCCTTGCTCTGTTTCATTATAGGAATAGCAATGGCCTATTTCCAAGAAAAAGGGATGTTGCCGGAAAACTAGGTTGCCATTTTCAGGGAAAGTAAGGTTTTTTGCATTTGAAGTGGCAAGTTTTTCAACATTTGATAAACCACATGCATGGTCAAATCCTCAAGTGGAATTGCTGCAGCAGTTTAGAGATGCTTGCCTGTAGCTCAGTGAAGCAGAAAAGTTGGTTTTACGCTTCGAATTTTCTTTTATTTGGTGTCTAGTTTCTTTTCCTCCACTCTTGCTTTGTATTGTTGGAACACTCGAGAGTAGTGTGACGAGCTCGAAACTTGCTCGAAGTGTGCGCCTTGATAGTTTGCCTGGTCCTCAAAGCTGTCGTCTTGTGTGCCAACTAGAGGGAGTGAATACGCTTGTTTTCTTTTTACGCTTCTCACCCTATTACATACTTTACCCTCATGTGTATATGAAGTAATTCTTGATAAAAATGTATGCCGACCTTCCTTTCTCGCCAGTTGGCACGTCCTCCTGCCTTGAGATTTTGTATATTTAAAGTTTGCAAAATTGCCGGCTATGGGTAAGTCTCGAAGCAACCACCATGTCTTGTTTTGTTTTTTTGCGTGCATTACAGCGCTCATTTTTACACTATGGGACAGGCCGTTTCCCTGGCAGTCTAAGGAATACATATGGTGCAGCGTCAGTCAAAGAAGCCTCAAAGTAGTCCACAGCAGTCTCTGTGCTTAGCACTCCCATGACAGCGCGTGTTAAAAAAAGGTAACATTTTGAAACTATTGCCTATAGCTTTTTCCAGTCAGCCATTTGGGCATCTGTGGAGGGCAATCATTTGACATTGGTGTGCTCAGATCTACAGGAAAATGATCAGTTCCATAAGGATTCCAAAGACTTTCCTTTTGAATAAAAGAAAAGGAGTTGGAGGTGTAATGCTAAGCTTCATGGGCGATTATGTGTTGTTAGCAATGCTGTGATATGTAGTGTTTTTTTCGCATTTAAGCGACATGCGCTTCCAGAGGAATCGTTAGACGAGTCTTCTCACCAGTCGCAGCTGGTGTCGCCCCATGGACTGCTGTGTGCGTGGAAGTCTCCAAGCAGAAGACATGGTTTATTTATTTATTATTTATTTAGCAATACTGCTAGCCCCAACATGGGGCCATAGCAGAGTGGGTATACATAGTACAACAAAATCAACAATACAATACTGCAGTCAACACAGAACAAAGCACTTCAAACAACATAAAAAATGTTTCACGAAGAAAAAAAAAACACTAGTCAGATATAAATTTTTCAAATGCCTCGACACTGTCTGTTTCAATAATTTTGCTGTCAAGCTCATTCCATTCTTTGGCAGTGCGCGGAAAAAAGGAATACTTGAAAGTATTATTATTGGGCTGGAAAGGAACGACAGTGTGTTTATGACGTTGTCTGGTAGAGTAACCGGAAGAGAACTTTAAGTATTCACCTGTGTTACTATTTATTCGACCATTAAAATCAACATATTATTGGAAATCAACATATTATTGACTGGAATTCTTTGTTGATCACTTGATGGGGGAGCTATGTAAATTGGGAAAATTGTGACCAATTTGTAGGAGATAACAGCGCGGACGGCCAGTGTCCCAAGGGATGTCTGAAATGGGAGATGAGCACAGACGGTTCCTTGAATAACTATAATGCCAACACCACCGCATGATGTGACAGCATTATCCTGGTCGTTTGGAAAAATAATGTGACTGCGTAGGAAGTTAGTGTTGCAATTTTAAGTGTGCATTTTGTGCGCACAGCACCTTTGGCGTATTTTTTTGTAAAAGTTTTTGGACATCTACAAGCTTTTTTTGCAGTCCTATGACATTCCATTGTAGTATCCTTGTCCTCATTTTGATGTACTTTAGTGCTGTGTGTACAAACAGTGTTGCCTTATGTTACAGGGTGCTTTGAGGGCCCTGTGATGCGGAGTGTTTTTTTATGTATTTTGGGTGCGCTCCAAATAGCTGCGGCTCTCTTTCGGCGTCTAAGGTACCGGATAATCGTGACTTGTATCCCTAACATCTTCGGAGGAGGTGGATGGTAAGGCACAATAGCTGTGGTTTCCAACCCTGACTGCGATTGTAGTGGCCCGGGGTCCAAGAGACATGAAAATCTACCGGCCCTATTCGTCGGGTGTCAGATCAGTACAAGCTACTCCAGCGCGGGGCGCTGATGGCTCGACCACGGTCTGACTCCGTGTGAGACTCGCGGGCGGGGGAAGGTGTAGCGGGCACCCCGGTGTGTCACATCCGCGAAGGAGAGATAAGACGGGTATTGTAGTAAAAAATCTTGAAGCACCTCTTGGAAGGACAACTTGAATTAGGTTTGTGGCTTTATTATACCCTTCATTTTGTTCCACGAGGGGCATAATCGTCAGAAGGCGGGGTGGTCCACTGCACAGTTCGAACAACGGGCTGCAGAGGTGCAGTTCTCAAAGGAGTGTTTTTTGGATTCACATTTGGCACATGTGCCGTGCTCTCTTCAGCTTTGTGACCCACGTCCGAAGCTTTGACACTTTAACCAACGACTGGGATTTAGAATATATGGTCGGACATTAAGATTACAAGTCGGTTTCGATAGTTTCCGGTAGGTTGCTGGTCCCGAAGGTAAAGATTATGTGTTTAGCTTGGATTTGTTTATATTTTAGTCGGGTCATCATTCTTTGAACCTTTACTACATTATGATCGGGCCAACCTTCTAGTAGTTCACTTTCAGTATTTATAGCAGGTCACCGTCAGAGAAAACACCGCGTTTTGTATTCATGGACCTGCGTGGGCCGATTGAAAGCGGAATGCCTCCAAATGATACGAGCTTAGACAGCCTGTCAAAAAGGAGCTTTCACAGACCTCGAAATGAAGATCGCCGCTTCCAATCTTTGCCATGTTATAAACTGTGACATTAGCATCTGTGAATTATCTAAATACGAGCAATGGTGAGATCATTCGAACCGTCTTCGTCTCGTGCTGACTGTGTATGACATGTTATTTAGGAAAAAATTGTGTTGGTTGTAAAAACGTGAAGGTCTCATCGGTGTGCCACCTTTTCAGGTGGCGATCAGGAAGCGCTGCAAAAGAGCTTCCTATAAAAATATAGGTAGATTGGGGGTGATGGCGGCCTCTCAAAACCGAGCCCAACAAGCGGACGCTACATTATAGAACATATGAAATCATGAGCCATACAACGCCGCTCTAACCAAATATAACCGTCCGAAGTTGAGTAACTTCACAAAGTTAACCCTCGCCGCCAGGAAAACTAGAAGTAAATAAAAAGGGAACGTAGAAGAGAGGAAAGATAAAAAAGAGCCCAAGAAGAAGATATAGAAACGGAAATTGATTGGAAGAGGCAAGTGCTGATGATATATAGGTGGGCTGTCAGCCCAAGGGTGCCATCTACAGGAAGCTGGGAACAGAGGAGTGCGTTGCCTCTGCCGGGGGGCCTTAAAGGTCCAATCACGCGGCGTTTGCTTAACCCCCAGAATTCACTTTACTTCGTGCACGGCTCGCCCCCCCCCCCTCCCCCTTCTCAGTTAACTCTGGTCCGTGGTGTCACCGCACACGCGCGTGACACCGGCTCGCGCAGATGCCCCTGCGGGTTCAAGGACGTGTGAGCACTCTGCCATGAATGTCTGGTGATTATCGCGAAACATAAAGCACCTTACACTAAAATACACCGCAATAATTACGTAGTGTACTTGGCTCATTGAGTAGTAGAGACTGATTTTGTGTAACTGTGCGAGGCTGTATGTCCCTTTTACGATTTGGCGTGCTGTTCGACGGGACAGGCCGTTCAAGTTCAGATAATTTCGGTGAATCAAAAGGAGCTGCCGGCTATTTATGGACATTATTTTTTTATTGCTACATCCCTTCTGTGCGAGCCTGTGCCATTTTAAAAGCGCATAATATTCATGCTCTGTCGAGGCAGCCTCCCTGGCAATAACTCTAGAGGTACACATCGCACTAGTAATCTTGTATTCCTCCCGTTTTCAGAACTACTCAAATTCACGTTCAGTGGTTAGAGCATTTACTTTTAGCAGTGTCTCCCTGCACATTGCCACGATTTTCAAAGGTAGGATCATCACTTCACACAAAATGACTTGGTTTCCGTCCCATTTGGGCTTTCGCGATTTCGGCATCACCAACTTAAGCGCATTGACTAACACCCAGGCATGAAGACTCGCCTCTAGCGCAGGGCTTCATGGCGCTGCCTCATCGGACTCCCGCAACCTACCCAGTGCGATTATCCTCTGAATGAAAGTGCCCCTGACCAAGGTGAGGCTCACGGGAAATGCACGCTACATTCAATGAAATATATTTCACACTATGTTTTCGGTCATGATGTGTTTCCTTCCCTCCCTTCACATAATATAAGAGGACAAGAAACCAGGCTCAAGTATAGTTAGCCCCTCCCCAACTAGCGTGTAAATTGATACAGATATATCGGCGGACTTCCTGGAATATGGGTGTTTAAGTAGCATACTTTCCCATGCTCCGCCAAATATACATAAAAAAAGAGTACATTGCATCACTTGGTGTGAAAGTGCTCCCTCGAACCAAATAAACTCAAGATTCTGATTATTCTAAGACGAGGCTTTTATTTCACCATCAAAAGTACGGATCATCACCGTCAGCTTTGGGCAATTGAATATATTCATGATGCTGCGGACAGGGTACTGCTTGCCTGTTTCAACATGAGAGTGGCCCGTAAGGGGGCTCACAGTAAAAGCAAGTTCTACTCCCATGGTGTTCAATACTATCTATCTATCTATCATCTATCTATCTATCTATCTATCTATCTATCTATCTATCTATCTATCATCTATCTATCTATCTCTCTATCATTCTATCTATCTATCTGCCTAAAACTTTATGCTCTCCTAGCAGATTTATTAACGACATGCATAACAGAATTGGTATGACATAACTGCATGTAATGAACTACATGACTTACATACGAAGGTCATAATGTTCTTGCGGCTACTTCATTGGGTTTATGACGAACTGGACTAGAATGAATGATGAATGTTTGATGAGTGTACAATGTCACATAAATGAAAGGTCCTAACGTAGAATACATAGCACGGTTCCCATTTACAACATGATTTACATGCTGTGGCCTTTGGTCACTGGTGATCGCTTGATTGAACGGATATATCCCAGTATTGGTATGACGAGACATTTTTGCTTGATGAAAGTAAATGACTGGTCTGGACATGGCAATAACGACGGACATGACATTTACGGAATGCTGCGCCTGCCATGATTATGTTGCACTGGCAGCCAGTTCACTAGATTGATACACGCCAGAAGTGGTATAGCGAGAAGTGACTGTAAGACGAGCTCATGTTACAGTAGGAAGCATGAAATATTATCCATGGTATAAAATAAACACCGCACAGATGGTATGTTTGAGGCCGTTTTGCTAGCTTGTGTGACGTCCTTGTACGATAAACACGAATGGGAGATCATTTACACTCAACGCATGATTACATGCCAAGTGCGGCATCATTTATTGTCACTTAACACTACTAAGATTAGTAGGGCATGATATCAGTGCATTACGATCACATATTTTCAGGTGATACATGCTGTAAACCAAAACGTATGTTTCATTGGCATGATATATAGCCTATTATAGATGTATGCATGCATGACTAACATGCTCTATATATTGAACTAAACGTCACGGCATGAACGAATCCATTTGGCTTTAAGACAAACGGTGTCGTGTATGGTTCACTTTTCTTACTGCTTTGCATCACATCGATTCGAACAGTGCGTAGGATCTGCCGCATTTTTGAAAAAACTTTTTGTCTATCTTGCTTTCAATGTGTCTTCACTTCTCCCATTCCTACCCTTCCCCGAAGGAGAAGGTAGTTCTTCTCCTCCGGGGAGCAATGGCTAGTCTGCCTTCGCGCTATTTCTTTGGTGTTCTTCCGTGTTTGTACATGCATATGAAAACACCAAGAATAGTAACCTGTATCGTTAAACGCACGTGCACTCACACCAACCTTGATTCGAAGACTTAATAAGAGGATATTGAGCGATTTACACAGCGAAATTAAACACACAAAACAATATATAAAGAAAAAGAAGAAATAAATGTGCTTGAATGGTATGGTTGAGCAGCTTTGCTTTTCTTGGCGCCAGGTGCAGTCTCCATGCTTTACGATTCGGGAAGTAAACTATGCCGACTGGAGAAAAAAAACTGTTTTTTTTCGTCCGCACGTCATCATTACCAATCAGTACCTATCCATAGATTAAGTTAAGGCAAACTTACGAACAAATGAAGATGTTTAATTACATGCTGCCTTAAGAAATTGAAACCAATAATGGCCCAATACGTGGAAATATAGTAAAAGGTTAAAAAAAAAGCTGAGGTAGCGACCGAGGAGGTGGCCGTATGCAGAAAGGTTGGTGCAGTTATAATAATCGTTTGATATGGTCCAGCCCTAAATGCACGGTGTTGATGCGGCCATCTGTTTTCCGGACCAAATTATATAACTGCTCCAGCTTAAATGGGGCTCATTATATTTAACCCTATTTTTCATCTCATTTTTACTTATTTTGACTTGATTGAAATCTTTTATTTGTATATAGAATCTCACATGTCAGCTTCTATATTCCAGAGCAGAATGAAATCACCATGCAGTGAAGAAATATGGGAGATTACGTTAACTAGCGGTTATTTATTCCCATGTGGCATAGAAGGGCTTTCAGTTTTTTAAGTAGGAATGCAGGCTTCTGCGTTGCGGTCAAACAAAACAAAATATTATTGATTTCTTTATCATAGGAGGGCTAGCCGCGCGATACTTCCAGTATGTACCTCGGCCGCGGCGGTCGCACTTCGATTGTGGGTAAATGCTTGATGCCCGTGTATGGCGTATCAGTGCGCGTTAAAAAAACACCAAGTGGCCGAAATTTCTGAAGTCTTTGCCCACGGCATGCCTCATGCTCATATCATGGTTTGGGGGGGCTCAATGTTCAGGTTAACATTATTATTATTATTATTATTATTATTATTATTATTATTATTATCACGGGCATGGTAAATGTCAGCTATTCTTCTACGGGAGAAACACAATGCCTAGATACCTACCACGGGACAGAAAATCGGCTAATAACAAAAAATTGCCTTCCGACTCTCGAAGCGTGTGCATATTGTGTCTGATGTCTAGACTGCGCAACACTAGCCACGCCTTACGCTCGGTAAACCTCTTCCAGAGTATTCACTTCGACCTAAAACATAATGAAGAATTCTAGGCTTCCAAGCGAAAATTTCTCATTTCGTATTGCAAGCGTGCCCATTATACCTTGTCAAAATCACCACTGATCCTGATGTGAATGACAACTGTAACTCCAAAAAATCGGCAGACCCCCCGTACAGTGGGAAATGATGATATGCGAAGCACGAATGAGAAATGTTGATATGTCCCTTAAAATTACCACATCGTTACAAGGCGGACGTAAATGATGCCGTACATAACTTCCAGGTGATGATTATCATGTTTGGATGTGTCGTTTACCTTCGTCATTTATTCACGTCACGTGATACCAAATTTAGTATATGTGGAGCGAGCGAAACGGCCGCGAGCACGCTATGAGCTTGGTATGTCGTGATATTCCTACATGACAGGCGTGTCAGGATTATCATGTTTGCACCAGTCATATATTTCGTCATCCATTGATGTCACGTATCACCGAATTCGGTGTATGTATTCGGTGTATGAGCGCATCATGAAAGGCCAAATATACTCCAATGTAGCGTTGATGCGCGCGCACGCCGGGCACAGCGATACTACGTTTGCAAAACGCGAGCACTTATAGTCTGACGCCAGGCGCAACCAGCGTCCGTCGGCGCAGCCCGGCGGCAACCGGCGCGAAATGCGACATGCTGCATTTCGCAGATGGGAGGCGGCAATCCGCAGCTCATCCTTGGCAGATCAGCTCTGGGCTGTCCACCAAGCCCGCGAGGCGGCTGAGGAGCTTGGCATCTGTCCCCAAGTGGGAGCTGCCCGCAACACAGTGATCTGTGTTTTGGAAGACCAAATAAAAGTTCATCCAATCAAATCCAATTTCGCGCCAATGCGTTACCCAGACAACACTGCGTCTCCCTCTTTTCATGGCGGAGGGACACTGGACGCGCTGAAACGCGCAAGCGTCAAAGCAACGCAGCGCGGCACGCGCCTGCGAGTATATGACAGGACAGTCGCCTGGCGTGGCAACGCCGGCGTAGACGCGACGAAATGAACGCCGCCAAGCACGCGCACCGCGTCACATCGAAATGTATTGGTGTCTTGACTGTGACATGTAGTCATGTTCTCACATGACACACAGCTCGTGATTATCATGTTTCCACCAGTCGCATACCTTCTTCATCCATTGGCGTCGTGTAATACCGAGTTTGGTGCATGTGAAGCTAGTGAAACGGCCCCGAGCGCATAATGAGCTTAGTATTTATTCATGTTGTTACATGACACGCATCTCATGGCCATCATGTTTCCACCATTATCATACCTTGGTCATCCATTCATGTCCTGTGATACCAAAGTTCGTATAAGTGAAACTAGTGAAACGGCTGCCAGCGCATCATGAGCTTGGAATGTAGCGTTGTTATTACATGACACGAATCTCATGATTATCATGTTTGCACCAGTGACATACCTTCGTCATCCATTCTCGTACCATAATACCGAATTGGGTATATGTGACGCTAGTGAAACGGCCGCGAGCGCATCATGAGCGTGGAACTTAGTCATGTTGTTACATGACACGCTTGTAATGAGTTTCAAGTTAAGGTCTGTCGCTGGTGTTCACCATGCAATCATGTCATACCATACCAGTTTTGCAACATGTCATGTGAATGAAACCACCGCAAGAGCTGCAGGACCATGAAATGTAAATCATGACATTCATGATATACATATAATCCTTGCATGTTATGACAAGTCATATATGTTCTTCATACAGTCATGTTATGTCATACCAAGTTTAGTATCGATACAATTACTGAAACGGCCAGGAGAACTGAAAGTCGTAGGCGACTAGATAGATAGATAGATGCGCTCAAAATCGCCGAAGTTCACTAAGAAATGGTTTGCATTTAAAAACTGGTATAAATGCGACATAGCACAGGCCTTACAGCACCCAAAACGTCAAAGCGATGCTTCAGCTCAAAAACAACGAAATAAAGCAAAATATATCAAACTTTTTATCTTCTGCTTTTAGGAACAATTCTCATTCCTAGCCGCTGACGAATGCGTCTCGTTTCAGGAACGTGTGCGCGGTCACGTCCGAAGGCAACGTCCTTCCCGTTGGGCTGACGGTTGCGAACACCAAAGCCCTAAGCACGTCTCGACGCGTTGGGCTGGCTCGTCTAACAATACTGGATGTCGACTACCGTTTTCACGTCCTGCTGCTGCTTTTCGTTAAATGAAGCTTTCAAAAGTGGGTGAAAGTCTCGCGTGATGCTTTTTCTGGCATGTGAGCTGCGTGGTAGTAAAAGTTATGGGAGAGACAAGATAAGTGCAAGACTGCAATTAAAGGTCGATCTGTCATGCATGAAAAGGGTCGATATGTCGTGCATTCGCTTGTTAGAAAAAAATGAAACACCCCCTGGACCTGCCGTTCACATCTCCGACCCCCTGTTTCGAGTCATCGACTTATTCGTCTACTCGCTCAGTTGCGCTTCAGCTATCCACTCTCCATTCCTAGTCTAGTAGCTCTGGTTCTCATCTGCTTAGAAAATACAAATAAAGCGTCTTTGCCGTCACTTTCAGGTAGCCTAGTACTGATTCTATTCGCTAGCTCTTACACAAGTCACTTTATTGTAAGATTTTCCTCAAAGAATTTTGAATATTTGGAAGGGAACCTTTTTTGTTTTGTACAGTGACTAACAACAGTCGAAAAATTTCAGTGGGGTGGGAAAGAACAAAACAGGAAGAGGGAATGTTCACCGCAAAAATGACAGAAGCAAAAATATTCTTTCAGTATGACTATGAACGAAAAGTTTTTTTGCCGTCACATAGCAAATATGTGTCTTATGGACTCGGTTCTCTAATGCGCGAAAATTTCGAAGAACTAATGACAATTATCAATTTCGCAGCAGTCTGAACTTACGAGGATCAAAGAAGGTTCTTTTCCAAGTGAAAGCTGCACGAACTACTGAGCATTGTTTCGGAATGAACTGGAAGAAACCTAGTAATATATCGAGATTAAAATGGAAAACAAAGGAGAGGAGGAGAGAAGTACAAAACCAAAGAGAAACAATGAAGGCTGTCAGCTTCCCAGTTCCTTCAGGCATGGAATCAATGGTGCGAAGCGGTCTCAAGTTTTCAAGAGCTCTATCCTTAAGCGCTTCTGTTCCAGGACAAATAGTTCTCAACCGGTCAACTAATTCACATTAAAATACTCTTGTCTCGGTATGGCGTCAAGTCTGATAATTAAATTACAGTGCACGTGAAAGGAAAGGACAATAAGTGTTTACTCGTTCTTCCCAGCCGAAAGCGAGATTACTGCTGCTATTAGTATACCCGAACTTGTAAACAATGTATCGCACTTAGTAAGCTAAGGTACAACTTGTCAAGGAATCTAACTTTGCGATTTTTATTACTCTACAATCACCATAAAGCACACTTCTCTGAGATATTCTTTTTATATACGTTACACAGTGCATCCTCAAGTTTCCTGTTTGCTTTCTAAATGCCTTGCGAGGGTTGCAGCCCGCTGGTGTAAAAAAAACTGAGTGATATTGGAGTTACGTTAGGACATTGGCGGTGCGTGTAACCATAAAAATTCAACAAATTTGCAAGTTAACTCATGTAAAAAAACTTATTGTAATGGCTCATCTCCATTACAGTAAGGTGTGTGGTTAAGCCTTGTTATAGTTGCAGCACCCTGGTATAAAAAAGAACTAAGTACTATGAAAGCTGTGTTAGAAAATGACGCTACGTGTAAACGGTCTTGGCGGTAACGCGTTATAAGTAACGGGGACCAATATGAGATGCAAGACAGGAAAGTGAATAGGGTAAAAAAGAGGAAGGGAGAAAGACAGAGAGGTGCGAGAGGCAAGACACAAATGAAAATACAGAAAGAGTGTGAAAGAGTCATATATAAAAATTGGCAGATCCCACGTACAGAGGGAATCGATATTATGCGAAGCATGAATGAGAAAGGCTGATATATCAACTTAAGGTCAGCACAATGTTACGAGGTGGAGGTAAAGGATGCCATACCTGACTTCCGTGTCAAGATTATTATGTTTGGATGTGTCGTTTACTTTCTTCATATATTCACGTAACGTGATACGTAATTTAGTATATGTGGAGCTAGCGTAACAGCCGTGAGGCCGCTATGACCATTGTATGTTGTCATGTTCTTACATGACGCGCGTGTGCGGATTATCATGTTGGGACTTTGTCATATACTTTGTCATATACTTTGTCAGCCATTGACGTCACGTAACACCCAATTTGGTATATGTGAAGCAAGCCTGACGCCAAGCGCGACCGGCGCGACCAGCGTCTATCAGCACGGCCCGACGGCAACTGGCGTGAAATGCGACATGCTGCATTTTGTGCGATGTGTTACCCAGACAACACTGAGTCTCTCTCTTTTTGTGACGGAAGGATGCCGGACGCGCTGAAACGTGCATGCGTCAAAGCAACGCAGCGCGGCGGGCGCCCGCGAGTATGTGGCAGGACCAGCGCCTGGCGTGGCACCGCCGGCGTAACGCAATGAAAAGAACACCGGCAAGCACACGCACCGCGTCACGTCTAAATGTATTGGCGCCTTGACTGTGGCATGTAGTCATGTTCTCACATGACACGCATCTAATTATTATCATGTTTGCACCAGTCACATCTCTTCTTAAATCATTGACGTCACATAATATCTAATTTGTCATATGCCAAGCTAGCAAAACGCCCGCGAGTGCATCATGAGTGTGGCATGTTGTCATGTGTGTACATGACACGCATGTCGTGATTATCATGTTGGGATGAGTCATTTACGTATGTCGTTCATTCGCGTCGCATAATACCGAGTTTGGTATGTGTGAAACTAAAAAAACGACCGCGAGCGAATCATTAGCATAGCATGTAGTTATGATGTTACATGACACGCATCTCATGTTTATTATGTTTGCACGAGTATCATACCTTCATCATCCATTCACCTCCCGTAATACGAAATTTGGTATAAGTGAAGCTAGAGAAATGGCCGCCAGCGCATAATGATAGTGGCATATAGTTGTTACATGACACGCATCTAACGATTATCATGTTTGCACCAGTCACATACCTTCGTCATCCACTCGCGTACTGTAATACCTAATTTCGTATATGTGACGCCAAGCAAACAACGGCCGCGAGAGGCACCGTGAGCGTGACCTGCAGTTATGTTGTTACATGACACGCATGTCATGATTTTCATGTTAGGGTCTGTCGCTTATGTTCGCCATGCAATCATACCATACCACACCAGTTTTGCAACATGTCATATGAATGAAACCACAAGAGCAGCAAGATCATGTAAAGTAAATCATGACTTTCATGACATGCATGTCATCATTTTCATGTTACGACTAGTCAAATATGCTCGCCATATAGTCATGTTATGCCATACCAAGTTTGGTATTGATACCATTATACATACGGCCAAGAGAGCTAAAAGTCGTAGGTGGCTAGATAGATAGATAGATAGATAGATTGATAGATAGATAGATAGATAGATAGATAGATAGATAGATAGATAGATAGATAGATAGATAGATAGATAGATAGATAGATAGACAGACAGATAGATAGATAGATAGATAGATAGATAGATAGATAGATAGATAGAGAGATAGATAGATAGATAGATAGATAGATAGATAGATAGATACGCTCAATGTCGCCGAAGTTCGCTAAGAAATGCTGCGTATTTAATAGACACATTTTTGCCGCAAAGGCGAAGCAATTAACGTGATAGTAACAAATTGTAAGGCCACGCGCAGAATGGCAAGCAGATCAAAACGTTGCCCAGGTTTCTCACGCACAAATGAGACACGAAACCTACTCACTGGTACAGACGAACGTGAATAAGCGTCTCAGTTGTTAAATCGCTGTGTCTGAAAAGCACGCCCTTTTCGCAAACGGAGGCTGCGCAATAATGGCAGTGACTTTTGTGAGTTCGGAAACTACAACAGAGTTGTCCCGATGAAACCCAAAGACAAGCCAAGACGTACGATTCTCCTCACTGCAAGATAAGGGTGCGCGATCGAGCGTAGACACCCTTATTCTATACGCAGGCCAAAGTACGCGTGAGAGATCAGAGCCACCGCGTGCTCACTGCGCCATCTTGCTGATAATGCTGAAAACACGATAGTCCTCCCCCCCTCCTCCACAGAGAGGCCCGCTAACAGCGGTAAGTCTTAGATATGAATGACTTGCCGTTTCAACGTTCACGGAAGTACCCTTCGGTGGCTCAGTGGCTAACGCTTCGCATTCACGACGCGGAGGTTCTACGCTCAGTTCTGTGCGCCGGAGTCTTCTTTCTGGGATTTTTTTTCTTTCTTGCGTTTTCATAGATAAAGATATGTATAGATAACGGTGTACTATGACATCGACGCCGACGCCGGCGGCAAGATTCACTGAAGTGTGGGATTGTCCTAGTTGGTAATCCATTATTAAACTTCTCAGCGCGCCCCGCCGCGGTGGTCTAGTGGCTAAGGTACTCGGCTGCTGACCCACAGGTCGCGGGTTCAAATCCCGGCTGCGGTGGCTGCATTTCCGATGGAAGCGGAAATGTTGTAGGCCCGTGTGCTCAGATTTGGGTGCACGTTAAAGAACCCCAGGTGGTCGAAATATCCGGAGCCCTCCACTACGGCGTCTCATAATCATATGGTGTTTTAGGGACGTTAAACCCCACAAACCAATCAAATCAATCAAACTTCTCAGCGCGACAAATTTTCGACAACCAACATAAGAGACGAGGACGAGCGCTCTTTTTAGTCTTTTGAGTTCGTTGTCGGAAGTTTTTTATGCTGAGAAGTGTAATAAAGGTGCAATTCAGCCGAAGTGTTGATATAATTGCTATTTAAGTAAAAGAGAAATGAATACGTAACGATCAGTAGAGACAGAAAAAAAAGACAGAAACAGGCTGCAAATGAAGGTGAGAAATCGTGAAAAAAAATTAGGGTATATCCACGAAATGAATGATGATGATAAGTGAAGCAATGGGATCTTTCAGAGCTACAGTAAACCATGCTTGACAGTAACCCTTCTCGCATATAAGTGCGTGCCGAGTGGTGTGCAGTTATATGGGTTTCGTGGTCATAACTAGTATGTTCTGTTTATAGTTAAGTATTATGTTTTGACTTCATCACTACTGCTTCGTGGTATCAGATTCAGCCTGAAGTTGGCGAAGATGACATCAGGGCACGTTCTCTTTGTGGTTGTTGGTGGTTTCAAGTCATCAAAAATTGATCGTAGGGCACATCGAGACGTCATCTACTGCCCGTGCCAGCCACTGTCCGTGATCGTCATAGTCATCACCTTACTCGTCATCTGTGTAATCGTGATCGTCATGCTGTGTAGTGGGTGCATTTTATGTTCTGTGCCGTGATGGCAGAAAGAGAATGCGTAGTCTGGAACGCGCTTGTTCTTCATCGTCATCAGCATCATCGTTCTTGTCTGCGGTGGCATGCAGGTAGGTAAGCAACTTTATTGGTCCATGATAGAATCATGTGAGGAGGGGTGTGGCAGTGGCTCCGGACAGTGGGCTGGGCCTGAAGGGTCGCCGAAGCACAGCAGTATCCGGCCACCTAGAGCGGCCTGAGGGCCCGTCATCATCCTGCGGTGGATACGGCATGAAACGCCCACTGCCACAGACCCACCTTAATTATGAGGAAATTTGCCCCTAAATGTGGAGAAAAGAAAGAGAGAAATAAAAAAGTCACATCAGCCAGCTCCGCGCTTTTTTCTGGCTTGGCATCACCAGGTTGAAACTGCGGCAATTTGCAGGGGCGAAGCTTCTTATGGTCGGGGCTTGCCCGTTGGCGTTGGCGTTGTGAGCTGTAGTCGCCACTGGCGATGACGATGAGGACCAAGTATATTTATTATTCACTGAAGGGCTAAGAGTAGCCAGCGCCTTACTTGTGCGATATCCTATATATGATATCAATAAAGAAAGCGCGTGCCATACCACACACTCTCTTTCCACTATCACAGCACAGCACATGCAAGGTACCAATTACACGTTATGACAATGATGATGACGCGGATGACGATGAATATGATGATAATCATGATCACGGACGACGACTGGCTTGTGCAGTAGATGAGCTCTCGATAAGCTCTACGATGCATTTCGTACAGAACACAACCGACACCAACCAGTGAAGCGTGCCCATACCTCGTCCTTGCCAACTTCAAGCTAAATTCGATACCACCAAGCACTAAATATGAAGGCGAAATGAAATTCCCTACTGAGCACAACATACCAGTAAGGATCAATAAACATTGTTTATAACTGCAAAACGCTTCACACTCTTTTATACGCGTGACTGATCAATGTTACGGGTGATTTGTGGTAACACCAAATGACTAGACTGCTTCATCCACTCATCCTCATTCACTTTGTGGATATACCGCCACTTTTTGCAGTTCCTTTTGAAATATGCATTACGAACAAGAAACGGAAAAAATGAATGCTGTGTAGCGGCAACGGATTACCTGAAATGTTTAAGGGCATTTTTCATTGTTAGCATACTGATACTTAGTAAATGCCGTAAAGTTTCGTACCTATGGCTTCCTTGCTACTAAACTGGTAAAGTCACGCTAAAAAATAATGCTCCTTCAACGAGCGTTTCCGGGTAGTTTAGCGTAGTAAAAGCATCGAGGACAAAAAAGGCGCTTTCCAATTGACAGACTCCACTTTCTATCAGAGCGATGGTCGAGACGTGAGTGACAATTGCAGAGAACACAGGTTGACTGCCACACCCCTCTAACTCTACAGTCGCCCACTTCCTTAGTAGGTAACGGCTTTTGCGTGGACTTCTCCCTCTGACTTTGGAGTTCACGACAAACACTCTCTCCGATCTCCTCCAGTTGCGTACTTTGAAAAAGCGAGTTGTCGTGAAGATATATCTCCGACCGAGCCTATATAGCAGCCGGGTTTGCTCCCGTGCTCTGGCCAGCCGAGGTCCGCTTGGGGGCGATAAAATAGGATAGGCATAAGAACTCACAGCAGCCTAAGATACTCTTGAACATCAAAGAAGCAAAGTAGAAGGACGCCCTTAAAAAACAATGTTGCAACAGATGAAACTAAATCAAAATATTGTATATGAAAAGAAACACAGCAGGTCGAGCTTGTTGATACGTAAAGTGAATGAATTATTGCACACTTAGCCAGGGAAAAGATTAGCAAGATGGCATAAGTACTTGTGTCGACTACTGCATATGATCATTATCCTCCTCATCATCATCATTATCATCATCGTTTTTAGCCAGTGGTAGTCCGCTGCAGAATAATGACAGCTCCCAATGATCTCCAGTTTATCGTATGCTGTGCGTGCCAGTTCCAATTTATCCCTACAAACTTCCAAATTTCGTTCCATATTTTTTCCTTCTGTACAGCGAAGCTGAGCAACTGAATATTACTCGAGCTTCTAAAAACAAAACCACGGGCTAGTCATTTCACCATTTCATTTATTTTAACCACCATCTTGCATAATACAAGACTTTCCAGGTTGGTGGGTAAGTACAAAAGCAGGTGATCAACCTATAGTTAAGGTGGCTGCTTGAGATACAGAGTGCGGCAAACCTCACGTAAAAACAGCTCAAGAGGGCAGAGGACCAAAGAAAGGACAGGTTGCAACCAAGACTTACAGCAAGCTTTATTTAAAACAGACACATGGTATACAAGTGTGCAGTATCGAACAAAAAAAAAGATAGGATAATTATTTAGAACCATGTATAATATTGACAGCGGGCCATAAACATCACGTTTGAAAACATTCTAAAAAAACGAATTTCTTTAACTGAGGGTATAGAAGGCCTGCGGACACATGCTTCATAGCCTAGCTATTTCTGAGGCCTCGAAAATTTCGCTTATCAACTGGTCCTGAAGATGCATGACCACAGCACTACGCTGGTAGTCGGGAATTCAACATCAGTCTCGGCAGTTAATTACAAGGTGAGCCAAGATTTTTAAGAGACACTGTGAGCGTGCTCAATCAGCGACGCGTGCAAACACGAGCCAGTTTAGCCGATCTATTCATTGCCACAGGACACTGGTAAGAAGTACACGGCCGCTTCAAAGCAAGACGCATCAGGACAACTTTATTGCTTGCATTGAAGGATTGGTGGGCTCCTTACCCATGTTCAGTGGCAAGAAATACATCGATTGCAGAGGCCTATGTTTAAACGAGCAGCTGAAGGAGCAAGCTCACAGTGTCTCCTCAGAGGCTTTGGGCCACCTCGTCATTTACTGCCGAGACTGCGGCTGTGTTCCCGACTTCCAGCGTCGTGCTGTGGTCAAAAATAATCAGTAGAAGTTGACATACAAAATTTACGAGGCTTCGCCAATGACTGGACTAGGCTACATGTGTGTTAGAAAGCACTTCATTGCCCTATCACTCAAATAAATTGATTATATTCGAAATGTTTTTACCCGTTGCGTTCATGCTTACTGTCGTGATGATGTGTGGCAGTAACTTTTGTATTTTCTTGGTAGACGAACAAAGTGCTTAACAGCACAAACGACAGGAGGGGATAGAAGATACCAGAACAGAGTGCTACGAAACATCGCATTTTATTGTTTTGTTATATACTGCGCAATTATACATTGTGCAATAGTGACAAATACGGCTTGCTTTAAGCCAAACTTGCCGTCTTTGTCCTTTTACTGGTAACTGGGTTTTCGCGCTGGTTTTATGTCAAATAAAATCAACCTTGTTTTCCGACCTCGTATAAAATTGACATTATTTAGAAGTGTTTCTTAGCGAGCTTCGGATCCATCCATCCATCCATCCATCCGTCCGTCCGTCCGTCCGTCCGTCCGTCCGTCCGTCCGTTCGTCCGTTCGTCCGTCCGTCCATCCATCCATCCATCCATCCATCCATCCATCCATCCATCCATCCATCCATCTATCCATCTATCCATCTATCTATCTATCTATCTATCTATCTATCTATCTATCTATCTATCTATCTATCTATCTATCTATCTGTCCGATTACGTTTGGGTGCCCTCGTGATCACCTTTTAACTTAGCGTGAACCGAAATTCGCATGGGAGGGTAAGATGGTTTGGCGAATATGACGCGCAGGTGAAGACATGAATAATGTCAGAACCCCGTCGCGTACGTCGTCAAACACTTCCCACCAGACAGTGGCACATACCTAAGGGCAGGTATATGCCGCTGGTATGTGAGTATGTGCCACAGGTGATTTACACTTGGTATTTACCCAGAAATCGCTAACGTCGACCCAACGAAGGCATAGAATAAATTTCATGGTCCAAGGCACAGATAGACTGCGTCCACCTGGGGACCATTCTCCAAGCAGCACAAAGGCTACACAGTGTGGTCGGCGATTTTAATGCACATCATCCTCTCTGGGATAGCACTGCAACGAATTATCGCGGAAGAGATTTGGCCAATTTTATATGCAACTATGGACTAAGTGTACTCAACGGCGGATCACCTGCATTTGTTCGTGGCACGTCCTACAGCAGCTGCCTCGACCTCTGTTTCGTTTCCAGAAGCCTTCTGTCTTCCGCATGTTGGTGCACAGATTTGGACACTCGCGGCAGTGACCACCTTGCAACGTATGTTCAGTTTAGGTGGTTTCGCCGCACGCACACACGCTACATCCGTCAAACCGACTGGACACTGTTCAAGGCATCTGTCAAGTCTGGCTGGGGGCACACGACTGATTCATCCGAGGTAGAGAACATCAGTGCTTCTTCCCTGAGTGACACAACCAAACAGGTTAACCTACCGATGCAGAGATCAGCTGTTGACTCTCAATACGAGGCCCTTCGTGCAATCCGCCGCCGTGCCGAACGCCGATACAGACGAACGAAGTCGCCTTCAGACCTTTCCGCCTGTCGTCGAGCTCAACGACATGTTCTTAGGCATCTTGACAAGATTGACAGGCAACGTTGGAGAAATTTCTGTCGATCTCTGGACCCCAGGGAACCTCTATCTAAGATCTGGCGTGTGGTACGAAGTTTGCAGACAACTCCCTAACAACGTCAACCATTTCAAGCTGTTGTTCTACATCAGCGACAGACAGAAGTTGAGATAGCCAGTGAATACTGTAGCCTCATTGTAGACACCACTGATGGTCTTGCCACTAATGAGCCTCTTACTACCGTTGCGCCTCCATCATCTGACGAGCGCCTTGATGTACGTTTTACAATGCATGAGCATGACGCAGCGATTTCTGACTCCCGCCGATCATCGGCACCAGGACCTGACGGAATCACGTATGCTGCACTCAACCATCTTGATACAGAAGCACGACAAATCCTGTTATGTCATTATAACACCTCATGGGAGTCAGGAGAAGTCCCAGTTAAATGTAAATGCAGTCGCATTATTGCATTGCTCAAGCCGCGAAAGTGTCCTTATGCACTTTCCTCCTACAGACCAATCGCCTTAGACAGCTGCGTCGGAACAGTAATGGAAAGAATGGTACTGTCAAGATTAGAGTGGCTTCTAGAGAGCAACAACTCCTTTCCTGCATTTATAAACGGCTTCGGAAGAGGCCGATCTGCCATTGATGGTGTGGTCGACTTGATCACCAGCTTTGAAGTGGAAAGAAGCCGACGCAGACTAGTGGCGGCGGTCTTCTCAAACATTAAGGGTGCCTACGATAATGTGCTGCATTATGTGATCCTTGACGCACTGGATGATTTCAACATCGGTGGACGACTGTACGCTTGGATTATTAGCTAACTTAGGGACCGCACCATTTACTTGACGACCAATAACAGAGACACCGATCGATATAAGGTTCATCGTGGTGTTCCCCAAGGAGGAGTTCTCAGCCCGATCCTATTCAATGTCACAATGATCGGGAGCTTCCCAGCTCGGTGAAGATCAGTGCATACGCTGATGACATATGGATATGGGCATCTGGAACTACTCGTCCGCAATTACGAGCTCGACTACAGCGTGCAGTGGCGATCACATACAAATATCTACGACGTCAGGGGCTTACTCTTTCAATCGACAAATGCGCAGTGCTTGCGTTCACGCGCAAGCATATTTCTAAATACCCGATATTTATTAATGGGACAGCGATACCTGCTGTAACGCACCACAAGTTCCTTGGGGTTGTCATACACAGAGATCTATCGTGTACGAGGCATGTCACAGTACTTAAATCTAAATTAAAGAGCTTTGCTCTCGTTTTTCGCCACGTAGCAGGAGCAAGATGGGGCCCGTCAGAATCATCGCTACTTCAATTGTACAATGCTCTATTTGTGGGATACATTCGATACAGCATGCCGGTGCTCTCCAATATGAGACCTAGTTGTGTGAAGACGTTAGAGAGTGTTCAAGCTCAATGCTTACGAAGATGCTTGGGTCTACCACGCTGTACTTCAACAAATGAGACATTCGCAGAGGCTCGGGCTTGTCCCATCAGTGTATACATGCTCTGCGAGCCACTTAGAGTTCATCTCCGATTGCTGAGCAGACACAGACAGCACCCCCTGTCAGTACTACCCGCCACTCAACCAGATTGCAGTTTTTCAAGAGTAATATCGCGGCATGAAAAATATTATACCATCAAAATTTTCTCTGCCAAATGCCCATGCATTGCCGCCATGGGTCCTGCCTATACCACCTGTTTCTTTTACGATACCTGGATTCACAAAGAAGTCGCTCATTTCTTCTGTTGGCCTCAGACAACTGACCCTATATCACATTTATACGACGTACACTGATTCTCTGCACGTGTACATCGACGGATCCACCACGCTAAACACCTCCGCCGCAGCCTTTGTCATCCCAGACATGGATATCGCTCGACGATTCGAAGTGGACCATAAAACCACATCAACTGCCGCAGAGCTTGTCGCTATCCGGGAGGCAATAAGATTTATTTCCCGAGAGCGACATCGAGCCTGGACGATTTTCTGTGATACCAAACCCGCTTTGCAAACCATTATTTGCATCATGAAGCAAGGTCCATATTACAGCTTGGCAATAGAAATCACAAAACGTATTCAGGTTGCTTCAACAAATGCTCATCTTAGAACTTTCCAGTGGATTCCCGCTCATTGCGGCGTGATGGGAAACGAAGAGGCAGACGCTGAAGCTAAAAATGCCTTAAGGAGTGCCCCTGAAGTACGAATTGCGCTTTCACGAGCTGACACGAACGCCCTGCTTTTCTGCGTGATGCGCAGCTACACACTTCAGCACTGGACCAAACCGGAACGGCGACACCAGTGACTTCACAAATGGGACCCGGAAATGAGGTTCCGCATGCCCCCTAAATTAAAACGGCTACTCACAAGTATGATCCACCGCATTCGTCTTAGTGTAGCGTACACCAGACGTTACGCCCATATCATCGGTCGCAGTGACACCGGTCCTAATTGTGAACTCTGTGATGTGCCAGAAACACTTGAGCACATATTTTGTGTCTGCCCAGCATACGCACGTGAACGACAAACACTGATTGTTTCTACTGAACTATATCGCAGTACGTCATTACCTGATGAGACCATGTTGGGCCCTTGGCCAGACACCAACAGTGCAACTGCGGTCACAAGAGCAGTTATAACCTTTTTGGAAACAACTGGACTATGTTCGCGGCTATGAAATGTGTCTCAGCTAGAAAGAACACTACATACTCACCTCTCTATTTCACCATCGTCATCCATTAATCTTTCTTTTCCCCTTTCCCTTCCCCCAGTGTAGAGTAGCAGGCTAGAGCAAGCTATCGCTCAGGCCGACCTCTCTGCCTTTCTGTAAATAAACTTAACTCCTCCTCCTCCTCCTCATGGTCACAGCAGGAATCGAATTCAAGCATTCTGGGTGGCACTCAAGCATACTACCACAAAGCTAAGCCAGGTCTCGGAACTACTATTCAAATTGACGCTAATCGTGGAACGTCAACAGTGATTGCAGTGCTGCCTACCCAACTTCATAAACACTACATGTGTACTCTTTTGCTACAGCCGTCATGTCGGGTTAACGTCAATTGTGTGCAGATGCCATGCGCTGAGGTTGATTTATGTAGCACTGTCCAGGGACAGCATCTTCGCAAGCATCAGAGCTTAATATAAGCTTCTGGTGTTGCTAATACGCATGTTTCAGTTGACATCGTTTCGCAAGTGCAAACAACTGGTTATATAAACATCAGCAACTCTTCAACATATGTCTGTGCGTGCAACATTTGTACTTATATTTAGCGTCATCTCATGACGTGTCGCTAAATAAAAAAAATGGCCCCGTATCCGCATTTAACCTGCAAATGTCGTCGAAAGACGGCAGTCTTGCCTGTGGAGAGAGTGAACAAAACATTTATATTTGATGTTCTGCTCAAGAAAATTGGTGAGTGCTATTCCGGAGGCACTGTGTAAGAGTGCCTCGAGCGTGCAGCGGAGGCGAACGAGCGCATCAAGTCACGTCACATGTGAGACATGAGCGCCATCTGGCAGTTTTTTCAAAAACAAAGCGCGTCGTTCTGAGACAAGTGAGCGCGCTCGCCTCTGAGGTAACCAAGTGTAGAACGCAAGGCGACGGGTAGGTGCCGCCACCGTCTCGTTTTAGCAAAGCACTAGAAATACTCGCCTTTCCGTGCAAGCGTTGGGTGGTCAGTGCAGCGTGATAAGCGCTACAGAGCTTAAAATTAGTTATGTATGCCTTTTCTAGTAAAAGGCGCACATACAGAATATATACGTGTTGTTATGGTGCCCCAGACAGCGCAATAATTGCTTTTTAATCAAAAATTGCACAAGTATGAACGCTGAATCTTGAGCAACATAGGTGGGCGCTACGGATTGGGTCGGCCAATTCAAATACCCGATGCTGTGAAGAGTGGACAAACAGACAAACGTACAGACAGAGAGATAGGCTAAATTTTTTGCGTCGAAGGTCCTCAAGACAGACTATCGTCTTTAAAATTGCAACACAGTCACCTTCGCTCCGAGTGCTTCGCATAACGTCCATTCCCAGGTACGTGGGATCTGCCTAATTTTTTTTATGCATGGTTATGATACTCGCCTCGAAGGTCGCAGATTTTATTCCGGTAGTGACGGTCGCATTTCGATAGAGGCTAAACGCCAGAGGCCCGAATATTATCAGTACAAGTACACTTTAAAGAACCCCAGATGGTCAAAATTCTCGGAGCCCTTCACTATGTCGCCTCGTAGTGATATCGTGGTTTGTGGGACAGTAATCACAGACAAAAATACTATTGTGAGCGTATCGATTGTAATAGGCTATTCTGAGTAAAGTAAATACTTGAGAACTTACATCGTAAATTAGCTGTTAAAGTATTAACCTTTAGGTAACCCTAGTTGCTGCTACAGAATAAAACTGTTTATTTGATTTGTATTGGATCTAATGTTTCTTAAAATAGTACCGGAATATCTGCAAACAGCAAGCTTACACTTATAGAAGCCCTTCACGGTGGTTCGTGAAATTAGAGTGGAAAAAACGTTCCAAGCGAGTAAAATTCTTCATTTCAACTTATGCGGGATCGCGGTGGCAGAGAAATCTTGGAAGGATGGTCCATATACTCAAGATCAACGTATACAGCTTCGGCATGTCCACTTGCTCCTAGGCATACCTTGGCTTAAGAACTTAAACAAGAAGAAATGTTTCACCTACGCATTTTAATTCAGTTCATATGCAACCTCTTTGCTTAGATACGAGAGTTACTATAGACAAGAGAATCAAAATGTTCAACGTCGATTTGATATTTTGTGTCACCGAGGTAGAAGAGAACACCGGAGGCCAGGGAGACCACCAAAGCCGACAAGTACGTGATGGGTTCTTGAGTGTTTTTTTTTTTCTTCTAAGGCACTTCTTTGAAGCTGGGGCTGGTGCCCTAAGTTTCAGTGAGTGGTGAGGTTCGTGCGAGTGCTATTTGGTGGTGGGCTTGTTGAGGCACTTAAGGCAAAGAACAAATTAGAACTCTGAGTGGCCGATCACGGCCTGCCGCAGCGATGATGCGTATAATGAGTGCGGCCTAAGTGGCGGTGGGCAATCGATATACAGTGGATGGCCTGGCCACCCTGCGGAATTCAAATGAGGTCTCCTGCCTAAGTCACTTCCGGGCAGCGGGTCCTTTAGACGTGCGTAAGGGAGGCCTCTGCTTCAAGAGCGACGGTGGTGCTGGCCTAGCTCCTCAATTGCCACTCGAGTCAAAATGGTCACCATGGTCATCATTAATTGATAAGGGCAAATAAAGTACGGCTGTACGAAAAGCGATAATGCTGAGTGTAGCAGCTTCCCTACACTATCATTAAAGGTAACATGTAAGGGCACAATATAACTGCAATGAAAAAAAGTACACAAAGAAAAAACTTGCCTGTAAATTTCGCTTTTTGCGAGAAGATGACGATTTTGCAAAGGTACCAACCAGTCGCTGTGATCTTCAAAAAAAGTATGTACGTCTCTCCGCACAGTATTTATAGAGCGCACAACGTTTCGTGATACTCTAATTCACAAGCTAATAAGTATACGATTATTATAATGCAACTATATTACTCCACTGACACGAATAATTCAAATTGCGCGGATAAATGAACCTTTTCTATTCCAGTCACCCTACTAGAGAAGCTTGCACGGATGCCTAAAGGCTCATGAAGCCAGTCTTGGGTACGCACGGACGATGGATTGGAAATACGCAATAAACGATTATGCTCATATTTATTAATTCAACGTATGAAAGGATTCTTCGCAGAACGTTTGCTCAAGTTTATTCGAAGCAAGCAGCATGTTTTTGTGTTTATATCTCCAGCTTGCAAATTTGAGCACCCGTCTGCTTCTACGTGTAGGCATTGTATTTAAAATGTTGAAAATATATTGCCATGAAATGAAATATTTAAATATGCACAGGCTAACCTCTAGTAGTTCTTTATTCTGCATAACTTGTCCAGGAGAAGTTGTTAAGGAAAGCACAAACTTCCAGTGGTGCTGTTTTCTGCAATGCTGACTAGCCATTGCACATATTAATCAATCGTGCACCCACAACTCTCTTCGAAGTGAGGAAGGCAAATTATACCTCTTTTCCGATGGGGGAGGGGGGGTACTACCAAAATTTTTTTTCGTAATTATACTTAAACAGACGAGAATTTAGGCTTAATGTTTTCGCATTTTTTCAGTGGCGGTTCTTTTATTTGTAGGGTTTCACAAATGATTCAAACGCCGAACTACTACTACCAATAATCCGATCTGTCAATAATCCGAGCCGCCGGATTTTCTGCCGGACTGTTTGCATAACCTTCTGTGTCATTCGGCACTTGGAGAAAATTGCGAGCTGTGGAGTCGGAGGACTGCGCAATCTGTCTGAATCCATAAGCGACAATGGAGTTCAGTAGGGCTCCAAAAGAGGTCGAAACTAACAGCGACCTGTTTTAGCCCCGCCTACTTATATTTTTCGTGACAAATGTATTTCTGTATTGAGAAAGGCGCTCATAGAAGGAGGCAGGGTGCGATCGAAATGCTTGAACTCGGCTGCCGAAAGGCGATACCTTGCCGACGCACTTCCTTACAACGAAACGCCGCCAAAGCCTACTTTCGAAAGTGCATTCAACGCTTGGAAGCGTGCAGAACTACAAGCCGATGTACGCGAGAGCCCATCTTTTGCTACATAGGGCAGTCAAAAAGAAAGAAGTATCGAAAGAAAAAAATTCTGTCTACACAGCCATTTAAAATTAAAACTAACATAAAAAGAATGTCTGCTTACGGCAGAAGCGACTGTCGATCCTGCATACGCGGCCTACGAAGCGAGACTGCGTGTCGGAGGTAAGAAAAAGGAGAATGTAGGAGAAGATGGCGCGAGAATATTTCCACAACCCGCATGTTCGACGTTGATAACTTCTTTCGCCATTTTGTTCTTCACGTTTTATGCAGTGTTCTTTGTCCCTCCTGCTTGCGAGTGCAAGCTATCTCGTACCTTTCTCTGTGAAAACAGCATCACCCTAAAAGGTGGAGGAGCAAAAAACACCGACGCACTACGCAGTTACCTTCCACTTCCTCGTTTCTGCTTGGCTTGTCATGGTTTTTCTGATAGCATGGACTCACACATTGTAGTCTACGTGTCAGGCACACCGTACGGGTATGACAGGTAGTATGGCGTTTGGACTTGACACTCTCACGCTTCCTGGTACCATTCGAAATATTTCATTTTTTTCTACTGCAGACTATATACGTGTAAAGAAGGCGCTTGTTTCAATAGAGAAACACCGCGATTAAACAGTCACGCAAAAACTTCTGCACTGCAGTTTCTGGAAGAGAGAACTCTTTAAAATATCGCAATAGCTTGCATTATACTTACATCACAAATATACCATTCACTCTGTAGCGGCGCAAGCGGAAAGACATGAGACGACGTTTAAGGCGTCGTTTAAGACGACGTTTAAGGCTGCCGACGGGGCCGTGCCTATCTCGCCACTATATTCCAAGCCTGAAACAGAGCGGCGGCGGCTGCCAGTGTCCGACGTGCCAGGTGCGTGAACTCCTTCTGTTTGCTCGATCAGCTGCGCGAGGGTCATGGCGCGGTGGGTAGAAGTGATGATGATGATGAATGGCGATGACGATGACGCTACACAACGACCTCCTCGAAGTTTATAGAAGAGGTCGTACGCTACACCCTGCTTTTATTTCCCTTTAATGGCCATATTAATCTTCAGCCGCACTTACTTTTCCAAATTTAGTCTATAAACACCGGCAAATGCTCAGTCATTGATTTTCCCGACCAGAAGAAAGATTGAAGCCACACAGTAACTCCTATTATGTATTATTGTACGTACTACTAAAAAAGCAGGTAGGAAACAATGTAAGAAATGTCAATATATAAATACTGTCACTGTAAATCACAAGAAAGGAAGTGATAAAAGAAGCAGTGTTTTCTTCCTTCTTTGTTTTAAAAATTACCTTGATGTATTCTGAACTTTTGCGGTAGTACTCTGGGTACATCTTATCTACGTCTTTGTTTTTGACGCTCACCTTGCTGTTCTTGCTCTTAGCCGGCTCGTAGTCGAAAGCAAAAGCGTCCGGCTTTACGAAGACACACATTCGCCGACGCAGGACATGCCCTGGAACGAGATGCTTGAATGACAGATCCTGCCGTTCTCTTCCTCAAGGACGTCTTATGGAACGGGGGTCTCCAGTTTCTTCTGCGCTTCAGCAGGGCGAAACGGCGTACACGCTTGCGTCATGTCGCACCTTTCCAGGCAAGGCAGTTCGGCCGGGTTGAGGAAGCACGCATGCTCCCCTTCTTAGGCCTTCTGATAGAAAGGCAACTTCACATCATCTTCGCCCCGTAGCACGCACCCTTCTTCAAAACTGTTTACGTCAACGTGCGAGAACCTCAGTTGCTGGTTGGTGCACCACCATACAGAGGTCTTTCACAGCGCTCAGGCTTTTATTGTCGCATTCATTGACGACAAACAGGTCGCGAGGCTCGGACGGCTCACTCAGAATGGTTTCCGAACCCCGCCAGAACCAATGCGCGTAATACATCTCGCCTGACGAGGTTTCGTACATGTACATGACTCGGGCCACGCCCAAATAGATACCGGGATTCGCAGAGTCACGAGCACGAAGTCGCCCTAATTCAGTTTATGGCTGTTGAGCAAGGTGCGTGAGTAGTAAGGCTTCTTGTTAAGCTTCGTTACTGGCTCATCATCGGCCCATCTGACGTCGCTGGCTCCACGCTACGCCGTCTTGTGCAACGAAAAAGGAGCCTCGGCCTGCCCGGGCTTGCGGTCAAGCTCGGCCTCTATCTCTTCCGTGTCGCCGTCGTCTTCTTCCGCCTCCTGGAAGAGCTTGTTGAGGCAACGCCTATTCACGCAACAATGTTTCGACGGCCCGTGGCGCTGAACTTGACCATTTGTTGAACTTGACCAGTTTGTTTGACTTGGCCAGTTGACGCTGAACTTGACCAGTTGACGCTGAACTTGACCTGTTGACGCTGAACTTGACCAGTTTGTTTCGCATCACAGTCACATGCTTTGACCAGCACAGGTTGCGATCAATGACGACCGGGATGTGACAATGTGGATACATGTCATAACTTGGTAGATACTTTACCTTTCGAGTGAAAAACGAGTTGCTAATTTACGGCACGTGTCGTTATACCTCCTCCTGTCCTCGTCTTTTTCTACAGTCAAGATGTCGAGCAGTAAGCGCCAACTATGCCAAACCCAAGTTCTTCTGCAGTAACTGGCACGCGAGAGTTAGGCTCTTAATCACATGGAGGTGTTTCGATCATCTTTGTAAACTTTGTAGAACCGCAATTGTGAATATTCAATAACACAGCATGAGTTGTGAACAGTTGTTCTGCCCATTTACCCTAAAACGAACAGAAACTAGGGTACATGCTAGGCAAACTGCCAGACAAAAGTATTAACAGAAGCAGGTGACGTTAGTAGTGGCATGAATGTTGGGGCACGACATGCACAATAGCGAAATACTTCACGTGTTCTCGTATGTGGTGATCAAGCATGTAGAAGAGAGCTTATATCAAGTATTGATCCGGGCAATCTGAAGTGGAGATAAGATCAGAAAATGAAAACGACAAATGCAAGTAGGGTGGTCATAAAAATAAGTTTTCTTTTCATTCCATTCATTATTAGCATACTCGGACAGGCTATTTGCACGAATGGCAAGATCACACACGTCTGCAGCCTCAAGGAAAGAACTTAAGAACCCCCTTAATTTTAGTTAGGTGTGCCGCAATAAAAAATGAAGTAAGATCTTGACAAGAAGATGGTGAGAATTTGAAGTAGGCGTGGACGGCGGGAGTGTTCAAGCCGGAGGTGTCATCATTAATGAAATTCCCTTGATCTTGTGAATTTAGACAGGTTTGTACACAGGTTTTCAGGCTGGGGGCGTTGAATGCGTCAAGTTACATAGTGCTTGCTCCTAGCTCATAACTAACAATGTTCTTTTATAACACTGCCTTCTTCAGAAATTTCATTTAAAAATCTCCAACTGGCGCGATGAAGTGAACAGAGGCGACTCAGACATGTGATTCATATAACGATGCCCTTGGTGCAGGACCTTTACGCTTATATGCTGCTACGTATCATGTTTTGCTGTGGAACGAAAGAAAATTCATTAAGTGGTTTAGATAAATCCGCTCACGCCGCCTCAATACCCCTCATCACAACGTGCACAACTACCTGTGCCCCAAGTTTCGATGAAACCTTTGATGATCGTGCCCAGGTAAAAATAGAAATTACAAGTGCTATAAAATTTAGGACAGCTACACGACCAGCAGATGGGTTCTCTAGTCTCCTACTTTCTCCTTACATGAGCTCAAGTGTATTAAACTTGTGTATACACTAGAACAAACAATACGTTCGAAGAAAAGAATAAAAAAAGCGTGCTCACCTTGGACGTCGCGAGGTGAAAAAACATAAATAAAAGGCCGTTTCATGAACCAGAACAGGAAGACAGAGAAACAAATATGTGGGATTCTCTTGTTGCTTGAAAGTAGCAAAATAGTAGCAAGCTGCTTCGTCTCTTACTTCACACTTGACACTCCTTAATCTTCACTCGTTTCAAGGCGTTGTTAATTAAGCCAGCCTAGGAGCACTTGGTATTGCTCAAGAAGCTGTACAAAGAATGGAGTGGAGATGTGTTGCCTTTTCTCTTTTCTCTCCTAAAATCATGAACATAAAAGAAGCCGCTTTCTTGTTTATTTCGCTACAGTGACCTATTGTCCCCCAATCTTTGTTTCTCATGGTCCACAGAACAGTATATACGACAGGTGCAGTAAGACATATTGCGTGTATTTCGTTAAAGGTCTGCCAACTTAATTACAATGTTCTTGTAAAAAAGTATTTTTGAAGTGTTTTAAAATGATTTGTTCACTATGTGCGCCGCCTGCATGTACATGACCGATGTGTACTGCGCGGTAGAAAACACGAACAATTAATATACAAGGACAAGCGCACTAACTGAAGCTTTATTCATCACGCTGCACATATATATGACAAACAGAAAAAAAAAGAAAAGAAAGATGTCATTTATAGAATAACGAGATCCGTACTACCGAAGCACCAGCCAGAATAGTAGATTCATTGGCCACATGCACCGTTACTGAATATCTCTATCTTAGAAGAGCAATCGGTGGTTTTCTAACACATTTGTTAGGTTCTCGCGCCTTCTTCTCTGCTTCAGTTATCATCCGTGTACGATCGTCTTTGTGGTTATGCAATACAGCTGTGCTTTCCAGCAGCGCATGAATGTTACACCTGCTGACTTGCTTAGCCAAGAAACTGTAACTGCCGTTGCGCACATTACGTGCGTGCTCATTGAGGCATCCACCAGTGTGCTTACTGCTTTCTGTTTGTCAAAAAAGTAAATAAATAAGTATAGTGTGTGTGTGTGTGTATTTGTGTATGTTTGTGTGTGTGAGTGTGTGTGCGCGCGTGGGACGTTGTGAATAAACCTTCAGTGACTGCGCTTGTCCTTGTATGCCTATCGTCCATGTTTTCCACCACGAAGTATATATCGGTCATGAATCACCAACTGGCCCAATCGTCTTCTTTGTCCTGCAGATACAGCCTTTCTTGCACTTTTTATCGTACCATGTGTGAATGACACTACATGAGAATAAAAAAATAATATTATTTCACCTCAAGCTGTTCATTACGTCTTGCCTTACAACAAATAACAGCTTGAGGCCACTGCAATGTGCGAAAGAAAGTTACATGTGTATGATTTTTTTTGTAGACACAGCATGAACGCTTCACATAGGCAACGTCGGAGGCATAACATGACTTCTTCAACCAGCATGTAGGAAATTTATAGAGTTTCAGCAGTACTGGACGTAGTCAATGTCAAGTGTACAATTCATGGTAGCTTGAATTTAACGAAGTTTGGGCTCAAGGTGTGCATAATTTCCGCAAAAATAAATACGCACTTGCAAAGGAGAATTAACTTACAGTGTACCTGGAGCAAGCGGTCACGTTGGTCTAGTGATTATAGTGCTCGCCTGCCCAGCCGTATTCCGCGGAATCTAATAACGGTCATGATAGCCGAATTTTTGATGGAGGAGAGAATGCTTGAGGCCCTTGTACTTGGGTTCAGGCGCACGTTAAAGAACCCTAGGTTGACGAAGTTTCTGGAGCCTTTAACGATGATGTCTATCATAATGATATTGTGTGTGTGCAGTGTAACACTCAAACAATTATAATTATTATGCTACTGAAGCGTGAAGTGATTCCTCTTAAAAGTACTCTATATTGCTGTGGGTTGAGTAATTTACGAAGCACCTGCACTTTACATTTGTTTGTCGTCTTATATGTTTGACAAGGTGATACAAAAACCGGCTCCGGTATACTAATATTACAAACATGATTTATTTCACAGGAGCATGTTGAGCGATTGCGAGCAGTTCCGAGCACAGCCCGCTAGCTCGAGCTTCTGCTACACACACTATGCTGCTCCTTGTAATACGGCTTCAACCTTTGAAAGTGGACGAACTCTTGGTTGCAACGTCGCATATCAGAAAGTGGTGTGATAGTCTAAGTAAGGTAGTTGACAGGAGAAGTCTTTTCGAGAACTCGGTAAGGCCCATCGTACAACAGAATAAGTTTGAAAGAGAGTCCTGGTGTGCGGTGCGGCACTGAAAACCACACAAAGGCATCGGGTAGAAAAGCGGGAGTCGAGTTATTCGCCTCAAAAATTGCTTTCTGGTGGTTCTGTTCGTATAAGGTAAAGCGGCGGGGCAGCCCCTTACCTCAGACGAACTCCCACTTACAGCCCCGACGTGGTGGTCTAGGGGTTATGGCACTACAGTGCTAACCCTAAGGTCGCGGGATCGAATTCCTGTTGTGGTGCCCGCATTTACGACGAAGCAAAAATATTCAGGGCCCATGTACATAAATTTAGGTGCGCGCTAAAAAATCCCGCAAGGTCGAAATTTCCGGAGATTGGGAGATCTGCACTACGGCGTCTAACGTAATTATATCTTCGTTTTACTACGTTGAACCCTAGTTAGGGTTAATATTACTTGACGCATTCAATAATTCCAATGATTTCTGAAGCTAACGTGCTTTCGCGCTGCCTCCATAAACAGAGTCATTAGAAGCTTTTTCCCCATCCTATGGTGGTTTCACAGTCTACGTGACCGGCCCTTCTTTGACCTAGCGATGGTTTCCTGTGAAGACCTGTGACGTAATCACGTCAATGTAATGGCGATGCCGTAGTGGCGTCTCCAGGACGTCAGAAATATTGTCATTGTGTGACGTGGGGCTGACGACATCCTACATGACGTATGTTACTTTTTGGTCAGACGAGTACACGTGAACACTATAACTAGAGCATCAGGTGACTGTTCACTGAATTTTATGACGTATTTTTGGATTATTAACGTTGCGGCGAAGCCGGTCTCTTGCAAGATACCATTCAGGTCTCTCAGAATCCCAAAGACGCTGACGTTCACGGCAATTTTTTTTTCGTTCAATATGTCAGCTTTCTTAGGTTTTAGTTTACTGAAACAGAAGCCTTTAGAACTATCGCCTCTTAATAATAATGCCACACACTGCATCTCTCTGTCTCTGTGCTAAACCTGAATCTATGACTTACAAGTTGCCAGAAGGAGACAAGCCAATCCATGATCCTCGTAGAGCTTCCACCATGTACTGTTAGACACACTTCTCGTCTCTCTTTCCCTCTATACACACATGCACAAACATATATATATATATATATATATATATATATATATATATATATATATATATATATATATATATATATATATAATCGAAGGTCGCAAGTTTGGTTCCTGCCCACGGCAAGTTATCTTCGCCTATATTTTTCTTGGAAATGTAGTCTCTGAGATCTCATTACCATGGGGTCAAACACGGAAAAATAGCCCTTAAGTATACACTTCATTCCCAATTCATTGACGAGGGTCTCGTACTGGCAGACTTGGTGCCTTTAGGCTGTATACGAGGGACTAGTGGTCAGCTGCCAGCTCCTAACAAGTTCACGTATTACGTGTCGCCAAACTGGCGCATAAAGAGTGTACCACACTGGCCACAATGGATACTGGTGGCGCTGACTGGTACTCCCACGTTTAAGATTCACATATATACCCAGTAAAGTGGCTGGGGGGATAGCCGCCGTGGTACCTCAGTGGTAGAGCATCGAACGCGTTGTTCGAAGGTGGCAGGTTTGGTTCCTGCCTATTGCAAGTCATCTTTTCACCCACCTTTCTTTGTTCACATTTACTATACAATTCCGTCTAATGACTTCCCCTATACTTTCCTTTTCAGAGTCCTAGAATGGGAACAGTTAGAAATAAGACTTAATGGAGAGTACCTTAGTAACCTGCGCTTCGCCGATGACATTGCATTGCTGAGTAACTCGGGGGATGAATTGCAACTTATGATTACGGAGTTAGACAAGGAGAGCAGAAAGGTAGGTCTTAAGATTATTTTGCAGAAAATAAAGCATTTTACAACAACCTCGGAAGAAAGCAGCGCTTCGAGCTAGGTAATAGTGCACTTGAAGTTGTAAAAGACTATGTTTACCTAGGACAGGTGATAACCGCGCAGCTGAACCACGAGATTGAAGTAACTAGAAAAATAAAAATGGGGTGAAACACATTTGGCAAGCACTCAAATCATCACAGGTAGATTGCCACTATTCTTCAAGAGGAAGGTATATAACAGCTGCATTCAGACGATACTTAGCTACGGAGCAGAGACCTGGAGACTTACAAAATAAGTTCAACCTAAATTGAGAATGACGCATTGAGCAATGGAAAGGAAAATGGAAAGTATAATTTTAAGAGGCAAGAACAGAGCAGAATAGATTAAGGAACAAACCGTGGTCAAGGATATCATAGTTGAAATGGAGAAGAGCAAATGGAAATGGGCTGGGCATGTAGCGCGTATACAGGATAAATTCTGGTCATTAAGGGTAACTAAGTGGATTCCTAGAGAAGTCAAGTGGGTTAGGGGGAGACAGAAGGTTAGGTGGGCAGATGAGATTAAGAAGTTTGCTGGCGCAAAATGGCAGCAGCAAGCACAGGACCGAGTTGACTGTCAGAACATGGAAGAGGTCTTTGTCTTGCAGTGAACGTAGTCAGGCGGATGATGATGATACTTTCCTTGGCATCAAAGTCTGTTACATCTCATTATTATTGTGGCAAACACAGGAAAACGACTCCTTAGGCATACACTTTCTTTCATATATATATATATATATATATATATATATATATATATATATATATATATATATATATATATATATTGTGTGCGTGTGTGGGTCTACAGCGCTGCGATCTGTCCCTCTTTTGTTCTTGAGCCCGTTGTCATTGCACCGTGTGAAAATGTTCAACTACTGTACGGTACAGTTGGAGTCATTGAGTGCTACGTAACGTTGTCACGGACAGTACATAGCAAGGGTACCACAATACGCACGCAACATCGTTATTCCGTAAATATTCATATTTCTTGATCCAGCTGCCGTGAATGGCATTGCTGTGAACGTACCATTAATATAAGAACACATTCCCTAAAACGTAAGCACGTTCACTATTACTAAAAAGCACGTTCACTATTATTAGTAAAAGCTCACTATTACTAAAATTCTCTTGGACCAGTGAGTCACACGTTGCAGCTATGGAATGCCAAGAAGTCTCATTACCTCCCCTTGGGGACCGGCGTCGCCATGTTAACTTTTTGTCTCCTTTCGGAGCGCACGCATGTCAACGCGTTGCTCACCGTGAAACTAGGCCAATGCACAATGTTAACGGAATCAACTAATGGCGGTTTCTACCCCTCGCGTTAGGCCCCGCCGCGGTGGTCTAGTGGTAAGGTACTCGAATTCTGACCCGCAGGTCGCGGGATCGAATCCCAGCTGCGGCGGGTGCTTTATAGGGCGAAGGTTCTTAATGCGGCACCCGTTTGTCCCTCGTAGTCGTAGTTGTAGTGTGTAACAAGTGTTACATTTTGACATGCAAGGTGGTGCCGGTGGGAGATTTCTCCTGTGCTTTATTGAACAATAAAAAGTTCGCGGCATGCGCGTTAACTAAAAGCCGAATGCTCCTGTCTCTCATTCCTCATTATCAGCCATTTGCATGTACATTGAGCGCTATCTGACAAGAAAGGGTTCCTAGGTTATACTCGCTGGGTGTAACCTCCTTAGATTTTGCTGTAACCCATTGAACGACGCGACCCAAGCTCTCAAGTGCGCATGTGCACAATTTTAGAAAGGTTTATTGAGCGTTGAGCCGCAGTGCCATGAATACAGTGAACTAGTATATACCATGAACTGGAGGTGGTTCAAGGTGGGAAGTAGACCAGAAGCGCAAGCCGAAATAAAGTGTGCGTGTGCCTCCTCTTGTTTAGTCATTGGAATGTCCGCTGGATGGCGGTGCTTCTATATGGGGAATATATGATGAAATGATGCGAGATGGTGGTACTTGGAGTGTTGAATAGATGGATGAACGGACACACAGACAGATGCATGGATGGACGCTTGAACGGATAAAGGGGCGGATGCATGGACGAACGCAGGGACGGACGCACGAACAGACGCAGGCACGGACGGGCGAATGGACGCATGAAGGGTCACACAGACGGACGCATGGACGGACGGAAGCAAGAACGAATGGACGGACGAATGCTTCGTCCCACTCTCCATCATTCACTCTGTGGATATGCTGCCAATTTTTTAATGGAGGCGAAAATGCTGTAGGCCCGTGTGCTCAGATTTGGGTGCACGTTAGAGAGCCCCAGTTGGTCGAAATTTCCTGAGCCCTCCACTACGGCGTCTCTCACAATCATATGGTGGTTTTGGGACGGTAAACCCCGCATATCAATCAAACACCCCGTGTTAGTGCTGCCCGTGCAAACTGTCCAGAAAGACGGCTTAGTCACGAAGCTTCTTAATCTATCTAGCTTGCCCATTCCACAAGCCGTGACCGCATCATTAAATCACCCAAACACAATCAGTCCACCACCAGCTCAAGTGACTACGCGGCAAGTGCGGGCATTACTATGAACTATCCTTCCCTAACGATCACTGCAGTTTAGCACGCATTGTGTTAAGCGTTAAAGTTTACGTGCGTGCTGGCATGAACGGTTCGCGTGCCGCCTGCTCGTTAGCACTTTGTTGATGGATGAGTGCACCCGAACGCAGGCAGTGGTTGCCGGAGATTAGAATCTGCTGGAGCTAGGTTACATGAGGGAAACAGAGAGAAGGAAAGATATATCACGGTCGACCAGCGGTGCACATGCGATGCGATGACAAAATAGCTTTTGACCAAATAGGAAAAGTCGGACAGCTCATGCAGTGTTGCGGGGACACTGAGTAATTGAAAAGATGCGAATGTTTTCATTTTTTTTACACAGCATCTTTATTTCTCTGGTGGGTAGACAAATGCATGAGAGCAAGACATCTAGCTGATACCACAGAAGGCGACTGAAAAGTCCTTGTCAGAGGTGCTTACAAAAAAATCATTCTTTCTAAGTTAGATTTATTGCGAAAATGGCACTACATATATAGCACGAGTTTACTGTTTATAATTAAATGCTCGTTCCTTTTGTGTGAAGTTAGGCTCCATGCACGTCTCACTTTGGGCAACAACAACCTTAATGTACTGGTCCTGCCCTTTTGTGTTTGTATGCGAGAGACGTGTATATCTTGAGTTCAGGTCTGCCTGGTTTTGCTAGGTTAGTGTTTGTTTAGTACTCGCACAAATACTTTGTAATTACTATGTAAACACATACCATAAAGATATTTACGTTTCATTTGCGTGTTCTTCGTTTATCAAGTGATATGTATATGTAAACACATATTTTTTAACAATTTTCGGTGTGTCTGTGTATGTTGTGTTCCTTTACCATATGTCATCGTGATCATCATCAGCCTGACTACGTCCACTGCAGGACAAAGGCCTCTCCCATGTTCTGTCAGTTAACCCGGTCCTGTGCTTGCTGCTGCCAATTTATACCCGCAAACTTCTTAATCTCATCTGCCCACCTAACCTTCTGTCTCCCCCTAACCCGCGTCCCTTCTCTGGGAATCCAGTTAGTTACCCTTAATGACCAGCGGTTATCCTGTTTACGCGCTACATGCCCGGCCCATGTCCATTTCCTCTTCTTTATTTCAACTACGATATCCTTAACCCCCGTTTGTCCCCTAATCCACTCTGCTCTCTTCTTGTCTCTTAAGGTTACACTTACCATTTTTCTTTCCATTGCTCGCTGCGTCGTCCTCAATTTAAGCTGAACCCTCTTTGTAAGTCTACAGGTTTCTGCTCCGTAGCTAAGTACCGGCAAGATACAGCTGTTATATACCTTCCTCTTGAGGGATAGTGGCAATCTACCTGTCATAATTTGAGAGTGCTTGCCGAATGTGCTCCACCCCATTCTTATTCTTCTAGTTACTTCAATATCGTGGTTAGGCTCTGCAGTTATTACCTGCCCTAAGTAGACATAGTCTTTTACAACTTCAAGTGCACTATTACCTATCTCGAAGCGCTGCTCCTTTCCGAGGTTGTTGTACATTACTTTTGTTTTCTGCAGATTAATTTTAAGACCCACCTTTCTGCTCTCCTTGTCTAACTTCCGTAATCATGAGTTGCAATTCGTCCCCTAAGTTACTCAGCAATGCAATGTCATCGGCGAAGCGCAGGTTACTAAGGTATTCTCCATTAACTCTTATCCCTAACTGTTCCCAATTCTAGGCTTATGAAAACCTCCTGTAAGCACTGCGGTAAATAGCATTGTGGAGATTGTGTCCCCCTGCCTTACACCCTTCTAGATTGGTATTCTGTTGCTTTCTTTATGAAGCACTATGGTAGCAGTTGATCCCCTGTAGATTTCTTCCAGAATGTTTATGATATACTTCATCTACGCCATGATTGCGCAGTGTCTGCATGACGGCTGATATTTCTACTGCATCAAACGCCTTCTCGTAATCTATGAAGGCTATGTATAGTGGTTGGTTATACTCTGAGCATTTCTCTATTACCTGATTGATAGTATGAATGTGGTCAATTGTTGAGTAGCCTGTTCGAAATCCTGCTCGTTCCTTTGGTTGATTGAATTCTAATGTTTTCTTTACTCTGTTAGCAATTACCTTTGTAAATAGCTTGTATACTACAGAGAGCAAGCTGATCGGCCTGTAATTCTTCAAGTCCTTGTCATCTCCTTTCTTATGTATTAAGATGATGTTAGCGTTCTTCCAAGACTCTGGTACCCTTCCCGTCAGGAGACACCTCGTAAACAGGGTGGCTAGTTTTTCTAACACAATCTGTCCCCCATCTTTCAGCAGATCTGATGTTACCTGATCCTCACCAGCAGCTTTGCCTCTTTGCATGCTCTCCAAAGCTTTTCTGACTTCTTCTATCATTACTGGTGGGGTGTCACCTGGGTTACTGCTAGTTCTTATAGTATTAAGGTCGTGGTTGTCTCGGCTACTGTACAGATCTCTGTTAAACTCCTCCGCTATTTTAAACTCTCTGTTAAACTCCTCCTCCGCCAGTGTCCTGTCTAACTACCCTGCCTCCAACTTCCATTGCACGCTCCGTAATGATACTCGTCAGATTATCATTCATTGTATCTACGCTAAGGTTGGTTTCCTCACTAAGAGCCGAGTACCTGTTCTGCAGCGACACTCTGAATTCCTGTACTTTCCCTCTCAATGCTAGTTCATTGATTGGCATCTTGCGTATCAGTTTCTGTCGTTCTTTCTTCAAGTCTAGGCGAATTCGAGACCTTACCATTCTATGGTCACTGCATCGTACCTCGCCAAGCACTTCCACATCCTGCACGATTCCTAAGTGTGCAGTCATTATAAAGTCTATTTCGTTCTTATTTTCGCCATTGGGGCTCCTCCATGTCCACTTTGCTGTTTTCTCGTTTTCGGTAGAAGGTATTCAAAATCCGCAAATTATTGCGTTCCGCGAATTTTACTAGTAGCTCTCCTCTGGCGTTTCTAGTGCCGATGCCATAATCTCCTACTGCCTGGTCTCCAGCCTGTTTCTTCCCTACCTTTGCATTAAAGTCGCCCATCACTATAGTATACTGTGTTTTTTACCTTACTCATTGCCGATTCCACGTCTTCATAGAAGCTTTCAACTGAAGCGTCATCATGGCTGGATGTAGGCACGTAAGCCTGTACTACCTTCATCTTGTATCTTTTATTCAGTTTAATTACAATACCTACCACCCTTTCATTAATGCTATAGTATTCCTCTATGTTGCCAGCTATGTTTCTGTGAATTAGGAACCCCACTTCCAGTTCTCTTCTGTCTGCCAAGCCCCGATAGTAAAGGACGTGCCCATTCTGTAGCACAGTATAGGCCTCATCTCTCCTCCTAACCTCACTGAGCCTATTATATCCCATTTAACACCCTCTAGCTCCTCGAATAGTACAGCTAGACTTCCCTCACTAGATAAGGTTCTAGCGTTAAACGTTGCCAAGTTCAGGTTCCAATGGCGGCCTGTCCGGATCCAGAGATTCTTAGCACCCTCTGCTGCGTTGCAGATCTGACCGCCGCCGTGGTCAGTTGCTTCGCAGCTGCTGGGGACTGAGGGCCGTGAGTTATTTGACGTATGCATGTGGGAGGTAGTGGCCAGACACTGCACCAGGGTGGCCAATCCTTCTCTGGTGAGGGAGTGCGTTCCCGGTGGTGGTTACCGGTGAGGCCGCACCCCAGGCCTCTTAATGCAGTTCCATCAACACGCGGATTTTTTTTTGTTGCGGCGATGGCGTAGTGGTTAGAGCATCTGCCTAGCATGCAAGAGGTCCGTGGTTTAAATCCCTGTGCCGCGCAGTTCCCAACCGGATTTGCCCATAGTACCGCTGTTCAAAGAACTACTGGCTACTCACCTTTCTACCTCGTGTACGGCCGTTCACCGACATTCACCATCGACGTCTCTTTCCTAAATGTGCCAACCGATGCCTCGGCAACCGCATCAGAGCAGTTCATCACAAGGCTCCAAGAATGTCGGCAACGGGCTCGCCTTAATACAGAAGCCAATCAGCAAGACCGCAAGCAACGTTAAGACAGCTCTCATCGCGATGTCTCCTTCAGTCCGGGGGATGAAGTGTTGCTTTGGACGCCCTTTCGTACTCCAGGATTGTGTGACAAGTTTCAGTCATGGTTCATTGGGCCCTATACAATCATTGAACAAACGTCCCCAGTGAACTATCGTGTTACTCCCATCGACCTTTCTTCGGATCGTCGCTGTCGTGGTTCGGAGATTGTCCACGGATCACGTCTGAAGCCATTCGTTCGACGTTCCGTTTCCATCTAAGACGCGTCCGGGCTGGCCGCTCAAGCGTGGGGGGGAAATAAGTGTGAGCATTATTCATGCGCGTCATCTTACCATATGTACATACTCATCATCATCATCAGTCTGACCTGTGTTGTGGGGCAGAGGCTCGGCAAGTAAAAGAGGTGTCTTGCAGCCAAAACGTTGCCTTTATATATATATATATATATATATATATATATATATATATATATATATTATGAGACCACGTCCGGTACGGCAGCAACCAGGTTATCCTTCTTTAATCCAGGCGCACGAGCCAGAGAGCCAGCCCGCGTGACATACGATGATGATCACTACAATGGTTTGGTCATGCAGATGAAGATGAAGTACATAGTCAGCGCTCACACTATTTTCCCCCCTTCGCGAAAGAGGGCAGCAAGTTAGAAAGGGTTGGGACGCCGAATATATCGTTTCAGTCGAGAGACGTGGGCGATCTCGGTGTGGTGGCGACGACGATCAGAAGCCGCGTTGACAGGAGCAACGCGATAGTTGACTTCAGATGTTCGTTCCAGGACGGTGTATGGACCGAGATACCGGTGAAGGAATTTTTCGCAGAGCCCAGGTACACGAACAGGTGTCCACAAAAGGACTTCGTCGCCTGGGCGGAACACAACAACTCGACGCTTCGCATCAATGTCGATTTTTTTTTGTCCTGAATGGTAGCAGTGTTGGCGCGGGCGATTTCACGGCAGCGGGCGACGCGAGCGGCGAACTCTTCCGGGAGAGATGAAGATGAATTGGAAGATGTGGACAAAAAGGTGGTGTCCAGAACAAAAGTCGGTACACGGCCATACATGAGAAAAAAAGGGCTAAAATTCGTTGTACGCTGTATGGCAGTGTTATATGCGAACGTGACAAAAGGAAGTATTGTGTCCCAGTTTTTGTGATCTGGTTGCACGTACATAGAGATCATGTCGGACAAAGTTCGGTGAAAACGCTCAGTCAGACCGTTAGTTTCTGGGTGATACGCTGATGTGGTCTTGTGGATGGTGTTAGAGGCCTTTAAGACTTCAGCAAGGACATGTGAAAGAAATGTCTTGCCACGGTCACTAAGGAGCACATGCGGTGCGCCATGTCGTAAAATAATGGCGCGAAGGAAAAAATCGGCTACTTCAGAGGTAGCACCAGATGAAAGAGCTGCCGTCTCCGCGTAGCTAGTAAGGTGGTCTACGGCAGTAACAATCCAGCGGTGACCGGCTGGCGTAAGAGGAAGAGGTCCGTATAAGTCTATGCCCACAAATTCAAAAGGAGTGGACGGGCACGGCAGTGGTAGCAGTGGCCCCGCGGGAAGAGACGTGGTACGTTTTCGGTGCTGGCATGACGCGCAGGAAGCGACGTACTTGGCGACAGAAGTGGAGAGGCCAGGCCAAAAGCAGCGAGTCCTGAGGCGGTAGTAGGTCTTGTGGAACCCTAAGTGGCCAGCTGTCGCATCGTCATGAAACGCTTGTAGAACTTCCAGACGAAGTGAGCGAGGAATGACGGGAACCCATTGGTTACCGAGAGGATGGTAAATTTGCCGACATAATGTTCCCTCTTGAAGCTTGAAACGGGCAAGTTGTCGTCTTAGGCGGCTGTTTGGAGCACGCGATAAGCCAGTGAGCCGATCGATGATTGTGCGGCAGTAGTTATCGGCATGTTGGAGCGAGGCGAGATCTGTGGACGAAAGAAGGTCCGCCGAGGCAACTAACTGTTTCGAAGGAGCAGCCGTCTGTTTGGTCACTTTGGCAGGCGGTGACGAACAGATGGAAGGTGACACTTCGGCGCTTTGCGAGAGCGGGCAACGGGACAAAGCGTCAGCATCTTGGTGCTCTCGGCCCGACCTATATGTGACGCTGTAGTCATACTCTTGCAATCGTAGTACCCAACGGCCAAGGCGTCCCGACAAATTTTTGAGAGACGATAACCAACACAGAGCATGATGGTCAGTCACTATTGTGAAATGCCGGCCGTATAAGTAAGGACGAAATTTTTGGATGGACCACACGATGGCGAGACATTCTTGCTCAGTGATGCTGTAGTTTCGCTCAGCATGTGACAGAGTACGGCTCGCGTAGGCCACGACTTGTTCTTCGGAAGCTTGGTTCCGCTGAAGAAGGACAGCACCGATGCCAAGTCCACTTGCGTCAGTGTGTAGCACAGTAGGTGCTGCAGGGTCGAAATGGCGAAGCACTGGCCGTGATGTGAGGCATCGCTTGAGGGTGTGAAAAGCGGCTTCGCAGTCATCCGACCTGACAAAGGGTGCGCTCGTGGTCAGAAGTTTGTGCAGAGGAGCCGCAATAGTAGCGAAATCACGTACAAAGCGGTGGAAATACGACGCTAAGCCAAGGAAGCTGCGGAGGTCTTTCTGTGTGGTTGGTGTAGGAAAGTGCAGCACCGCGGCAACCTTGTCGGGATCGGGCTCAACGCCATGTTTACTGACGACATGACCTAATACCTTGATGCTGTGACTGGCAAACCGACACTTCTTAGTGTTGAGCTGGAGACCGGCCTTAGCTAAGCACGTGAGGACTTCGTCTAGCCGTTCCAGGTGCTGTGAGAAGCTCGACGAAAAAATGACAATGTCGTCCAGGTAGCAAAGGCAGGTCTTCCATTTTAATCCCCGCAGTACCGTGTCTATCATCCGTTAGAATGTGGCTGGGGCATTGCACAGGCCGAAAGGCATTACATTGAATTCAAAGAGCCCATCTGGCGTAGCAAACGCAGTCTTCTCTTTATCAGACTCGTGCATTAGAATCTGCCAATAACCGGAGCGCAAGTCGAGACTTGAAAAGTACTCGGCACCTTGTAAAGTATCAAGAGCGTCGTCAATGCGAGGCATTGGGTAGACGTCCTTACGAGTGATTTTGTTGAGTGATCTGTAATCAATGCAAAACCGTACCGAGCCATCCTTTTTTTTCACTAGTACGACAGAAGAAGACCATGCGCTTGTCGAAGGCCTGATGACGTTGCGCGCGAGCATGTCGTTGACTTGTTCTTCTATAAGCTTGCGCTCAGAAGCCGACACACGGTAAGGGCGGCGGCGAATCACACGGGATCCGTCGGTGTCGATACGATGGGCGGTCACTGTTGTTTGACCCAGACCTTCGAAACAAACGTCAAAGCAAGTTTTGTGCTTCATTAATAACGCTAGCAAGGCATCCGTTTGCGTTCGGTTGAGATGTTCACACAAAGTGGCTTTGAGAGCAGGAAATGCATCTTCCGCTGGCATACACTTTGAGAATGACGAAGCAGATGAACCAGTGACGACACAAAGCGGTGCTTCTTCGGTAATGCTGGCAACAGTGGTCCCCTCAGGCAAAAGAAGCGGTTCTGGCGTCGTGTTGCAGGCAGTGATGCTTGCATAACCACGGGAGAACCGCACTAAACAAGATGCGATGGTGATCCCTCGAAAAATGCAGCGCTGGCAAGGAGCAACCAGAGCGTCACCATCTAGAATGTCACGTGACTTGATCGTAAGGACACGTTCTCGTCCGGGAGGCAGGAAGAAATCCGCAGCTGTCACAAGGTTGGGCGACGAAAGGTCGGCAGCAGAAGAAAGCTCAGTGTCCGTAATACGAATGAGGGGCCGACCACACGAAATTACAGCAGACGCCGCTGACAAAAAGTCCCAGCCTAAGATTATCTGATGAGCGCACGAAGACAGCACAGCCAATTGTATGTGATGACGGATTCCATTGATGAGAATACGAGCAGTGCACAACCCGGTCGGGCGAATTGGACTGTCATTAGCACCGCATAACATGGGACCGGCATAAGGAGTTTGCACTTTACGCAGGCGAAAACACAATTCACGATCAATTACCGAAATTGCGGCTCCAGTGTCTATAAGGGCGTCAACAAAAACACCTTCCACAGAAACAGGCAGTAAATTAGCTGGACGAGACGGAGGAGTTATAGCGTTCCGACGACAAGCAGTTTCCCCTCCAAAAACTGCACCTTCTAGTTTTCCGAGTCCCGAGAGATCGGAGCGGGACGCAAGGGTGATGACGTACGCCGAAACGGTGACGGAGAACGGCGGCGAGATGAACGAGAAGGATGAGGCCCAGCATGAGACCGTGGAGGGGAGGGCGACTGACGGAAGGTGGATGGATACGGTGCGGGATCGTATTCATCGGGTCTCGGGGAAAAGTCTCTCTCGTAAGCTGAGTAACCACGTCGTTCATCCTGCTGACGGCGGCGGCAGAAACGGGATATATGACCCCTTATGCCACAGTAGAAGCAGATGGGGCGGGGAGGACGCCATGTAGAATAGTGGCGTAGCCTTGGCGCTTGCGTTGTCATCGCAGCCACATGGTCGCATCCGACGTCCGCAGGCACGGTTGGAACTGGTGCAGGGACCCGCGATGCAACTTCTGCGTACGAAGGCACTGGGAAGCGCACAGGAGACGGGGCATGTGCAGCGCTTGTCATTGATGCCAGTTCGTCCTTGATTATCTCTCGCAGGTTGTGAGGAGGTGTGTGGACAGACGCAACGGTAGGGTTGCCTGGAATAAGGCCGTGAAGTTCTTCTCTGACAATTGTGCGGATAAGGGCCCGCAATTCATGCTCTTTGGTAAAGCGAGCGTCGCAGGAGGCGTGTGGAAGGCGCATGGAATGAAGCGCGTCCAGGCGTTGGCATGTAGTGATGACGTCCCGGACGGTAGTCGGGTTCTGAATCACGAGAGCATTGAAGGCCACAGAGTTGATGCCTTTCAGTAGATGTCGGACGCGATCGGCCTCCGTCATGTCATTTTGTGCTCGGCGACAGAGAGCCAGAATATCTTCAATGTAGGACGTATACGACTCGTCGTCCCCTTGAATGCGGGTTGCGAGCTTCTGTTTCGCTACTACAGAACATCCTGCAGATGTGCCAAATACCTGACGGAGATGCCCCGTGAAGGCCGACCAATTGGAGAAGTCGCTCTCGTGGTTGTAATACCAGGTTTTAGCGACGCCATCGAGGTAAAAAGGAACGTAGCGCAGTTTGTGCGCATCGTCCCAGTAATTACAAACGCTGGTTCGATCACAACTGTCGAGCCATTCTTCGACGTCTTCGTTGCGAAGGCCGGAAAATACCGGAGGGTCTCGATGAGAGGTACTCACGGTGTAGTGAAGCCTAAGTGGCTGAGAAGGAGCGGTTGCAGCAGTGGGCGGGTTGGGTTCTGCCATTGCTGTTGCTTCAGGACACAACCGTCGACCAGACCGGAGCTCCAGGGGTGACGGGTAGAGCAGGAGGACGTGGGAACCAAAGCACGCTCCACCACTTATGAGACCACGTCCGGTACGGCAGCAACCAGGTTATCCTTCTTTAATCCAGGCGCACGAGCCAGAGAGCCAGCCCGCGTGACATACGATGATGATCACTACAATGGTTTGGTCATGCAGATGAAGATGAAGTACATAGTCAGCGCTCACAATATATATATATATATATATATATATATATATATATATATATATATATATATATATATATAAGAGAAAGAAGTGTATACTTAAAGGCTCGTTTTTTTCCGTGTTTTGACACAATATTAATGAAATCTAAGAGACAGTAATGCCAAGGAATGCATAGGAGGGATTACTAGACCGAACTGTAAGGCAAATTAGAAGAAAGAATAGTGGGTGAAAAGATAACTTGCCGTGGGCAGGAACCAAATCTGCGACCTTCAAATAACGCGTTAGATGCTCTGCCACTGAGCTACCTGGGTGGTTATCCTCCCAGCCACTATATTGAGTATATATGTGAATTTTATACAGTCAGCGCCATCTGTAGCCTTGGCTGCGAGTGTGGACACTCTTTTTTGAGCCTGCGTGGCGCCACGTAGCACGTGAACCTATTACGAGCTGGCAGCTGAAAGTCTCTCGTGTACGTCGGAGAGGCCATCCGGCCACTTCCGATGAATATTGCATTTGACGACATTTATCTAAAGATGACGTGAAACGGGCAACCCTGCTTTCTTCGCGCATACAAAAAAAAGAAAAAATCTTTGCAACGATCTTTAACGATCGCCGTTTACGCGATCACGATTCCGCATAGCCCGTTAAGGAAGGAGCTCATTGCCAACAAAGTATGACGTAGCGTTTGTTCGCTCATTCGTTTAGTGTTGCGGACGCATTGATGGGGCACAACGTGCCTTCGAGCAATCATTTATCACAGTTTTCACGCATTCCGATTGCGCAAGTAACTCCGTGCCCGGTGAGGTAAGTCACGCCTACACCTGAGTTACGCAAGACGACCCTAGCAGACTGCCGGCTAATGTGAGCACCCAGGGTGGTGTGCAAACCCGGAAGTGGGCAAGGAAGGAATTAGAGATGATTTTCTACCACGCTCGTTATAGCACGATTAGTGGGGAATGAGTGGCCACTACTCAAATTAGTAACGGTGATGGCCGTTTCAACTTTCACAAGTCAACTGCCTGCAAGAACAGTAAATCACTGGACGATCGATACGTCGAAAAATGTAATCCATGCAGAGTTCAAAGAATTGCTTTATTGCGCACCAGGCCCGCTTGAAGCTCGATCAAACACAAACACGCCCAAGCTGCCACTCTTCTCAGTTTTCTCAGTTGCTGCTTTTTTTGTTCTGAACATGATAATTTTGACCGAAGTCAGGGTATAGTCGTAGTAGGCTAGTTTTGATATAATAATAAGAGTAATATTATTTATTCCAGGGATTTCACGCTGCCGAAGCTATATTACGTAGCAGTGAATTCTAGATCATCTTGTGGAACTTGGAATTGTTTAACGTGCACCTCAATGTTAGGCACACGGCTGTTGGTCCATCTAGTCTGGGAAATCGCGCTTTTTATCGTACAGGGACCGACTGAACAGACCACAAACCCTGAGCGTGCTGTGCCATTTATGCTTGTGATGTGTTCAGTCCGTTCCTGTACGATGAAAAAGGGCGATTACCATAGACAAATTCCTATTAGCCCCTGTAGCTGCTGTGTTCCATCTCGTCGCTACTTAAATGCGGTCGCCGGGGTGAGGTATGGAACCTGCGACCTGTAACTAAGCAGCCTGAAAGGGGGTGTATAAGAGTAGGCATGGGTACTGCATAGTGACGAGACAAAATGTGTTTGTTTGATACAAGTAGGCTAGGCCCTGTCAATTACTCTAACCTTACAGTTGCCGAAGTAAGGTTGTGTTTTCGTCGATTGATGTATCTGCGTTGAATTCAGTCACTTGGATTCGGTAAATTATGCCGTTAACGCTTCAAGTGCGTTGACTTTGGCCTCCTGCCACCATTTGACCGTAGCAGCTGTGGCTCGAAGTGAATTTTTAGGTCTTGTTTTAACCTCAAGAGCGACAGGGACATTACAGCGAGTGCGCAGGCGTTGCACTTTTCCCCCAATACAAAAACGATCTGCATATAATTTTCAATCTACAACAAGTTATGCACTTCCGAAGCTACCACGCAGTAGCTACAAACTGCGAATGCGAAACCACCAGCGCATCTTCCCTGAGTTCTGTCACGAACGCACCTGTGAGATCAATGACGCAGAACCCACAACGCTAAATTAAAAGCAGCTTTGGAAGTGTGAGCCAATGAATCAATTCAAATGTTGGATTCATTATTTTCAATGCTGTTCCAGTGAGGTGGGCCGATGGCCTGCAAAGCTCCAAGATGGGCAACCGACTCGGAGCTGTCCAGAAGGCCCGCGACGCTACGACTAGGCAACGGCTTCGTCGTCTCAATGTGGGGTGTTCGCCACATTGAGACGACGAATAAGGCGTACGCCGACTGTGGCAGTCGGCGCCACAGTCGGCGTACGCCTCATTGGCACTATGACAACTTGGCTTTGGTCTACCACCACCGGTTGCTGCTGTGCGCATGTGCATCAGATTCCTTATCTTAACTTGTCGTGAAAAGAAACTAAGCTTCGATGACAACACGTCATCTTCCCATTCTACGAAAAACTGTATGCAACCTGTGCCTATCTTCTTAATCTCCACCTTGCCTGGTTGTGTACAGCCTGTGGAGTGGGGTGCACCTGTGACCATGCAGTAGTGTTGAGTGTAACAGGACGTTACGTTTTTGTATGAGGTGTGATATTGACATAATCAAGACGTGATACAGTCTCTGAAAAGTTTAGCGATTTGTGACGTCAGCGTCAACACGAACATTGCGAAAAGTGACGTGATCAAAGCTTTAGTCATGAAGGTGTAAGTTTTGATCACATGAATGTTTTTCACTGTTCACGCGGACGAAAATGGTTATCGCTCACGTTTCATGAGGCACGTAATGCTATCCGCAATATAATAACTGTTGACTTGACCCAAAAGTACCTATTCGATACAAGTTTTATGACGCGAATCTAACAAACCACGCAGTGAAAAGCAGGGGATGGAGATCTGCTATGCTCGGGTCTTCAAGGATTCCAGCTGCTCACAATTTTAACGCGATATCGTTTCACTGGTCGTTTCACGAAAATTGCGCCCTAGAAGTCAGCGACGTTGGTTTTGAGCGAGAAGTCAACATTATTGCGTGAACAAAAAACACAGAAAGACGCAAATAATAAAATTCTTGGTGCCAGTGGGGATCGAAGCCTTCGTTTGTGTCTGAGTGGGGATCGAACTCGGGTCGTTCGCATGGAAAGCGGGTGTTCCGTCACACAGCCATGCCTCTGCTTGCGAATGAAGTGAAAGAAACTTTTTACGTGTGGAAATATCGTGAAAGCTGCTTTCATGCTTTACAAACACATGCGTACTGTGTACATGCTTCACAATACGACATGAAATACTGCCATGATAATGCGTGGTACACGCGTACATTGCCATGGGGCGTCAGAACATGCAATTATCATAATGGCTTCATTGTTTAAAGCCAGTCACCCATTTAAAAAGGCACACACGCTGCTGCCACATCAAGGCCGCTTAGTGGGCGCATAACAAGTTTGAAAAGATTTAATACACCAAGTCCTTCAAATAGGCACTAGAAACTGAATACCACTATCACGGTCAGCTCTTAAAGGAGAAGCTTGAGGAAACCCAAAATTTTTTTCAAGACACTGAAGCAAACAATTTTGTTCAATTATTCTGACTGGTAATTCCTCCTTATTGTGAGCCAAATTAGTCCCCGATATCACATACAGGCAATATAGTGCTAAACGTGAAGTAGAAATATAGTTTTATGTTAAAAAAACATCTTTTACTTCGGTGGAGCCGCCAACTAGTTGGGGTGTGTTAAGACGTCCTTGAGCAAGTCACTCTGGTGTTTTAATAAAGTTCTTTGTATGTATGTATGAATACTGAAAAATTACAGCATATACATGGGGTGAATGATGACGAGTAGGCGAAGCTCCGGAGAGAATCATCGGTAAAACCATAAATCATCCGTGTGTAATTCGCACAGTCGATCATGATGATCGACTGTGCGAATCGACTGTGCGAAAGAAATCATGGGAAACACTGGTGTATATATAGAAAGGAACCTTTATTTGTTCTTGGAGGCGATGGATGGCTTGTGATGTCCCTTCATTATGACGGCTTTATGGTCCACGAAATGAAGAGTGAGCAGTTCCTGTGCAAGTTGCAGTGAAAAATTTGCAAATACTAGGTCAATGCATGTTCCTCAGATCGTGGTTGGTTTCACATGGTCATACAATACTCATCCATGCGTCCATTCATGCATCCGTCCATCTGTCCACGCGTCCGTCCGTGTGTCCGTCTATTCCTCTGTTCATTCGTTTGCCGTCCATCCGTTCGTACTTCCATGCGTCCTTCCATTCGTCTACCAGTCTGATAGTCTGTCCGTCCGTTCGTGCGTCCGTGCGTCCATCTAATGAACACTAGAAGGACCTCCATCTTCCATCTCACATCCCCTATTGCATATACCCGCTCTAGAGCGGGTATGCGCCACCAGTGGTTACGTACATCACCAACAACAAACCCTAGGGGATGTGCATAACCATGCCCTAAGGAGCTTCGCCCCTATAAATGGGAAGGACTATTTGACTCAGTGGCGTAGGCAATTTTTTTAGTGTGAGTGAGAAGGGGACAGCTTTTTGACCGGAAACGGGATCCGGACCGGCGTGATCAAGTGTCATTTTGTTTGTCATGCACCATAAAAAAGGGGGGGAGTATGGTTTGGGCCTGGTGTGCCACTTCCTGGCTACACCACTAGCTTGACCGCATACGCTAGGAAGAGCAACTAGATTGCCAGTAGGTACTAATACCACAAATAAGGAGACGGAGCTGTGGGTTCCATACCTTTGCGAATTATCTTGAGTCCATTGGCGTTGCCAGCCCTGAGAATAGACACCTGTGGCTGCCTGCCTTTGTCAGATGAAGGCAGTGAAGCCAAAACGAGAGACGCATCGATCGCCGCTTTCAACGCGGCTATTCTCCGGTCCGTAGCAGCAGCCGCCGATCGAGAAGAACGCCACGTGCTACCATGCGTGACACGTTTAGCTGCGAGGCATACAAGGGACGTGTCGGTCGTGAACAGTTCAGAGAGACCTGCCGGCAGTTGCCATGATGCAGCTCCTTTGGAACAGGCATGCATGAATCGCATACACAATAAACGCCTCATTTCAACTCCATCTCGTATATAAGGTGTGCCCCCCCCCCTCACTATCACCTCATCTTACCTGCCAGCGTTCCATCGAACTGTTGCTTCTGGCACGTCTTCCTCGTTAACTTCCTGCCACTCGACTGCAAATAAAAATAATCTACATTTATTTTTATGTTCTATTGTTCGAGCGACATGGTTAATCGCATTTAAAAGAAATAAACGTGTTTGAACTCTATATCTCATGTTACCTCAGCGCTTGGCCTTCTTTAGGGGCGTCGTGGAGTTCTTGTGGAGCTGCTAAATGCCTAGCATTGTCAGCAGTGACCCCAAGAGTAGTTGCTTTTGGTTTATGGGGAACAACAAGAATGTCTAGCTCATTACGCTCCACAAACACGGTGTGAGGATGAGGTGTGCCGTAGGCGAGGGCCCGGGAATTTTCATATAAGTGATGGTCTTTAAAGTGCACCGAAATCACAAAATAGACGGGCTTCTAGCATTTTAGTCTGCATCAATATTCCACTGCCAGGGCTGGACTCGAACTCACGACTTTCAGATCAGCTGCCGAGTACCATAACCAGTGTATCAATAAGACGGACAATTTCAACAAAATGTGCTATTACGAAAACTAAAACGACACCAGGATTGAACTTGACAGGATCATGAGCAAGCGATGGACTCACCGTGGTCCCCGGCTACAGATCCGTAGCAAAATAGTGCAACCGCCAGAAGAAACTGCGCAAAGTAGCATTGAAGCATCCTCACTTAAGGAACTTGGCTCGGCGTCCGTCGGGCTATATTTTGAAAACTTTGGTAAGAAGGACACTCGCTTATATCGGAGCCTTAAGAGCCACACGCAAGTGCCCGCACGACCTCTAAACCGAGGGACTGCTGCCGGCGGCATGGAGGACGACCGGATGAGTGACCACGCGCATACATTTCCTCCGCGTCTTGAAGGCGAGTACAGGAGGGCCACCGAAGAACTGCGCCTGCAAATGTTGCTTTTCCTTTCTACGTCACATGGGTATGCATTCGCTTGTAATGGGAGCTAAAGTTGTCTTAATGCTCGTCTATACATTTCTATAGCAGACGAAGAACACGTGCGTGACTCAATAGCTCACGGCCGGACCCTGCTTTAAAGAAACGCGACGATTCTCTTTGCAGCGATTGTATAAGTCTACGGTGCGTGTGTGTTGCTCTCTATGCGCGACGTCAAACTGATTGTTCCTACAATGGTTGGTGATTTGTGTTCCCAAGTGCAACGTTTGCTGCACAGACGTAACGGCGAGTCTTTGTGCAGCACTTGCAAGAGTGGGGCCGGATAATTGGGGAAGAAAGAAGGAAATGAAAGAAAGGAAGGAAAGAAGAAAGAAATAACAGAGTCTAGGCATCCCCACGAAGCGAAGTATGGCGAGAAGGCTAAACACCGGCGAACGTTCTCACCACAACTGATCCATGACATTCCTACTCGCGCATGTAAATGGGTGCCAACGCTTGTGTACAGATATGCAAAGTGTCTTTTCAATTGAGTCAGCGCTCCCCAAGCCTTCATCTTCAGGGTGGCACCTTGTTACCGGTGTTGCCGCTGTGCCACTGGTTCTCGAGCTCTGGCCTTCGGGGTAGCTTGCTGTCTGCATAGATGTTGGGCCACCTAAGCCGTGCTCTCACCTCTGGAGTGACAGCTTGCTGTGGGCGTTGTCGCTTCGCCTCTCGTGGGCGAAATTGCTTGGACGATCATTTCTATCCATGGAAGAAAGACAAAGTTTGTTTCCGTGGACTCATGGCTCACACCGACTCAGGGGGATTGAGCAAGAAAGCGTAGTGCATTTTTACTGTGAGCATTATGACTATGTCTATTAAATTTGTAATACAATATGACTGATGTAAGGCAAACCACATAAAAAGAGAGCTAACGCAGAACTAAAAAAAAGGAACAGCAAAGTTGAGAAACTTTGAGATTTTAGGTGTTGTAATTACAACTCTGCTGCGTTTACTTCAGTCTTCTTCTTCTCTTCTCAACGTACTCACCCATGGAGCACGCTTATTCTTCATCGTCAGCAGCGTCATCGTCGCCATGGCCTATATCGGGTACCTTGCTCCAGCTGTGCTGGACTACGGACAACGCAAAAGGGACCAGCCTAAGCCCCAAGTTGGTTTGTCAGTAAAAGAACGAATCAAAAAATGAAAGAAAGAAAGAAAGGAAGAAACAAAGTACGCACTGAAGGTAAGGCAATGGGGTTAACACTAGAGTTTTGTTAGACTGCCCTCGCCCACGGGGGCAGCATTGCTGCGAATATTAGGGTATCCTATTATTGTAAATTTTACACTTATTTATAACAGCGTGGATTATAGGGGGAGCTGCTTAATCAGTTTTCTTAATAGGCATAGAGAAATTCTCACTTTCCGCTCCTCACTTATCGGTTGAAATGTAGGTGATTGATACGACGTATCCAAAGGCGGCATCCGTAAAAAGGTCCGAAAACAATATATTTGTTTGAATGAAACTGGAACTGTTTCAATTCAAAAGTCAAGGATAGCACCGGACACAGAAGAAGTATAGCACGTCATTCAGCTCTACAACGATAGCGATATTGTTTGTTTGCAGTGGATACTTTTTTCCAACACCGCCGTATCGCAATTGTCTGTTTCGTGGACCAGCTTTTAAATTTTAAGGCAGCAGTAGCTTCCAGATAAGGCGAGGGCATTAGATGCCTCATTAGACACTGAAGTAACGGTCAGCGTTAACTCAAGTTATGCAAAAATAAATAATCATGCCATTCTTTAACCTCCTGTTGTATGTGAGGCGTCACAAAATTTCAGAATTCGGGACATAGTTTTGAAGTTTAGGGGACGTTACTGTATTATCACAAATTGTGACGTTGAAATATGGCGCCATCCCGTGACACCGATTCTTAGTCATAAAGATTAGTGGCTGGTCTCAGAGGCGTACGAGGTGGAGAACGCCTGCAATATGCCTCCGATGCATTGGAGAGACCATGGAGCATGGGGTAGACAAAAATTAAAGTTGAAGGGTAAAAGGGTTTGGCTTACATCCGGGGCTCGTCATGTGATGCATTATGTGAAAAATCCAGTCACGTACGTCGTCAAACCCTTTTCTCCAGTCGCACGTGGCAGATACCCGTGTGCCTAGGGCCGTGGTATGCGCCACAGACGATTGACAGTTTATGTGTACACCAGAATGCAGAGGACAGAAATTAGCAATTTAAAGATGAAAGCGTTAAGCGAAGTTGACCTTGATAGCGTAGACCCGACGAATGCAAAGATGAAAAATCCAGACCTTCATAGGAATCAAACCAAAGTCCTCTGCGTGGAAATCAGGGGCTCTTTTACAGAAACCTACCAGGTCTTCAAACTGCTTTGGAAAAAAAGACACCGTGCAGGCAAAAGTTCGGTACCACTTCAATTAGGGTCGCAGTGCTGGGGATGCGATATGTAAGGTTTAACGTTCCAAAACCACCATATGATTTTGAGAGACGCCGTAGTTGAGGGCTCCGGAAATTCCGACCACCTGGGGTACTTTAACGTGCACCCAAACCTTAGCACACAGACCTACAACATTTCAGACTCCATCAGAAATGTAGCCGCCACAACCGGGATTTGATCCCGCGACCTGCGTGTCAGCAGCCGAGTACCGTAGCCACTACACCACAGTGGCGGGGCGGTCACAGTGTTGGCTATCTAATTTTGTAACAAAGCAACAATAATACGTATGCAATATTATTCCGCACACATCATGCCAGGTTAACGTCAATTCTGGTTCAAATGCCGACTCCTCTCTTAAAGCAGATTATATACAAATAAATATATACCTCAACCAAACACGGCTCCAACAGTTACGCATACAACAACACGACTACCATTCTCGCCAGCAGAAGCACCACATATCAGCAAACCATATTTGGTAATAAAAATATCCGTGTTGCCACTGGTATCCTTACCCAATAGTAAACAACTGGATATATCAATCGAACACAGCTGTTCAACATATGTCTATTTGTACAATATTTACATTCGTATTTAACGTTATTTCGTAACGTTTAGCTACATAAAAATACATCAGTCACCTACCTTCCACATTGCCTTCATTTTCATGGTACGTGAGGCCTACCGAAATTTTTACGGAGGCAATCTTTATTGCCAATATGGCTTTCAAAATATGAAGGAATGCAAGTTTCCGCGTTTGTCATAAACATTTCTATTGAAGATCAATGACGTTGTGTGCTGAAACTGATTCCTTTTGAACTATGCCTCATGAATTATGCAGTAACAGGGTGTTGTAACAAACAAGTTAATAAACATGAAAAGTATCGAAGCAAATCAACCAGCAAATAAAATCGTGTAATAGATTGTGTTACGGCTTAGAAATTAGAAACTAGGGCAACGGTATTTAGTGAGACGCTCCTATTTCAGAGATTATTACTTCAACCTAAACAAGTAGCACACGTGATATGGTTGCGTCAAGATGTCCTTTGGCAAGAAAGCCTTGTGCAGTGGCGTCAACATGAGCTGTGCTGCGTAATATATAATAATGGGGTGCCCCAATAAAAGTATGTGCATTGATAACTTGAGTAAACATTTGCTGTGTCATTTCATTGCTATAAGTTTTCTTTTAGAAAGCAGTCTTTCCTTAAGCACATCACGCCTTAAGTTTGGGCTTGTTCCTCAGGCACACAGACGGAAAGTAATCGGAGTCCCAGTTCACTAAGCCATAGCACAGAGACTGCACTTGAGTCAGAAGATCTCTGTAGAAGGCTTGGGCCTGTTCTGGCGTCTGGTAGATGAACCCCGTGTGGCCCGAACAAGTGTACGTATTGTACCGATAGGCCCTGGACGCCCAGGACTGGTTCCACAAGGAACAAGCGTACTCGATGTCATCTAGATGTGTTTGTTTAGCCTTCCTGATGGCTTGAATTTCGCTCACATCGCACGCCTCACGCAGAGAAACCAGGAATGGTCTCCTGGTAAACATGTGACAAGCGGGTACTTCTCTTCCTCCTTTGTTTTGGCGGGATGGAAAGTGAACTTCATATGGAGAAGGCCAGAGAGTTGCGTTCTCCAGCATTCTGGCGTCGGGGTAAAGGAACAAGTGGTCTGAAGTGGCGAGAATTTTTGTGAGAGCGAGAATCTTATTGCTGTAAGCCTCGCCACCCCTGACTGTGTACGGCAATACCAGCGCCAGCGTATAGTTGTGCCGGCGTAGTTTTCGAGACAGCACCTCAATAACGCTCGCAACGCTTTCGTCCCCTTTCTCAGGGGTATCCTGCAGGAGTATCGCGAGACCATTGAAACCAGACGCGTTCAACGATCCTACGACGCTTCGAAAGAATGACGAGCGTCTCTCGCGCTTCTCGTTCGCCAGCCTTGAAAGCGTTGCGTCAGAGAATCTCACTCCTATGATTCCCTTTCTCGCAGTCCTTCAGTGACAATGCGAGGAATGTAGGAGTGATTCGCTGACGTTTGGTGAATTGGTCTGGAAAGGTGGTGGCTGTAAAGTTAGATTGTTGTTGACAGTTGCACAGCAAAGAACGATCGCATCACAGCAGGGCGCAGGTGATGAGGTGGGTGAGAGCTCATCGTCCCGGGGACCCAGCTGGGAGTGCACCGATTCACTTCCAATGCAGACCTTCCGCAAGGCCGGTAGAGGGTAAGCCGGCGCGTCCGGTGCAGATTCCGATACCGGGGATCCGGTCCTCCGGGTAGCGACTCTTGATGATAGCCACAGCTGCGCGTCATTTCCGAGAGGAACCATGCCTTTTCCCAAGGCATTGACGTGGGCTAGATGAAGGCCACGCCCATCGGCTACCCCTTCCGATGTTGACTCTTCCTTAGGAGCGTCTTGCTCTTTGAGGAGTTCAATGAACAGGAAAAACGCCGTAAACGTGACCACGCTCAGCGTTATCGCCACGACTAGGAGGATGGGCACGCTGCAAGGGATGTCCCACTGCTCGGCTTCCTGCGGATCCTCAGTCAATACCCACGTGATTCGTTTACCGGTACTCGGTCGCGTCCTGTAGCCTTCTTCATCACGGTGCACAAGAATGGGTGCAACGCTCGGCGACTCCGTGGAGATCAGTTCCATAGCGGGCGCTGCGTATAGAGACTGCAACGCTTCGGTACCCGTCGGCGACGGCATGCTACCCCGGTAAAAGTAGTCATTGTACCGTGGGTCCCAGTAGAAGGAAAGGCCCGGCTCGGGGTCGTAACGTCGCTTGCGTTCGTTCAACATTTTCGCTCTTCTTCTACTTTCTCTTCTTCCAGCAAAATGACAGCTGCGATGATTTACGCACGAATTATGACCTTCGCAGGAATGACATGACCAGTTGTGACCACTGGTTTACATGCTCCAAGATAAAAGAAAACACTGCTACACTTGTTGCATACCAGAAGTTTTATGGCTCACAGATGTTACAATACACATACGAAGCACTTTATTTAAGCGTAAGTCTATTCGCAACTTTAACCACCTATAGGGGGCGCTAGTGAAAGCCCAACTTGGCTGTCGTTCAGGGGATCGTGCATCCGGCACGCCGGCAGCCGCCGCCGCCGCTGGTGTGCCTGTAACTTCGAACTGAGTAGTATTTTCGGCGTCAGCCACCGTGTCGTCAAGGCTGCGCTCAAAAGGTCATTGACTCTAGCATGTATTTTCGACACTGCGTGTTGTGAAACGCGTGTGCAGCGTATATTGAAAAAAATGATGTTTTGAACGCCGGGCACATCGTCTGCTGCGGGGAACAGCTTTGTGAACGCTGTTCGTGCCACGGCCGGGGAATACCGAGCGGCCGTGCTCGTGCACAACAGAAAACTTCGCCTTTGACTGCACGGCGTCTGCACAGTGGCATCCAACATATTTTGTGATTCTTCTAGCTCACTAAGCAAACAGAACGTATATTGGGGCTTAAAAAACAACATAAAATAAATGCCTCAGCCTGCACCACCGAGCTATAACAGGCTTAATTGAATGGAAATGAAATGAATAGGGCTTGCGCCAAAGGGTTGATTTGGAGGATAGAAAGGAGATAAGAGGGGAGGAAGCGAAGGAGGAAAAGGGAATGAAGAAAAAAAAGGAAAAAGAGAAATACTATCCAGCGCCACCTCGGCCACGGAAACAGGCCGACTCAATCTGCGGGATTTATTTTCATTTTTCATTATGATATGTGGTTTTACAATAATTTTGTTGTTGTGCCTTTTATCTTGACTAACATTTCTTCTTCTTGGGTTTCTAGGGTCTTGTGTGTGGATCTTCAATCTCCTTCTTCTCGCCGGCTCCACGGGTTGACCTTTGTTCTCTATTATTCCTGTTGCTTGAGAAAAGACTATTAATCACATGTTGTTCACTCTTTTGAGATACCATGTTTGTTCGTCGTATGGTTTCTCGATTTATCTGTTTAAAGCCTTCTTAATTGTTTGTGTTCTGTGAACCTCGATATTTATTTGGAACTTTTGGAGTCTGGTTGGGTAGTGAATGAGGAATGGACTTGCTTTTTATATACTTTGTTCTGTTACCTGATAGCTGTCACCGTCATGCGGTTTTGAGCTAGACCTTTTCCGTCGTTGGTTCCTGTATTTATATTATCAATGTTTCCCTTGTCCCATTCCCTTTTTATTTTTATTCTTTTTTACTCGTCTCTTGTGTAATAATATTTGCTTACCCAGGAATCTTGGTGGACCCAAAGCAATGTTAATTTCGGAGTCTATTTGGAAACGTTACTTTCTTACTGCTTCACTTCCTTAGACTCATTTTTATTCTATAACTCTAGTTTTTGTATTTTTAATGTGCTTTCTTAAATCTTATTTTAGTTTTGATGATGGCACTCAATGGGTATGGGATGTCGAATGCATCTTCCTTGCCAATTGTGTTGCTTTGATTTTTGGTCGTGTTCATCCGTCACCCAAACATGCCGGCCGGGGGTGACTCCGCATCCTTCACTCCATTGTTCCTGGGTGGTTATTTTTTCAGTCTAGGATTAGGCATCGGGAAGCCCTCATTGCGTGGAACTTAGCCACGCTTTATGGGGTCATCGCAATTGGTAGCCTGAGGCTGTGCCTTATGTCCAAATTTCAGAATGAATGTCCTTTGATTGTTCATAGTTTTTGTGCGACTTCTTCGCTGTTTGCGTAGGTCTGGGATCAAAGGGTGAAGCTAAGGTCCTTTATCTACCATCGACCTTCGCTTTGTAGAACTGGTGGTTCGGGTCTAGGATCATAGTTGGACGATTTGTCCAGATCCATTATCGGCCCGATATATCTGAAAGTGGACTCGGCACTCGTCTGATCCTTTTAGACTGATGGACCTGTGAAGTGGACTTGGTCCAGTGGTTCGGATGCACCGTTAACCCTCCCGGCGACAAAATTGAATGACGGATTTGATTGTGTTAAAGTTTCCCGATGTAGTTTATCTTTTCATCTCATTGAGTACCCTTGTTATATTTATGCCTGTAAAACATTTTTCGTTGATAGATTTAACTATGTCCTTTATGATTTCAATGCCCTCCAAGTCCCCAATGATCTCCGGTTTGGCTTTGTTTGGATTAGTGTATTTCTTCTTCAGTGCGTTGATCTCTTGTTTTACTGTTTTACATGAGTCCAAGTAATGGTCAAATGTTTGAGCCTCTTCTCCGCATATACATCTGTCGCTTCCGGTTATTCTGAACCTCTTGAAGTAGAAAGGAAACCTACCATGTCCGGTGACAGCCTGTGTTAGCCAATAATCAAGTTGGAAGGTTTTGGGGATAAGTTTGGTGTTTTTGATCCACTGATATGTGTAGGAATGCTTCCCTTCGAGGTTCCAATATTGGTTCCATTGCTCTGAGCATTGTCTGTGTAATTCCTGTTTAATGAAACTTTTTGACATAGGGATCTCATAGTCGCTACCCTCTTTAGTGGCTTCTTTGGCCAAGTGATCCGCCAATTCGCTTCCTGAGATTCCCTTATGTGCTTTCGTATATACCAATGTTATTTTGAATTCTGCCATTTGATTTAGTAGTAATCTGATTTTGTGGATAAATGGGTTGGTGTTGTTTGGGTTCTTTAACGCTCCTAATGTTGATAAGCTATCCGTTACTATTTGACATTTATTTTGTTCTTCCATTCTAGTTAATGCTTTTAATGCCTCTAATATGGCGACTGTTTCAGCTTCAAAGTTGTTGGAATATTCTGGCAGTTTCATCTGCTTACATTTTCTGGCGTTACCACCACTGTCTATAATAACGTATGCTGCTCCGCATTTGTTTTCCTGTTCGACCCATCCGTATAAAAGCTGTAGCCCGCTTTTCCAATTGTCTTAACGTAGTCACATTTTCTTTTCCTTGCTGGGTGTATTCTTGAACTCCGAATATCGGTGGCTATTTCCTCCTTTCCGAATTCCTTATTCCCAAAGACAAATTTTCCCTCTGCGTTTAGGATATTGAATAATCTATTTTCTCTTTCTATCGTGAGATGTATAGCGGGAATGTTGCAGATAATATTTAATGATGCGTTGGAAACAGTGTGGAATGCCTTAGCTATTTTTGAAAGAGGGATCCTCTGAATCGCTTTGAGTTGCTTCACCTTTTCCGTATTCTTCTTGTTACGTTTACATGTTGGGGGGAAATATATTTGTGCTCCGTAAACTATCATTCTTTCTATGCTCCCAAAGTAAATTTGTCTTAAGTGCTTGGGAGTCATACCCCAATCCGTCCCCGTGAATTTTCCTAATGCTGTAGTGATTTTCTGAACCATTTGTTTTACTGCTTTAAGATGTAGAATGAATGACAATTTATTCTCGAATATTACACCTAAGATTTTGCTTTGTTGTACTCTTTTAATTGGGTTACCGTTTATTCTAAAGACAAGTGGTCTGTTCCTATATGCGTTACATAAATTTATGAACTCACATTTGATCGATTTGTGGGGTTTAACGTCCCAAAACCACCATATGATTATGAGAGACGCCGTAGTGGAGGGCTCCGGAAATTTTGACCAGCTGGGGTTCTTTAACGTGCACCCTAGTCTGAGTACACGGGCCTACAACATTTCCGCCTCCATCGGAAATGCAGCCGCCACAGCCGGGATTTGATCCCGCGACCTGCGGGTCAGCAGCCGAGTATCTTAGCCCCTAGACCACCGTGGCGGGGCATAAACTCACATTTGTTATGGTTGAAAGTTAGCTCGTTTTGAATGCTCCAATTATGTATGATGTCCAGTACTTTTGCTGCTTCCTGTTCTAGGATCATTCTGCTTCTCCCTCTTACTAAAATTGTCAAATCGTCAGCAAATGCTTGCAGACTGGCATTCTCAGGCATCTCCATTGCTAGGAGCTCCGAAGCAATAACGTTCCATAGGAACGGACTAAGTGGAAAACCCTGTGGTGCTCCCTTGGATAAGCTAAGTTCTATATTGTGAATCTCCAAGTCATAGATGATTGTTCTGTTTACTAGTATATGGAAAATTAGGTCTCTCATTTCTTTTGCGATGTTGAGTTCGATGAATCTTTGTTTTACGCGTTCGAATTTAATGTTTCCGAAATCATTGGGTATATCTAGTGATATTACTATTATGTTTTCATTGTCTTGAAGTGCTTCCACCACGTCCTGTTTTAACTTATATAATGCTCCAATCGCTGACTTGCCATACGTAAATCCAAATTGATTTTCTGGGAATAGTTCACGAGTGTCAAAGTAATGGTAGAGTCGATAATATATCAATTTTTCAAAAATTTTCCCGAGGATCGAGTTAATGGCAATTGGCCTATAATTGTTCACATTTTGCTGTCCTTGATCCGTGTTCTTTGGGATCAGAATCACTTTTGAAATCTTCCAAGCTGATGGGAAATGACGAAGCTTTAATGCTGCATTAAAGATATGATTGAAAACTTTTTATGCATGTGGTACACTCTCTGTATAAAATCAGTCCTTATTTTGTCGGGCCCTGGGATGATATTTTTCCTTATGTTGTTCACAACATAATCCACTTTTTTCCGTGAAACGAACACATAGTTTCCGTGAAATCTATGTGTTCGTACTCTTCATCATCTTTTTCTTCGTGTTCGCTATCTCCTCTATATATCTCTCCAATGTCCTCATTTGTTGCATAGAGCTTATTAGGTATATATCTTATCGTCTCTTCTTCGGTAGTGGTTGTCTCTCCACTCTCCTTGATTAAACCTTGAATTACGATTTTCTTTTTTATTTTATTGGCCGCAAGTTTATACGGTAGAGAAAATGGATTCTTTTCTTGCTTACTACAGTATGTTTTCCGCGATTTGGTTTTGGCTTCATCCATGTCATTCTGATAATTCTTTTGACCTTCTTGGTATGCTTTCTTGAAACCCTCTCTGAGCTCGTTTGTACACCTTTGGTACCTTCTCCGTAATGCTCTTACTTTTTTCCTTTTTAGTTCTAATTCTGCATTCCACCACGGTTTCTGCTTCTTGTCATCATTTCTAACATGTTTTGAATGTTTCTTTTTAAGCTCTGCAATCTTTCTGTAGAATTGGTTTACTATGGTTTCCAGCTGATTCCTATTTTCTATTGTCCTCAGGGCCGTGATTCGAAGCCATCTGTCTTCTTGTAGCTCCTCTAATAATAATTTCTTTTCCCCCATTTTCGGTCATCTTTTTTCTTTCTTGGTTTTGACTTTGAAAAGTTCCATTTTAATGAAACGATGGTCGCTAAGGCTGTCCTCCTCTAATACCTCCCAATTATGAATGTTTTCACCAAAAGGAATCGAGCTTATAGAGAGGTCTATCCAGCTTCTGCCATTCGAGGATTGAAAAGTTGGTAATGACTGTGGGTCATTTATAACAGTTAGGTTGTTTCTATTAAGAAATTCTAAAACTTCTATGCCTCTTTGAATTGTTGTTTCCCCTCCCCAGATTATGTTTTTCGCGTTGAAGTCCCCCATAATTAATATATTGTCCGCAGGTTGGGACTTGTTGAGGATCTCTTCTATTTCCAGTAATATAGGTAATGTATCTGATTGTGGCGGAAAATAACAGTTTATTGTCAGTAACTCGATGTTGTTCCAAGTCAATCTCGCTACTATTAATGTTTGTTTAATTTTAAGGGAAAGATTCCAACTCTCTCGTTATGTACTATTGTTGCCGTTTTTGGATTGTCGTCTGCTTGTATAATTCTAGTTCTAATGGGGAACCCGATAACCTTATTTTTCAAGTGATACGGTTCTTGTATGAATGAAACATCCTGGTTCTGTTCTAAGTGAAGGTTGTTCAAATTACTTGTCGCTCGAAAGGAGCCACCTAAATTTATTTGTAAACACACCAGTGTGTTCATTCCTTCCATTTTTTGTTTCTTCTATTTTTTTCCTACTGTGGCTAGGAAGTGTTAATTACCTAAATTGACTGACTATAGAGATAGTCTATTGATACCTAGGTGGGAAAGTTTTTATGCGAAACCAAGCTCTCGCCTCCTCCTTTGGTATCTGTCCTCGAATGTGGGGCATGGCCCATCCCACATCGAGTGGTCCACTGCTTGCTTCCCTGCATCTACGCAGAGAGGACAACTTTTCCCTTCCTCCCTGCAATCTTTATAGTAATGGTTTCCTCCACATTCCGTACAGCGTGCCTTCTTGGCACAGCAGTTCCCCTCTCTGTGCCACAGTCTCTTGCAGTACGTGCACTCGGGGAGGTATACGTTTTCCATAACTCTACATTTAGACCAGCCAATATTGACGCTTTACTTCTGCACTATTTCCTTGGCCAGTCCTATATTAGAAATGCGCAGTGTGACATGAGAGCCGAATTTCCTGTCTGTCCTCCAGACTACCTTAATGTCTTCCTCTGCTCCCTCTATCTCATTTTGCTCCAGAAGTATCCTTGAGATGTCTTTGGAGTCTACATGTCTGTCCACCGAGATGAGTCTAATCTCCGGTTCAGCTCCATCTACTATTTTGGTCTCTAACTTTTTTGTCTGCTCATGTTCTATAATTCTGTCCTTGAAATTCTTGATTGCTGTTGCGGAGGTGGTGGTTACTGCTACGCCGCCTCTGATTGGCCTGAGGCCAACGTCCTTGAAGCCAAGCGCTATGGGGTCAAAGTGCCTGACCAGTTTTTCTCGCACCTCTCTAGAGCTTGTTTCTTCCTCGTCTTCAGGAGCCCTCACTAGGAGGGTTGCTTTCCTCTCACTGGATGTACTCCTATTTTCACCGTCCCGTCCTTTGTTAGCCAGGTTTGTTCTCGTTACCTCCGCAAAGGTCATAGTTTCAGCCGGTTTGATCCTTGCTAGTTCTCTCACGCGTCCCTCTAGGTAGACATTCTTGTCCACGGCCAGCAGCGCAATCACTTTACCTTTCTGGAGCTCGTCCAATAGGCCTCTCAGGTGCTGACTTGCCTGGGGGACCTCATGTTGAGTAACCATGAGGAGATCAATGAACTCCTTATCGCAGTGGAGGATTGCACTCGTTCTCAGGTCTCGTAGGCCTTGGCCCTCACACTCCTCTATGGGTGACTCCACCTTACCTCCCCCAATATCTCTACTGATATCATCTTTCTCTGTCTCTGTACGGAACTGCTGCTTCGGCTGATTGGCCATACATGGCCGAATCTCCGAGAATAGTTGACTCAGATCTGTACTGTCGTCCCAATAGTCGGGGCTACATGGCCTCTTTGCTCTTATATCAATCCCTTCTGGATTTTCCTTGCATTTGTCATCACCAACTTTTGTTTTCTCACTGACTAGCGCGCTCTGCATTGAGGTGCTGCAAGTAGGTTCTTCCTTTTCTTTCTTTTTCCCATCCTTACTCCGTTCCTTTATGAAACTTTTCTTTGTTTTTGTCTCTCCAGTCATTGTTGGGGGCTCCCTGAACCCCAACTCGTGACTATCTAACGTTTCCAACCTTGTTGTATTAACCGAGAAGTGCTTTTTAGCAAATTCTGCACTAGTTGCGTGCAGTACGAATGCTCGACTGCTTAGTTCCGGGCAGTATGTGTCTAAATGGGGTAAATAAGATCCAGTTTCTCTTCAATTAACAATGTAATTCGAAAAATACTGCTGGGTAGTTGTTAAGCCCTTTATGTTCTTCCAAGCTACCAGAAAAGTTTTGTTCACTACGTGATTTCAAGCTCAATGAACGCAGATTTATTTGTGATGCCGTTCCCATTCAAAATGGCTGCCCCCTTGACGCTGTTTATGTAGAATTTTACAACGCTTGTTCCCGCGTTACTACGGCAAAATACATTTCCAGTTTCTAGTATTCTATAGATTTAAGGATGTAGAATCTAGTAATCAACTCGGTTTTCGTCGATGGCACTTAGGTTTTTGTGATTATGGTAGATAAGATTATCTACCGTGCCATGTGCTTCTTATGGAAGGAATACATGGGGAGACCGAAACCACTATAACACGACTTCTATTGATTCTAGAATTTTGCAAATTTTTAGAGCGTGTTCCTCTCAACAAAATACGAGAGAAGTGCGAAAGCGGAATGCTCACATCTTTGAGGAAATATTAAAAAAAATTTGAACTTCCAAAACCCCTGTATAGAATATTCGGTTTGTTTACGTTAGAAAAACGCAATTTTTAACACAAAATCACAAAAAAAACCGCTGAAACTAAGAATATTCTTGATCGCGAACACGTCACGTATCCTCTGACACCACATATGTCTAGTTATCGGCATGAATTCACATGAAAATCGTCAAGTAAACAGGAGCTCACTTACCGACTGCCGACTGGTCCCGCGGCCGGAGTACAATAAAGAATAAGTCATTGCTACTACGACTCGCAGTAACTTTCTGTCTGATGTTGCGAGCGACACAATATTAAGCCCAGCGAGCCGCCAAAGTGAGGCCTACTGAACGATGGGAGGGCTGGCTGCGTAGGCATCCCCCAAACGACAGTTATGACGGAAGCCGCATGGCGACGCTGCCATCTATGAGATTTGCGGATATGGCAAAGAAAAAGAGCGCCCAGAAAAAAAACCTTGTGCAGTTAATATCAGTACACACCAAGAAATGAGGTGTGTTCACAGACTCCAAGGCAGCACTACAGTGTTTGGCATTCGCCTTACGCTGGGGACCTCATGAACAACTCGTGCTAGAAATAAGAAAGTTGCTTAACTACCTTTTCAACGAAGGACAGGAAGTCACGTTTCAGTAGCTTCCAAGTGACTGCGGCATATTGGGCAACGAACATGCCGATGCAGCTGCTCGATCAGCACACGAAGATGGTGAAGAAGAATCTATTCTATTTTCAAGGACTGATGCTACAATTGAAATTCGAAAACTGCTAATGAAGAAGAAAAATTCCTGCGGAACACTGAGTGCTTACGGCACACGTGCCTGCATAGGCTCGACCCGTCCCGTCGACTTCAGCCCCCAATTGAGGCAACGGTACTTATCCGACTGTGGCTTAGTACGTGTCGCTCTCGGCCAAAGCTTTCACCGTCTGAATCGGCATGGAAGACAGTGCTGCTTGCGATCATTGCGGCAGTGGTGAAACGATAGAGCATGTTTTTTGCCACTCGTTACAACGTGCAAAGACGACCGCCTACTGCTGCGTTCGGTCAACTTGACGACAGACTCTTGTCAGAACAGTCAGTGTTTTAGGAGACATGATCTGTCTTCGCACCGAAAATCAGCAAAGGCCCTTTTGAACTTTTTCTTTGGTAGTGGAATATTGAATAGGCTACAACATCCCGGCTAATATTTTTCCCTTTCGAGCGTCTATTGAGCTCCTCGCTTTCTTTCTAATCTTTTTTCTCTATCCCCTTTTTTCCACCATACAGGGTTGATTGATTGATTTGTGGGGTTTAACGTCCCAAAACCACTATATGATTATGAGAGACGCCGTAGTGGAGGGCTCCGGAAATTTCGACCACCTGGGGTTCTTTAACGTGCACCCAAATCTGAGCACACGGGCCTACAACATTTCCGCCTCCATCGGAAATGCAGCCGCCACAGCCGGGATTTGATCCCGCGACCTGCGGGTCAGCAGCCGAGTACCTTAGCCACTAGACCACCGTGGCGGGGTCACCATACAGGGTAGTCAACTGGATACTACAAGTTCTAATTAACCTCCCTGCCTTTCTCTAGATTTATTCTCTCTCTCAGAACAATCTGCCGTCCTTCTATTTGGCTTTTTTTGTGCAACCCGTTTATACAAACTGTCGGTTGTAACAGTAAATGTTTGTGGCATTTTGGTATATTATAACTGGGTTTAACTGAATTAAAATCAATATTAGATGAACTTCAGCCAACTCTTGTTGTTTTGATTAGCTTGTTTGGTAGTTACCTGGCTCAGGCAGACACATAAGTTTTCCTCTGGCTGCGCCTCAATACCTATAGAAAACAGTGTTTTCTTTAGACAGCATCAACTTTATACTCTGCCTATCCAGTAATTCCTTCCTTGAGATGGCATAAGAGAGCATACAGCTACTGGCGTAGAATTTCCATGTGAAGCTGCTTATCTATTGAGAAAGCTTCAAGTTTCGCACTAAATTGTATCCCGCCCTTAGCTTTTTGTCTTTCTGCGGCATCGGCACGCCGTCATATTCCTTGAACGGCTCTTCGATGTTTAGAACGAGCGTGTTTGGCATAAAATTTTCGCAAATCATAAATTTTCTTGGTGTGCTCGAATCTCTTGGTGGTCATTACATGTCTTGTGGAGAGATTTTATTGCAGCACTAGGAAATGAACGTGCCCTAAATGAAAGCGTCCCGTTTAAATATGTTGCTTACTTCGAGTACAGCAAATTCATGGGTTTAAGACAGATGCTCTGCGAGCAAACAAGGGTGCCAATCTATGTGGGTAAGACAGTTGTCTTCAAGGTGTGGAAGATTGGGCTCAATCAAGCAGCGACAAGAAAGTTTATATCGCTTTGTTGATTGATGCTTTTGTGAGCAAATGTCGTCTTGCGCTATTCAGAGTCAGTTACCTGGTAGAGTCGATATCAAATATGTAATGTTGCATTCCAATGGCAGATTGCAAGCGCTGGGCCGGATTTCGAATGGAGCTTGCAGATCCGAGCGGGATTGCTCTAGCGAAATCTGCGATTAAAACGCGCGCGTCTCGACGGGAGCTCTACGTGAGCGGAAATCTAGCGAGGGAGCTGAGAGGGTGCGAGAGAGCGCAAAGTGTTTTCCGGATATTCATCTGTGATTGGTTGAAAGGCTGGTACACATAATACGTCACCTGAACTTCCGGTCAAGTCCACTGATATCGGCGGAGCAAGAATTCTTGCTCCCCGGAGCAATCCGTGATCTGCGGTTGCTCTCAATCTGCCATTGCAACACACAATTTACGCTCCCAATATGCCATTGGAATGTGAGTGCTCCGCTCAGAGCAGATAAAACTTCATCTGGATCTACAGTTGGAAATAAACGTAAGATGCTTCAACCATTTCATGAAATTACGCCACCCAAAAATGAAGAAAGTCATACGTCCCATTTATGATAATTCACATGTAGCAAAGTTGACGTGTAAAACTCGTAAAGGGGTCTTTCATAACTGATTCGACTAAAAGACATGCGCCTTGTATCATTTGTCACCACTCTCGATGGAGAAAATAAGTTGTTGCTTTGATTCTAATAAACCCAGTAAAAATGACTCACTCTTGAAGTTTGAGATCGATTGGTGAATCGGGATAGGGTATTCAACATCGAATAAATGGTGAACAAGCCCCAAGCGTAACGCTCAAATGACGTGTGTTGGACCGCCGCCTCACCTAGAGTGAGGCCCTCGAGACAGTTTAAAACTCTGTAAGAGTACAGTAACATGTTTTCAAAATAGTTAATTTTACTCAAGCGTAACGCTCAAATGACGTGTGTTGGACCGCCGCCTCACCTAGAGTGAGGCACTCGAGACAGTTTAAAACTCTGTAAGAGTACAGTAACATGTTTTCAAAATAGTTAATTTTACTCAAGCGTAACGCTCAAATGACGTGTGTTGGACCGCCGCCTCACCTAGAGTGAGGCCCTCGAGACAGTTTAAAACTCTGTAAGAGTACAGTAACATGTTTTCAAAATAGTTAATTTTACTCGGTGACCACTTCTCCTGGCATTGGAGCAAAGTCTACTGAGCTAACTCACGGGGATCCTACCACGAGTGAATGTAGTTCTACAATAGCGCCCGTATTTTTAACGTGAAATGCGAAAGATCCTCCTTAATTTTCAACGTGCAGCTATTTGAGACGAGGTGCAGCTCACACTAGTAGATATTCGTATTTATTATTATTTATTCATTGCGACTTCGCATTTTTGAATGCCCCTTTTGACGTGCACCGCAAACGTTAAGCGGCGTCTGCCTCTACATGCAACGCTGCTGATGCGCCCCCGTCTTATTCCACAGCGTTAAAAGACGCACGCCAAAACAAACTGCTTCGCATATTCTACGGGTGCCGAATCTCCGCCCCCGTAGCTTTCCCTTAAGTGCCACGAAAAGTTGAGGCCGAGTATAGTTTGTCAAAACGCGTTATAGAATTTATGTTTCTACGTAGTGTAAATAAACTTTTATTGCGATAGCAAATATATGGAAACTCTCTGCTGGATTTAGCGTCAGCGCCGCCGTTTCACCGCTTATGTATACGCATCTATATTGTCGCAGTGCAAAGCGAACAAAGGATGGCAGCAGCTTACGGCAGCGAAGAGAGCGTGTCCAGAATCAGCTGTACAGCTTTGTTTTGTTTTGTTTTTGTTTTGTTTCCCTGGGATGTTGGCTCATACCCACTCAGGGGGATTGGCCAAGAAAGTGTAGTGCAGTTTTTATGTGATCATTTTAACTATGTGTAATGAATTGGTATATAATAAGACTAATGTAAAAAACATAAAAAGAGTAAACGAAAAAAAATCAAGTTGAGCAATTCAGAGATTTGAGGTGTTATGATTACCACTCGGCTGCGTTTACTTCACTCTGCCCTGGGGAGTAATAAATAATTTTTTTGATTGAAGATCACAAAGGTATCCGCTTGGTTGCCTGAATATAATCGCAAACGGCATTGGGGAATAAATGAGGAAAGACAGGGAGGTTAGCCAGTATTGAAAGCATCCCTGTGGCAATGTCCCAAAACTGAGGCACCACAGCTTAGCGCCGTTTCCGCCGTCAATCTAACGCCTATTTTCAGAAATGGTATAACTAGTAACCTTTTTCGCCTATTTTCAGAAATGGTATAACTAGTAACCTTTTTCTAAGTATATCGTAGCGGCGACAATACAAAAAATAATGATCTAGTGATTCCTTTTCTCTGCAGAATGCGCAGAGGGGTGATGTTGTCTGACCAGCTCTGTGTAGATACAGGTTTAGGGTGGGGGACGCGACATAGAAATTTAGCAATTAAGACTTCGAGCTTTCTGGACTGAGTCCAGTGGGGTTGCCATGGAAACAGGTGGTTATAGGCTGTGCATGTAGTTACTTTTTCTACCGTATCAGTGGAGATTGCTGATTTTCGATATTTTATTGCCGTGATATATTCAACATCTGGCAGTATGGACAAAACTGGCCCATCAAGTGCGGCTCGTGCTAAGGAATCGGCCAATTCATTTATTCTTAATCCACAGTGTCCCGGAACCCATAGTAATCTCAGGAGTCTCAACTGCGGGGGTACTAATGCTTTGAATGTGCTTAGAATTCTAGAGTTCTCTGAAGCTGTCAGAGCTGCACAAACTGAAAGAGAATCCGTCATTATGACTGCGTTGTTTTGATTTGATGGAAGTTTTAGAAGAGCTAAAATTATCGCCAAGAGCTCCGCTTCAAAAACTGGAGTAAAATCAGGCAGTCTCACTGAAAAGGACCAGTCAAGCGAATCAGAGGCAATGCCTACACCTGCCTTCTGATTATTTACGGAAGCATCTGTGGCTATTATATTTTTAGTTTCTGCATGCTCCAAGTAGTCTAATAATAAGTTATTTAAAAATTTGAGAGATTGTAATTTGGCGTTTTGGGCGAATATATCATCATACTCAATAATAACATGACAATTCGAGTCATTAGTCTTAATTACATTTCTAATGTTCACATTTATATTTTGCAGATTTTTGTGTACAAACATTATCTGAGGTGTGTGAAACCGCGGCCAATGAGTAAGAAAGAAGGCGTCTGGGTTTGCGATGAAAGCATATTGAGATCTTCTTGCCGGTAAGCTATGAAATTTTAAAAGTGCTTGTACGGTCAAAATTCGAAATCGACAAAGTAGTGTAGGCAGGCGCGTTTCCTGGTACAGTACGTTGATAGCCACAAATCTAGGGAGTCCCAGACACATTCGCAGTGCTTCTCTCTCCAAGACAACTAGAGGTTTTGTTTTATAAGCAGGGCCACCCGAGAATAATATACAGCCGAATTCCATGATGGGGCGCATATAAATCTTGTACAACGTTATCAAGGTGTGCCTCCGTAACCCATATTTCCGGTTACTTAGCTTGTGTAGTAAGCCTGAAGCCCACTGTGCTTTGGTAGTTATATCCTCTATATGTGGACTCCAGTTAAGTTTGTCATTTTAAATGATTCCCAAATATTTTATAGAGTCTACTTGCTGGATGGGTTCCTGTTTATATAGAATTGAAATTGAAATTGGTTCTGCAAGCGGAAACGCCATGAGCGCGCTTTAGTTGACATTTAACGATAACGAAATCGACTGCAACCAAATTTCTAACATGTTAATATATCTTTTTATTTCAGTTGTAGTGAGTAAATACCACAGTCAGCAGCAAAGAGTGCGATGTCATCAGCATAAATGTAGACAGTAACTTCTGATCAGTTGGAATTGTGCTCTTTAAAGCATTAAATAATATTGGAGATAAGACTGCTCCTTGGGGAACTCCGCGCGTTTGTTTGAATCTAGATGAGGAACATCCATCCTTGACGCGATAGAATTCTCTTGATTTTAAGAATTCTGCCACCCACTCAATAAAATATTGTGAGAAGTTCAATCTCTCTAGTGTATTTACCAATATGAAGTGCTCCACACTGTCATACGCCTTGGCTATGTCAAGCGTTACTAAAGCAGCGTATTGCCTTCTTTTACGCGCGAGCTGTATTCGGCTCTCTAAATCAGCATGGGCACACCAAATAGAGAAATCACTTCGAAAGCCGATTTGGTTCGGTTTTATTACTAAATTGTCTGCCATCCAGATACTTACTCAGCTATGTAGGACCCTCTCTACCAGTTTGACCATGTTAGATGTTAGAGAGATTAGTCTGATATTATCGACCGTTAATCCTACACCCGGATTTTTTGTATAGGAATCACCTTTGCTATCTTCCAATCCTGCGGCACCCATGAGTTTTTTAAGGAGTAGTTAATAACATTGGCGACGTCTCGAGGCGATAAATTGAACAGAAGTTTAATCATGGGTACCGTGATTCCATCTGGGCCTGGAGATGCACAGGGTAAATGTTTAATCACGTTGGATACTTCAGTCTGTGTCACTTCTTCAAAGTCAGACTTTGTCGTAGACTTGTGCCAGTTGTTTGGCACTACTGAAGTGAATCTGCTTTCCAGACCTTTACCGATTGCCTCTAAGGTAGTAATCATTTGTTGTGCCGACAGATTATCACAAGCTACATTAACTGGTGATGGTAAGATTTTCCGAGCTCTCATATATCGGAACAGTGCTTTCATATGTTTAGGCTTCGACAGGTATTCATAATGTCTTCTGTCATATTCTTGTTTAGCTTGAGCTACCGTTCTTTTGAAGCCCGCAGCAATGAATTTATAATCGACCCAGTTTTGGGGGGATTGATTATGTAAGAGCTGCTTCCAAGCTGCCTGACGTCGTCGGTGCTCTCTTGTACATTCATCATTCCACCAACGGCTATATACTCTTTTTGTGGATTCAACAGTGAATTCGGCTCTTTTGTAGGATCTTTTAATGACTGCGTTTATTTTCAGTGCTTTTTTATCATAGCTCTCTTCCGAGTGAAAAGCTAATGCTGACTTCAGGTCATTCATAATTTAGTGTAATTTACAAATACTATTACATTTGAACAAGATGGAATTCTCGGACAAGAAATTTCAAAACTTATCGGTAAGTGGTCACTGTTGGTGCCACAGTCCAGCGCTTTCCAAAAAGAAGTAGTAATGGCTGAACTGACAAAACTTAAATCTAAGGCCGATCTGGAGTGATTACGAATAAATGTGGGGGTTCTGACGTTGAGGCACGTCAGGTCATTAGCCGTTGTCCACTCCCACAAGCGTTTCCCACTCAGATCAGTTCTAAAACCCCAACTCGTGTGGTGGGAATTAAAGTCTCCAACTAAAACTTTGTCTTTGCACCACGATTTTGTAGCTAGATCCAAACTTCTTGTGTCTTGAACTCCATCCGGAAAATACCTACTAGCTAAAGTGAAAGGAGTGCAGTTGGGCAGTGTAATGTCTACTGCCAAAATTTCGCATTCTGGCGACATATGTTTGTATGAGCATTTGACTTTCATATTAATTCTATTATTAATAAAGAGAGCTAGACCCCCACCTCTCGATGGACGGTCTAGTCAAAAATATCGGAAGTTATTCAAATGGAACAAATTATGTACAGATAGCCATGTCTCTTGTAATGCTACAATATCAGGACCGAATTTAGAAGTCAAGAATACCAAATCCGTAGATGCGGAATGGATTGATCGGCAATTCTAATGGAGAATCTTAAGCGACCCTATGGTTTCGAAAGAGCTGCTTCCGCTATAGCTTTCTCTAGAATGCTTTCTTTCAAGAAATCCCTCCTTGAAAGGCTCTCCTTTTCTTTCAGATACTTTTTGTTCTTTGTTTGTTTCGGTGAGTTAGTTTTCCATGACACAGAGGATCTAGACCTCTTCAGGGACCTAGGGTCCAAATCCATGTCATCGGAATCTATTGTATATGCAGCTTTGTCCTCACTGACACTCTGTATATCTACTGCAGACGGTGCTGTAGACGGAGAATACGATGGTGCGGTTTCAAATTCCTCATTTTGGCTGTGGCCGCCTATTGCAGAGGCTCCTGCGGGCGGATAATACGATGGCGCAGTTTCAAATTCACCGTCAGCTATTGGTCGTGAACTCTCAACATGTTGGGATACTAGGCCTGACTCTCCCGTTGTAGCAAATATGCGAGTCATCTGATTAGCCAAAATTTGAGATAAAGAATCGCGAAGGTTAGAAGCCAGTCGTTCCATGGCTTTTTCTAGAGCCTTTTCTACGGCCTCCGCTATATTCAGGGAAATCGACCAATTTATTTCCGAGAGATGTCGTGCTGCAACACTGGCATACCCCCGAGTTCTAGCCTGTATTTCCGCTAGGGCTTCTCGTCGAGAACAGCGCCTACGCCCTATAATTTCAAGAATTTGCATTTCTCGAGCCTTTGCTGAACAATCAGGATTATCTGCACAGTGTTGTTCGTTGCAGAGACAACATTTTTCTTCTTTTGCTTTGCAGTAATTTGTTTCGTGGTTGTCACCACACACTCGGCATCTGAGTTCTGACCTGCATCCTTTAATAGTGTGACCGTATCGCCAGCACTTCGTACACTGGAGTGGTCGCGGTGATAGCGGTTCCACTCTGTATATTAGTGGCCATGCCTTGATTTCGCTTGGGAGATTCGCTCCAGCAAAGGTTACAATTACCGACTCAGTCGGCGTCTTCTGCTTCTCTATTAGTCGTGCACACCTATAAACGGAAATAGCACCAGTCACGGCAAACATCTCTAATACCTCAGACGGGGTCAAGTTAACATCGACACTACGAACAATACCTTTCACACATGCCAGATGCGGGGGAATAAAGGCGCTCACCGGATTGGTCGCGAAACTCGAGCACTTCAATAGGTCTTGGACACAGAGCTGATCAGATGAAAACCATATAATACCACCTCTGCCGAACTGGCGGACCTCTGTGATGCTGTGAAAGTGAGACGGCGCAGCTCTAAGCGCCGCCTGGATCACTTTCGGATTCTTCATCCGAATGAAGCCGTCATTGCTAGGGACGAGGGCCACAAGAACTGCGGGAATGCCGTTGCGTAGAAACTGATCCACTGGTATTTTCTGTGGCGGAAGTGGAGCAGACCAGAGGCAAGCCCCTGGTCCATGTGAAGAAAACTGCATCTAAGTGATCTTTCTAGCGCTAAGAGCGCTTACTTAGCTGTAAAAGCACTATAGGGACACCTAATAGAGACAAAGAAACCACAGCCACCACACAAACTTAAGCCAAAACCCTACAGCAAGCACGACCAGCTACTTGCGTGTTCGAGCGTTCCAGGCACGAGCCTCTTCCTCTGTTTGTTTGTTTGTTTGTTTGTATCCTTTAATCCATGGCTCTTACCCACTCTGGGGGATTGACCAAGAGAACAAATAGCCTCATATGAACGATAACTGCATTATTGCTTACAACGAAAGAAAAAAGGGGGGGGGGGGAGTTGTATTGTTAAGACAGTATGTTGGAAAAAAAAGAAATAAACCAAAGATTTAGATAGTGAGAAAAAAATCAATAACAAAGTAGACACTAATAGCTACAACTTGATTTTGGGAGCCGACCAGACAGCTGGTTTTGCCAAACCCGATTAATTTGGTATGTCACGGATTTATCCAGAATCGAAAATTACTTTTCGACCCGTTTTTTTTAGTATTTGTTAACGAGGGCTTTATGTTGAAAAACGTTTAGAGTCTTGAATAAAATTACACACCGCATCGAATGCATCTCTGTGGCAATTTCCCAAAACAGAGGCACCAAAACTTAGAACATTTTCTGCGGTTAAATTTAAACCTAGCTTCGCAAATGGAATAGCTAAAAGTCGTTTCCTAATTAATGCATAGTTACGACATGTGCCAAAATAATGTTCAATAGTTTCTGATTCTTCGCAGAACGGACAAAGGGGGGAAAGTGTCAGACCAGCTCTGTGTAAATAAAAATTTAATGGGGGGACACGGCACCGGAATCTAGAAATTATCATTTCAAGTTTTTTGACGGACTCCACTGGGCTTTCCATGGAAATTTTGAGGTGCTGATAATCTGTCCATTGTGTGATATTTTCTAAACTATCTGTACAAATAGCGAATTTCCTATATCTAACCCCTGATAAGTATTCTAACTCGGGAAATACTGAAATTACTGGTCCATCGAGTGATGCTCGTGCCAAAGCATCTGCCAATTCATTTAATTGTAATCCGCAGTGACCTGGGACCCAAACTAATTTGAGGAGTTTTAAATGCGGCGGTGCTAATGTGTGGAACGCTGCTAGGGCACGAGATTGTTCAGAGTTTGTCAGAGCTGCACACACCGAAAGTGAGTCTGTTAAGATGATTGCACTGGTCTCTGTCGTAGGAATTTTACGAAGGGCTAAAATAATAGCTACTAGCTCAGCTTCAAATATAGGAGTAAAATCTGGAAGCCTTACTGAAAAAGACCAGCCGAGGGAATCAGACGCAATTCCTACACCTGCCTTTTCATTGTTGACAGAAGCATCTGTAGCTATTACATTTTTTGTTTCTGCATGTACCAAGTAATCGTTTAATATAATGGTCAAAAATCTCAGAGATTGCAACTTGGCTTGTGGGGGGAAGATTTCATCGTACTCCATTCTAATGTTGATGGTAGAAAAATTAGTTTCAATTACTGTGCTAATGTCTACATTTATGCAATCCAGTTTTTTTTAGCGAAAATTATCTGAGGGGTATGGAATCGAGGCCAATGTGCAAGAAAGAAAGAGTCAGGGTCGCTGATAAATGCGTACTCTGATCTTCGCGCCGGTAAACTGTAGAACTTTAAGAAGGTTTGAACCGTTAGAATGCGGAATCGACAGAGGAGTGTTGGCAATCGCGCTTCTTGATACAATACACTATTCGCCACGAACCTGGGAAGTCCCAGGCATATTCGCAGGGCTTCTCGCTCTAACAATACTAGCGGTTTAATTTTATAATCAGCGGCCCCTGAGAATAATACACACCCAAATTCCAATATTGGTCGCACATACATTTTATATATCATTAACATCGTGTGTCTGCGCAGCCCGTATTTTCTGTTGCTTAACCTGCGTAATAAACCTAACGCCCGTTGTGCCTTTGCTGTTACATATTCAATGTGTGGGCTCCAATTTAGTTTTTCATTATAAATCATTCCTAAGTACTTGACTGAATCTACTTGTGGAATAGGTTCCCGATTATACAATACAGAAATTGAAACTGTATCTGCTATAGGAAACACCAAGAGCGCACTTTTACTGATGTTCAATGACAATGAAATGGATTGCAACCAAATTTCCAGTGTATTAATATATCTTTGCAGTTTTTGATGTAGTGAGTAAATGTAACTCTCTGCAGCGAAGAACGTGATATCATCTGCATAAATGTAGACAGTGACATCCTGAACAATTGGAATAGAGCTCATCAGTATATTGAATAATGCTGGAGATAGGACGGACCCTTGTGAAACACCACGTTTCTGTTTGAATTTATGCGAACAACAGCCATCCTTCACGCAATACAATTCCCTTGATTTTAGGAATTCTGCTCTTCTTCTGACTAAATGATCGTCTTCTTCTTCTGTCTCGCGCCAAAAAGCTGTACAGCGAGATGCCTGCTTTGTTGTCGTCCCGAAAACTGCCTGTCCCACTAGTTGGAATCTACAAAACATTCCCATCGTCGTTTTTTTTCATATACACACGTGTCACTTGCCTCTTCTTTTAGGAGCATCGCCCAGATGCTGATTCAGACCCACCGTATTTTTTTAACGTGCAGTCAGTCACTCACATACGTTTTTATACGCACTACATGCACGAGTTCAGGCTGGTGCTGATGACGCCTCAGGCAGTTGGGACTGTCGGGGACGACCTCGTAGGTGACGTCACTTCGCTGGTGCGATACTCGGTATGTCCCGAAAAATCGCCTTAGCAGCTTCTCGGGCAGTCCAAGTTTTCGTACGGGTGTCCAAACCTACACTATGTCACCGATTTGGTACGTTGCTGTTCTATGGCGAGCATTGTAGCTGCCTGCGTCATAGTCTTATCGCTGGTGGATCCGTAAGCGGACGAGCTGCCTAGCTTCTCCCGCGCGTAGTGTACATGCCAGCGCCTGTGTCGGTGGCGTCCCATTCATGTGGCAACATGGCATCCAGCATTTTCCATACTTCCCGCGTGTGAACCAAGCTGAATTAAATCATGCAAGTCGTTTCTTGTTTAGCCATATTGTGTGCGAACATGATACAGGGTGAAATTGTGTCCCAATTTTTATGTTGGACATCTACGTACGTCGACAGCATGTCTTCAATTGTCTTGTTGAGGCGCTCTGTTAGTCCATTTGTTTGCAAATAATAGGCAGTGGTCTTACGGGGAGTCGTTACACTTAGCATCAGGACATGGTCTAAAAGAGCTGTCTTAAATGCTGTTCCGCGTTCTGTTATCACAATAGACGGGGCACCGTGGCGTAGCACAATATTTTTTTTAAATATCTCGCCACCTCTGCTGCGGTGCTCTTTTAGATAGCCTTTGTTTCGGCATACCTGGTTAGGTAGTCTGATGCGACTATAACCCAGCGATTCCCTGCAGTAGAAGTAGGAAGGGGTCCCAAATATCCATTGCTATCTGATCGAGCTGTGTACGTGGAACCTTAGCTGGTTGCAGCTGACCAGCGAGTTTCTTTGGAAGTGACTTGCGTCACTGGCAATCGAGGCAAGTGTGAATGTGGTGCTTGATGGCTGTTGTAGGTCGCGGTCAGTAGTATCCCTGCTGCACTCTCGCCAATCTACGAGTGTAGCCTAAATGGCCAGGCGTCGGCTCGTTGAGACATGCTTGAAGCACTCAGTACGAAGGGGTGCAGGAATAAATAGGGAGCTCCGATGGATGGAAAGTTTCTTATGTAGAGGATGCCATTGCGCAAGCAAAACGGCGATAATGCCCTTGCAAATAATTTTAGTGCCCTTGAAGAACCTCCGTCCACGTAAATAATCAAATCGAGCAATTCAGGGTCACCTCGTTGTTGTTGCGCAATCGTGGACGCGTCGAGAACACAAAGGAAGGCCATATCGTCGTCGTCAGAAAGAGAGGCTGATTGTACTGGTGATCGAGACACGTCAGTATGTCGCTTCCCAGAGTTGTGTATGACCGTCATATCAAACTCTTGCAACTTCAGACTCCATCGCACTAATCGGCCAGCTGGATCTTTAAATTAGTCAACCAACAGAGTGAATGATGGTCACTAATAACTTTCAAGGGACGGCCATACAAATACGGGTGAAATTTAATAACTGCCCAAACCATGGCGAGGCATTCTTTCTTAGTTATTGAATAATTGGCCCCAGCGCGTGTTAGCGTCCTGCTTGCGTAGGTGATAACTCGTTCCGTGTCTTCTTGCCACTGCACAAGCACAGCTCCGAGGCCTACATTGCTTGCGTCAGTGTGAAGCATTGTTGGCGCTTGTTCGTTGAAGTGGGCAAGCACTAGAGGTGTTTGAAGACGTTGGCGGAGGTCATTAAACGCTGCTTGCTGTTCGTCGTTCCCCTCAAAGGTGTCATCGTCTATAGTGAGGCGAGTTAACGGAGACGCAATCCGTATGAAGTCGTCGATAAACCGGCTATAGTATGCGCATAGGCCCAGAAAGCGCCTGACAGCTTTCTTAGCGGACGGTACTGGGAACTGCGCCACAGCCGCAACTTTTTTGCCATCAGGCCGGACGTCGGTGCAGCTGACGATATGACCAAGAAACAGCAGCTCTTGAAAACAAAATAGACATATCTCTGGTTTCAATGTGAGGTGCGCGGCGCGTATGGCTCGTAAAACAAATTCTAGCCTTTTCAGATGCTCGTCAAAAGTTGGGGAAATCACTGTGACGTCGTCTAGAAAAACTAAACAGGTCTTTCATTTTAACCCTGAAAGTGCAGTGTCCATGAGCCTTTGAAAAGTAGCGGGCACTGGGCACAGACCGAAGGGTAGAACTTTAAATTCATATAAACCATCCAGCGTTACAAAAGCGGTTTTTTTTCGATCTCTTGAGTCTACCTCGATCTGCCAATATCCGCTTCTGAGGACCATTAAAAAAGTATCGAGAGTTTTGAAGCCTATCGAGGGAGTTATCAATACGTGATAGATGATGCACATCTTTCTTAGTCACTTGATTCAGCTTCCTGTAGTCCACGAAAAAACGCAGGGTACCGTCCTTTTTCTTAACTACAGGTGATGCCCACGGGCTCTGTGATGGCTGAATAACATGATCTTCAAGCATTTTAGCGACTTGTTGCTGTATCACTTCCCGTGAATTTGGAGCCACACGTAAGGATTCTGATGTATAGGCCTTTCTGCGTCGTCGGTAATTATTGTATGCTTCATAGCGGCGTTCGACCAACCCGTGATGTCAATGAAAAGCAGTCCTAGAATTCATATATTAGCTCAAGAAGGGTCGTTCGCTCGTATCTTGACAACGTAGTAGCAACTTCACAATTATGTACTGATTCTTATTGAGGTGCTTCGTCTAAAGCCCATAAACTGAATTGGATTTCTGCAGTATTGTCAAAGTAAGCGACGGCTGTACCCATCGAGAGGTGTTGACGCTCAGCACTGAAGTTAGTTAGCAGCAAGTTTGTGCTTCCCGCAGTGACAGTGACAAGCCCTCAAGCAACTGAAATACCGTGGCTAAAGATCAGCGAGCTTATTTGGTCGGCAATACCGTCACCGTCAAACGGCTCATTCCCTGCCAGCGACACAAGTGTGCACGATCGTGGCGGGACGACCACATCGTCATCCGTCAGACGTAAAAGGTTATGTCTTGGCTCTGAGCAATCGACTAAAGCAGGGCTGTTGTTGTGAAACGTAATGACACTGTCAGGGGCGTTGATGATGGCGTCATGTTCTCTCAAGAAATCCATTCCGATAATCAAGTCTTTACAGCATGAAGCGAGAATGACGAACGTCGCCACGAAAGTAGAGCCACCGATGTGGAGTTTTTGCTGTGCACATTCCGACAGGCATCAGTAATTGGCCAGCTGCCGTCCTTAGGTGAGGTCCCGTCCACGCTGTCTTTACTTTCTTGAGGCGTACGGCAAGGACATCACTAATAATAGAGAAGTTGGTCCCGGTGTCGACTAAAGCTCTGAATTGTTGTCCGTTCACAAGAGCGGCAAGGCCTGGGGTCACAGTTTCGTCGGTATTACGTCTTGTCGGCTTTACAGCGTCATGAGGTGGGAGTAATGGGAGCTTTTTTCTTCGTCTTGACAGCCTGCAACCTCACCCCCTGAAGTTGCCGCCTTCTGTTTCCCCGGCGTGGGCTGGGTGACCTCGCTCCTCTGGTCTCGGCAAGAGTGCGGCGATGCAACGAAGGTGACTGGGCAGGAGACAGAGAGCGTGGTCGATGTCGGAAGCCCGGCTGGTAATCAGTTATGATCTCGTCATCATTGTTACGGCGGCCATCGAAGGGGGGTCGAGGCACCAGAGGTCCTTGAGAACCGACTTCGCCGTGGTGGGATACGTAGCCGTTGACATGTCGACTGTCAAACCGTGGCCTGAGATGGCGAAATGGATCAGCGTGGTGCCAGTAATAGCGGGCTATGTGGCCCCCACCTCCGCATTTTAAATAGAGTGGACGACGGTGGACAGTGGGCCAGGTGTCTGTTGGGCGAAGCTTTGATGCCGTGACGACTCCTCACGTGACGAGAGCCATGACATACCAGGAGACGAGTGGTTGTATGGCGGCTGGATGGGTGGGCGCCACGATGTCTCCCCCTGTGGTGGTGACCAAGGAATGGTTGCAGGTGGCGGGTAGTATGAAGGCGGAACGGCTGGGGAGCTTCGAAGGGCAGCGGCGTACGTCACGGGACGTTGCTCGGGGGAGGATCAGATGTCGAGAATGCTTGGCGGATTTCGTCGCGGACGATTTGAGCGACCGATGCTATGAGTGTATCCTCTACCAGAGTCGGCAACCTCTGCAATTCTTCACGAACAATCTCTCCGATCACGTCACGCAAGGAGCTATGATTGTCGAACGTCACAGCGGCGGCATAAATTTGGGGGCTGCTGCACCAGCGGTCATAATGTTGGCAGCGTTGGTGAAGTGCCCACTCGATAGCCGACGCTTCTTTGATGAAGTTCCCTACAGAGCTTGGCGGATTGCGCAGAAGTCTGGCGAACAGCTGCTCTTTCACGCCGCGCATGAGGTAGTGCAAGTTTTTATCTTCGGTCATCTGCGGGTCAGCCCTGCAAAATAAACGTGCCATGTCTTCGGTGATCATGGCGACCGTTTCATCGGGTTTTTGGACCCTTAGCTCTAGTAGTAGTTGAGTGCGGTCACGTCTGTCGACATTGGCGAAGGTTTGAACCATCTGCTGGTGAAAGTCGGTCTATGTGGACAGGCTGGCTTCTCTGTTCTCGTACCAAGTACGAGCGCTGTCATTAAGATGGAATAGGCCCGGGATAGCTTTTCCTTAGCAGACCACTGGTTGATCATAGCAACACGGTCATAGTGATTCTTCGTTGCGCCGCCACCAAAGCGATCAGGCTGCAGCAATTGCAAAAACGTTACCTGAGATGGAGCGGGAGAACCGGTGCCGAGAAGTACAGGCTGGGGGCTGCTGTTAGCCATTGTTAGATGTTTTGTAGAGGGCTTCTACGAAGGGTTGAACTCCAGAGGAAGACCTCCTAGCCGACGACTGAATTGATGGACAGGGGTTGCAATAGGCACGTCTGGGCGGGATGAACGGCTCCCACTAGGGGTGTGAAGCATCGGGAAGCGTCGCGGCCCAGCACCTCCACCAGTGTCGCAGTGCAACGCGAGCAAAGCATGACAGCAGCTTTCTGCAGCGAAAAGGGCATGTCCAGAATCAGCCGTACAGCAAGGTGCCTACTTAGTTGTCGTCCCGAAAACTACCTGTCCCACTAGCTGGAATCTACAAAACGTTCATATCATCATTATATTTCATATACACACATGTTAATATATATAAAAATGCCGGAAAAGCCATTGAAGAAAAAATTGGCAGATGCCACGTACAGTGGAAATCGATGATATGCGAAGCACGAATGAGAAACGTTGATATGTCACCTAAAATCAGCACAACGTTACAAGGTGGAGGTAAATCATGCCGTACATGACTTTCATGTCTGGATTATCTTGTTTAGATGTATCGATTACCTTCGTAGTCAATTCACGTCACGGTATATCAAATATAGTGTATGTGGAGCTAGCGAAATGGTCGCGAGCATGCTATGAGCACGGTATGTTGCCATACTTTTACGTGAGACGCGTGTCAAGATTATCAACTTGGCACCACTCATATACTTTCATCATCCATTGACATCACGTAACACCAAAATTTTACATATGTGGAGCTATCAAAACGGCCGCGAACGCATCATGAAGAGCGCATTATACTCCAATGTAGCGTTGACGCGCGCGCACGATGGGCACAGTGACGCTACGTGAGAAAAACACGAGCATTATATAGTCAGATTCCAGTGTCCGTCAGTGCGGCCCGACGGCAACTGGCGCGAAATGCAACACGCTGCATTGCGCGCCGATGCGTTACCCAGACAGCACTGCGTGTTTCCCTTTTCGTGACACAGGGACGCCGGACATGCTGAAACGCACATGCGTCGAAGCAACGCAGGACGGCGCGCGCCGGCGAGTATACGGCAGGACCGGCGCCTGGCGTGGCAACGCTGGCGTGACGTGACGAAATGAATGCCGGTGAGCACGCGCACTGCGTCACGTCACAATGTATTGGCGCCTTGGCTGGGGCTTGTAGCCATGTTCTCATATGATTATCATGTTTACACCAGTCACATACAGGCCATGATCATCCATTGGCGTCACGTATTTACCAAATTCGGCATATGGGAAGCTACAGAAACGACCGCGAGCACATCATCAGTGTGGCATGTAGTCATGTTGATACATGACACGCATGTCGTGATTATCAGGTTTGTATGTGTCATTCACCTATGTCACGGTTCGCGTCACGAGATACGACGTTTGGTACATGTGAAGCTAGCGAAACGACTGCGAGCGTATCATGAGCGTAGCATGTGGTCATGTTGTACATGACAGGCATCTCATGTTTATTATGTTTGCGCCAGTATCATACCTTCGTCGTCAATTCAAATTCCGTAATACCAAATTTGGTATAAGTGAAGCTAGCGAAATGGCCACCAGCGCATCGTGAATGTGTCATGTTGTCATGTTGTTACATGACACGCATTTAATGATTATCATGCTTACCCCAGTCACATTCTTTTGTCTTCCATTCAAGTACTTTATTACCAAACTTGGTATATGTGACGCTAGCGAAACGGCCGCCAGCGCATCACTAGTGTGGCATGTACGCACGTTGTTACAAGACACGCATGTCACAATTGACATGTTAGGCTTTGTCGCTTGTGCTCGCCATGCAATCATGCCATACCATACCAGTTTTGCCACAAGCCATCTGAACGAAACCACCCCAAGAGCAGCAGGACTACGAAATATAAATCATGACATTGATCACATACATGTCATGATTTTCATGTTGTGACTGGTCGGTATGTTCTTCATACAGTCATGTTATGCCATAGCAAGTTTGGAATCGATACCATTATTGAAACAGCCTGGAGGGCTAAAAGTCATAGGCGGCTAGATAGAAAGATAGATAGATAGATAGATAGATAGATAGATAGATAGATAGATAGATAGACTGATAGATAGATAGATAGAAAGATAGATAGATAGATAGATAGATAGATAGATAGATAGATAGATAGATAGATAGATACGCTCAAAGTCACCGAAGTTCCCTAAGAAATGCTTCGCATTTAAATGCTTCGACACTCACTGAGAAATAGGACTCCGAAATGAACGTCCGACCTCTCAGTGAGTGTGAGGCGTTCGCATAGAGCCATGAAAGAGCACCTCCTTCAACGCTCAAACGGCAAGCCATTCATATCTTGCACTTACCGCTGGTGATGCGCATTTCAGCGGAACTGATATCGTGTTTTTAGCATTACCAGTAAGATGGCGCATTGAGCGCGCCTCGCCAGATCATCACGACGCAACGCTGTGCGCTATCGTCTCCCACGCGTACTTTTTCCCGGGGAGAGGGGACGCTCTCGCGTGCGCTCGCTTATTTCGCGGTGGGCCCAATCAAGCGCCTTTCGCTTTCACTGGAACAATTCTGTTCTACTTACCTGGTGCGCAATTGTGCGTGAGAAACGCGGAGCACATTTTGAGCTGCTTGCGAATCTTCGCATTCCCTTGCAATTTTTGCTCGCGCGTTCATTGCTTCGCCTTTGCAGCAAAGCTATGACTTTTTTTTCTAAACAGTATACTGTCGCAGTCCTGGGACAGCTTATTGCTTTCCTATAGTAGAGTAGATGGTACTGTACATCGTAGAACATTTTTTCGAAAGATTTTGCTCCTACCCGGGACGGAATTAGACTTTCTCATATTATAGTAGCTCGTACTTTGAATTGACTATTAATTTTGCTACGCACACTTATTCCCAACTCTTTGAACACTGGGATAGCAAATACACTGTGCCATAGCACATAACATCGTTCGGTAAATTGCTCACATCTTATTCTCTACACCACAGCACATGACGCCACACCACTCAGCGGCCGACTTGAGTTGTGGCGTTCTGTTGCGTACGAGCCTACCGCGCACGAGTTAAGCACGAGTTACGCTGCCATCGCCCGCAAACCTCTGCAAATGCCCTTCCGCGGCGTCGATGGTAATAAGGCAAGGGGCGCGCCAATATGCATCAGTTAATTTTTTTTCACCCACGCACAGTATCCGTTTCAGCGCAGTCACCAGTTCTAACAGGTGAAGTCGTGATGTCCTTCGAGGATAGCGGAAAGGCACGCATAGAAGCACGTGGAAGTGTGTTGGCGGTCTACGAGACTTACAAATAATTCTACTTTTGTTGTAAACACATCTCATTGAAACACGGCACATTACTTTCTTGCACTTAAGTCATCATGGCTCAGTATTATGGAACATAGAACACAGAGGCATAAGATCAGTTCTGTACACCTCCTAGAATAATATTATGAACCGTCAAAAATACACCATACAAGAAATTAATGGGTCATTATGGCGGATTCGAATTAACCCACGAAATCTATGCCGGAGCACTCTACTGCGGCGGAGGTCAACAGAAGGGAATCTATAAAACAAACGCGCTCCCTCTGGAGCAAATGGCAGGGTCAGAATGGAACGCGAAGCGCGCATCTCTCCACTTCCTTAAGTGGGCACGCTGGGAACAGTGGCGCTACGCTAGCAAAACGTGAGCTCCGACGCGAGGCGCAACTGACGCGACCGGCGTTTGTTGGTGTGCTCAAATTTGGCACCATTTGAAGAGATTTCAAGGCACGCGGCACTTGCAATGTTCGGTCGCATCCGATGATTTTGGCGGTGTAGAAAAAGTTGCTCCGTGGAGTGGATCTCGCGACAGAGCTGCTCCAGATCTACTAAAGGAATATTCAGAGAGCACTCTCAATCCGCCAATGGAATAGACTTGGTCCATGTGGCGCTGAAGAACGTATTATGGGAAGCGTTCCGAATCCGCCAATAGATTCGAAGCACTACCATAAGCCAAAAAGAGGTGTGTGCATGGGAGTAACGCATACAGCGAATGACTCTTCAGTGTGCCCGTGTAATGACGCCTTCAAAATACAACACGGTGTTTCTTTCCACACGAAGGAGTACAAGGCTAAGGGACAATACAATTCCACTAAACGAATGATCATACACACTTCAACAGTTTGTTGAACCTGGCGTTGAACGCGTTTGTTTTCCGCTACAGTAATAAGGCTATGACCTGCAGTTTTAAGAGGGGTCAAATAAAAGAAGCAAGGGATGAACTGATGCCTCTACGTGTACCTATGTAATTCACCACCTTCCCATGAACATATTTCATTTCTGTTTTCATAGCGCTAAGAGAAAGCCACGCAAAAATACAGGACACCTAAAGGTCAGCGAGGACACATTTCGCAGAACACATTATTACATTGCTCCTAAAGATTTTATGTTGTGTGTTGCTGAATCCTGCGCAGGCTACTTTACATAATCGATTATTGGATGAGTTGACGGCACACCTTCACTAACGAGGCGTAAACATAGTGAGAACTGGAACCCTGCTCTATACTTATTCATGGTCATTCACTGCTATCCGCCATGGTTAAATAGTGGACATGGTGCTGGGCAGCTGACTGCATGGTCACGGGTTTGATCCGCAGCGATCACAATTCGATGAACATGAACTGGCGGTTTGTACACTGAGCGAGGTCAGTGCACGTTTAGGAACACCCGATAGTTCAAACTTCCGGAGCCCTCCGCTACCTCACGATCATGTCGTGGCTGTTGGGACGTTGAACAACAGGCAATTATTACATTCATTACTCTTTTTTTCTTCCAATAATGCTTTCCTGTGTAGTTTAGCAGGCTAGAGCAAAATCTAGATCAGGCTGACGTCTGTGCCTTTCTGTAAGTAAAGCTCTATATCCGTTGTCTTATTTATAGGGTGTTAAATATATTAGGAGGCTCAACGAAGCGAATCTATTTTACGCTTTTACCAAAAAATTGGCAGCATATCCACGGAGTGAATGATGGAGAGTGGGGCGAAGCATCCGTCTGTCCATTCATTCTTGCTTCCGTCCGTCCATGCGTGCGTCTGTGTGGCCACCCGTGCGTCTATCCACCCGTCCGTGCGTGCGTCTGTTCATGCGACCGCACGTCCATCTGTGCGTCCATCCCTGCGTTCGTCCATGCATCCGCTCCTGCGGCCGTCCATGCGTCCACCTGTCCGAGCAGCCATTCATGCGTCCGTGCATGCATCTGTCTGTGTGTCCGTTCGTCCACCTATTCAACACTCCAAGTACCACCATCTCGCATCTTTTCATCATATATTCCTCATATAGAATCACCGCCATCCAGCGGACATTCCAAGAAGTGAACGAGAGGAGGCACACGCACACTTTCTTACGGCTTGCGCTTCGTGTCTACTTCGCTCCTTTAACCACCTCGAGTTCATGGTTTATACTAGTTCACTATATTCATCGCATTGCGGCCCAACGCTCGCTATACCTTTCTAAAACCAAAAAGGTTACGCCCGGCGAGTATAACGTAGCAACCCTTTCTTGTCAGATTGGGCGCAATATACATGACGATGGCTGCTAAGGGGGAATGAGAGACAGGAGACTTCAGCTTTTAGTTAACGCGCACGCTGCGAATTTTTTATTGTTCAACAACACACAGAAGAAATCTCCCACCAGCACTACCTTGGAGGTCAAAATGTGCGTTTAGAAAAATTGTTTAACGATTTAGAGTACTTAGTACTCTACTATGGGAGAGCAGAAAGCCGTCCCGCGTACCAGTTCTTGACACTCAAACGCCACGGTAATAAATGTAAGACTGGTTACACAATACTTCTACGACTAGGAGGGACAAACGGGTGCCGCTTTAAGGAGCTTCGTCCCTAAAAGACCACTTTCTGCGCTACTGGTGTGTTGGACTACTGGTGCGTTGTAGCCGCGTTGTTTAGCGGGACGGCTCAGTGCTCTCCCATAGTTAAGTACGAAGTACTCGAAATCGTTAAACATTTTTTCTAAACACAAAAAACATTAGACCGTGATCAGTGTGATTGTGTTTCGTGTGTTCCGTAGTGGAGCTGTTCCGTCGTAGAGGTAGTGAAGGTAAAAGACAGTGCAACATGAAACCACCTATAGGCACGCTGTGCCTCACGCGACAGGCAGTAAACAGTGGAAGAATATTTTGGATGTTCGAAAAGGGGAAAAATATATTAAGGCAGCTTACCATGAAAACGAGTTTCCTCTATTTGCGCAGAAGTACAATGTTTCTAAAAAAACTTTCCAGCAATTTTGATGGAGTTGAAAATGCTTTTATGGAGTTCAAAACGCTTTAGGAAGTTTCCTAATAGCGTGCGATAATTTAGTAGGCGTTCTGGACATAGCGTTATCCCGCAAGAGCTAACGGTAAGTTGTATACGTACGGAACCACAAGTAAATGGCGTTGATGTGATCTATAAAGATGCTATGCATTTGCGTCAAAAGACATCGTGAAATCTAGACTAAGTATGGCATTAGTGGAGCGTCCAGTACTGTCTATTTTGCGGTGCTTGAGCTGCAACATGGCATCATTGCGTTCAAAGATGCCTGCTTAAGGCTATCATAGTGTGTGGAAAAATGCCGTTGTCTTCGAGGTAACTTGTTCGTCTAGCCGGCAAAGCATGTTTAATCAATTTGCCCATACAAAATGTTGAAGAAATGCGCCTAAAATTCTGAGTATTCAGTGTTTTGTCTGGTTTACGAATCAGAATCACCCGGGTCTTTCTTCACTGCGGGCACAAGGTTGCGGTGATCCAGCAACATTTATTGTAATCTATGATGTGTGTGATCGACTCGTCATCAAGATAATTACGCTGCGTCTTGTTCATTATGATTTCACGACTTGGTGTAAATTTTGTGTTAATTTTTCGCAGAGCGGCACGAATAGTCGCTTCGCTTCGGTGAATTCTTCGTCTAGAGTGGTGTTGACCTGGCTAGTGTAATGTGGGTGCGGCTGAGCAGCTGGAGGAGCCTGAGAGATCTATTTGAGCTCTACCGCGCTAAGAAACTCCTCTGTGGTGCCCTGTACCCACGGTTGAGTTTGTTGATGGCTTGTCGGTGGGCCGTTTTGTTGTCTTCTGGATCAAGCAGGAATCGGAGAAAATGCCATGTTTTACCGGGAGTTTACGGCCTGTCCATTCATCACTGGTATCGCCCCAACGTGGTCGGGTTAGTAGTTTGCCATGTAACCCTATCTCGGTAATAAGATGTGCTATGCGCTTTCCTAGCTTTTTGTTGTGTTTCTGCCTCTTCGACGACATTTGGAGCGAATGCTTTGCCTTCTCCATGTGGTGGAGCCAGCTGTCGATCTTTTTGAGGTGCGCCTCGGGAGGCGTAATTTGGGTGGCATTATTAGCATCTTGTTTGAGGGTGTGCATCAAGTGCTCAAGTGCCACTTTATCTTTTCATGTATTTATTTATCTATCTATTTATTTATTTATAAAATTCTGCTGACACGTGGTCCAAGCAGCGTGGGCAAATAAAATGGTACGACAGTGAACATGTCGAAAACAAAAAGAACAAATGAAACAAGAACACTAATAAAGAAATAGAGTGAATACGTTGGGCGAAACGCTATACAAACAAATAACAATCGGCATTTTGGTGTCTATTCGATTACACCATTCCATTCAGTTATTGTACGAGGGAAACAAGAATTTTCAAATGTATTTGATCACGTGAAGTAGGGTGTTACTGCATCTATCTGGTCCACGGTGATGAGTGGTTCGGGTTAATAGGGGCGACAGATATAATGATGTGTTTAGCAGTGTACTGTTCGTGTGAACCAGTTTAGGAAATTCCAGTCTGTGCTTCTGTCTTTTCATATTGAGTGGTTCTATGCGGTTAACATTCAAAAGTTTTGTGCGTGAATCCTGTATGGAGAATTTGTTAGATATAAATTTAGCTGCCTTTCTCTGCACTCTCTCGAGGTTATTAAAATTAGTTTTTTATACGGGTTCCTAACAATACATGTATATTCTAGTTTGGTTCTGATTTGTTACCATTGCAACGGAGTCTTCACTACGTTGAAACTAACAGGAATTATGACATGCTGCTTCTTGTAAATAGGAGTTTTCAGTTCACTCCGTTTGGCAGGCGTCGTACAATACAGGGCGAGGAAAACGTGCTCAGGATTTCCGCAAAACTGAGTTGTGTTAGGCGTTCATTTTATTGTACATGAATTTTTCTAGGTTGAATAACCCTTAGCTACGCGCCCCTGTTATTGCCATTTTTACTGCACTAAACAATTTAGCCTTTCGTCTAAACAACCCACTGATAAGACATGCAAAACAATGAGGTCCTGAAAAGACGTGGAGGGCCTTTATAAACTTACATGATTTTCTTTTCCATAAATACGTTTCTCAACACAGGTACAACAAATTGTGAGCAAGCATGGGTGTGCACGCCTTTTGTTAAGACACTTGCCTTCGGCGTGGGAAGATTTATTTTTTTTCGTTCATTTACGCGCTTGAGGGCAGTGGTCATCTTAAGTCATTAAGGAACAGACAAGCAGGCCAACAGTTTTCTTGTCCAGCAGGCATAGAAATGCTTGCGGTTGCAAATCATTTCACAATCTCGCCGGAAACGGAGGATGTCTGACATCACGTAACCGATTACTGACCTATAAAAACGTTGACATCTAGAACGCGCAATTGTGTTCTGTGGGTTACTTGGCAAAAAGGCATGAGTCACGTATGATATGTCACCAATTTTAGCCCATAAAATTTCACTGCTTTATGATTTTAACAAGCGCATTCATAATAACTCATGTGTGCAGTTTGGGCTCTGTTGGAGAATGGCGTATAAGGACTGCACTGTCTAATTCAACACTTCTTTGGCTGGGATCACAACGTCTAGAATGCTCGCGGTGAGTGTTTTAAGTTTCTTCATCTCGATGTCATGACTGTCCTGTCTCTGTCCTACAATTTTGCTTTGTACGTCACTGCATAAGTTCTTTTTGCTGTATATAACAGCTTGCATTGTACATACAAATTGTACACCATTGTCCATTATTATGTGTGTACATAAGCTGTGTATGATATATCCGGAAATAAAATTTTCTTAAACGAGTGTTCCCAGACTGGCCAGTCTGAGGGGACGCCCCCAGAGAGCCATGTTTCCTCTACTACATCGGCTAAGAAACGTAAAGTTTAAGCCACTTAATGCAGAACTAGTCATGCTGGAAGAGGAGGCTTTCCTCCGACGCTGGTGTACGCAATTTGTTATCGTAAAAAACAACAGAATGTCTATGCCTTTCCTCCCCTATTGAGGAGGTGGGCTAGAGCTTGTACCACTGTGAGATTACAGTGTGTATTTTGCTTTTCTTCGCTATAAACATGTCCTTTTTCTGGAATATTGTTCTTGAGCGTGAGAGCAGACTGTCCCCACAGGCGAATGCTAAGCATCACCCTACACTGTGAATGACCCCCTCTTGTTTGTTCACATAGCCTTACTATTTATTTAAGTTTAATCATCTCGATGCCATGAATGTCCCGTTTCTGTTGTACATTTTTGCATTGTACGTCACTGCATATGCAATAAGTTTTTTCGCTGTATACAACAGCTTGCATTGTACATACACATTGTTCATCATTGTCCATTTTTCTGTGTGCACATAAGCTGTGTATGATACATCCGGAAATAAAATTCTTTTAAACGAGTGTTCTCATCCTAAGCCCCAGGGCGGGAACCCTACCACAGTGAATGTAACTGGATGAAGAAGGGTCGCTGAGCGTTACATACTTTGGGACGTGGTCCTTTCGGGTGCCAAGCTTCCCTTCCTTTCAGGCAACAGTAGGGCATTAAACGTAATGAAAAAGGATTCAGCCGCGGGCCCGACGGACCACTTGATGAGTTTTGTGTACGGTTCTTACCTATGATTGGTGCATTTCTGTTACGCGTCATTCGCAAGCGTTTCCGAGATCAAACCCTTCCGAACGCTTTCCATCAAGGCCGTAAAACACTAGTCCACAAGAAATACCCAACGTACACGCGACCAGAAGGTTGGCGCCCTATTACCCTGACTAATGTAGATTACAAGCACTTGGCCAACATCTTAGTGCGCCGAATAAGTCAATATTTGCTCTTCACCATGTTTGTTCCATTGCAGGCCAAGAAATACACAGCGATACCTAGTTAACGTGTTACATCATTAAGTACACGATTGCCCGGTGTCTAAAGGCTTTTGGTTTGCTTAGATCCAGAAAAGGCTTTCGATTCTATAAGACATCGCTACTTATCAAATGGTGTACATGCTTTCGGATTCCTGGACAGTTTCAATAGGCTCACTCACGCGATGCTCAAGAATTTAGAAAGTACCTTTTACCTAGATTTACGCGAGAGTCACCCTTTCAAGAGACGCTTGGGGTCCGTCAAAGGTTTCCCCTCTCCCCAGTTCCATTTGTCCTTGCACTAAAGCCTTTTTTAAGGGCCTTCAAAAGCGACCTGCAGATTTCTGGCTTACACCTACCTGGTAACACTCAAGTAAGTGTCACTGCATATGCATATGATATTATTTTATATGCACATAATGAAATGTCGCCGCAGCACGCAGTTAATACTTTCCATGATTTCGGCGTTATCTCCCGTACAACGTTTCTTGCCTCTATTTCTTGAGCCTTGTGGCGCCTTTGTCCACGCTTAAATATAAAAGGGACATTCATACAAAACATTCATAAACTCTATTGCCCTCACAATGAGCGCGCTCCTCAGGAAAAAAAAATCGCTGCATATACAAGGAATGAATGATAATGAGTAGAGAAGAGCGTCCTTCCGTCCGTCCGCGCTTGCGTCAGTCCATCCGTTCGTCTGGCGCACTGCCACGGTGCGTAGTATTTCAAATTTTGGCAGACCTGACCGACAGCGTTCTGTGTTTGCATTGCACTCGTCAGCTCGAAATGCCGAATCATGGCGAATGGGACCTTCAGGATTCTGCAGATTGACGGCAAACGAGAAGCTGAGGAAGTCTGCCTTCATCTTTCGAATCGTTCTCACAAAGAAGTGTTTTCACCTAGGAGTCATAATTCAATTTTTTATAATTGTTTCGGGTAAAAAGGCTTGCGCCGAGTACGAAATCTCACAGCTGTGTTCCACGAAATGTGAGGTTCTTGTAATTTTAATGAGCCTATAAAAACTGATCCAAGTCTGCAGTTTGCGCCCTATTGAAGGACGCAGATAAGTATTCATTCGCGACCACTATGAATGTTGGTTCCATTCGCAGTCAGACCGCTTGTGCTTGAGGGCGCTGGCTCCCATGTTACTTATTAATTGGCATCGTTCCCTGCTCTCTCTACTGTAAATCTTCGAACACTTTTTCTAAACGTTACTCAGATACTGTACGGGACAGCTTATGGCTCTCCCACGGTAGAGAGCGGACATTGCTCTGAAGCGTTAAGAATTTGTTCTACGCACACATTTTAGAGGGCAGTGAAGCCACTCTCTCATATTAGTGAACGTCGTAATGACGAGCTTGGAATTTCTCACCCAATAGTAAATAAATACAGATGACCACTAGGTTTATTAGCGTTGACAGGAATGAATAAGTGAGGCAGTAAACACGTCATGCCAACCAATACTTCGATATGTATTGTAACGTTGTATACTCGGAAGCTTTTGCAATGATTATGTTTGTGTACTAGTAATAAAGGCATCATTGAAATCACTAAACATTATAAAAACCTATGCAGTATGTTCACTTTCAGCCTTTCATGTCTGGACGAACCACGCCCATTTACAACAAAGCCTCCCTGTTGGGCGGATGCTTTAAACAAAGCTTCGGAAGCGCTCCTTGGAATGTTCGCAAGCAAGGACATCGAACTCTTAGTCGTCCTCAACACAAAAACGCCACTTTTGTTAGGTTTCCTCGAGAGAAATACAAACTCTGAATGTTACAATAAATTTTTAACAGGCGAAGACGCTTCATTCCTAATGACCACAACTATTAGTCCAACGCAACAAAATTTAACTTCTATTGTCTTTGCGATATTCGAGAACTCACAGTGACAACCTCTTGCTGACATTCTTTATTATGACTTTCATTGGTCCCTAATATCAATTGTGTTTTGAAGACAAGTTAAACTGCGCGAAAAAACACTTTAGACACATAAAACACATACATACACATGATCAGTGTGTGTGTGCATGTTCTGCGTGTCAAATGCGTTTTCTTCGCGCAGTCTAAACGAGTCTTCGAAACCGATGATCGAACAAGGCGTACAACCTACTTTACCTCAACATTGGCTTTTGTGAAATGGCTTCGCTTCAGGTCACACTGTTTTTACAAATATTTAGATGTACCCGCCATAGCGCATATTCACATGAATTCGAGTGTTCTGCCTTAGACAGCCCGACTTCAACGTGCGATCCGACGTGCCAGTTTCCTCGCAGATGGCATCGAATATCTGTCAAAGAATTATGCATTCTGTGACGTCTTCAACAGTTATCTAACAAGAAACCTATAGTATATTAACGTTACCAAAGCCTGCTCTCTGTGTTGCGAAAATGTTTTTTTTTTCGCGAGAGACAGTGCTATGATAAAGCACCGTATACCCTGTCGCATTCTCGCAGCTTTCTTGCTCATTTTTCTCACGAAGTTAGCACTTCATAATTTCAATTATTTTAAACAAAAGCCCTTTACACGAATTTTCTCCTCAGCTGAATTTAGCACTCTACGTTGCATCTTTATTGCAATTTCTCTGATGAAATTTTCCACAAACGATCAGGTCATGAATATCCTCAGATACACTCATTGCAAGGCGTCTGTTTTGTGATGGTTTCCTCTTGAAAAGATCTCGACTTACTCAGTTCGTTGCTGTGTAGGTCATCTTGTTGAAATAAAAAAAGAAATAAATCAGAGTATATATTGAGAGAGTACGATAGCAGTGGTACGATTTTAACTTACTCGCTACTTTTGAGAACACGAAGGAACCACGAAAGCATATGGAACTACAAGGAAAGAAGGAAGAGCGCAACGAGAATAACAAAATCGGACGGTTAAGCTGAAGAACAGTGAAAAGAAAAAGAAGGCGAAAATTTTCGCCTGTGTTGCCGCACGAAGCTATGTTAAAAGTTTATTTTAGTAATCATAAATGTGAATAAATATGAAAAACGTAGAAGACGCGTAAATATTTATGTTGCCAATTTGTTTAGATCGACTTTCTTGTTAGGCTTACAGACGTTCGGAATGGGAAGCTACTTAAAAAACTACGTTAACTTATCCACAATGCTCGGTCACCGAAGCTAACTGAAGGCGTGCGAAGCCATTTTAAACTGACGTTTGCTGTGACAGAAAGGAAGCTTTCTAAAACTGTGCACAAATCCATTCGAAGCGGACGTCCAAAAGCGCCGCAATATTTACGTTCACTACAAACACCACGCTAACACGGTAACGTTAAATTTGAAAAATATTGTGTGTACGGTAAGCGGTATCGGTCACGTACGTTACTGCGCATGGGCACCTCGATCCGTCTAAGCCAGGTAAAATATAACTGTATATTGTTACGCAGCTGTAAACAACTGGTTATACAACATAAACGGTGCTTTAGGGCATATCTTTGGGTGCCCTTGAAGGGCACTCAAAGCGGTGCTGAATATATGTACGGTACATATATTCAGCGCCACTTCGAGACACTTCCCTCAGTAGAAATTAAAATACAGTCACCTCTCATACGCATACTTCGCACAACATCGATACCCAAAGTGCGCGTGATCTTCCGAATTTTCTTATTCCCCATTTCCCTTTACCCGCAAGAGAGGCTTGAAAGGAGTCTCCGTTCGGTTCATCTACCTGGGATGCTCAGCGCTCTTGGTGGCCCACACCCGAGTAGCGATAATCTCAGTAGAATGCCGGTGTAGGGAGATCACCCAACTGCACTTCTCGTAGACCTGTGTGTAATTTTCTAAATATTTGTTTTCCAGCACCACTTGGAAGCAGCGCTCTGAACCTTATGCTCTTTTATACGGAGACAACGCCTTTTATTGTCTTTTGTAAGAGTGCAAAACACGCTTATTAGGGCACCTGCAACACTCAATAAAGGCCAAATAAAAGATCAGTTCAGATTTTAAGAAGTACAAACGTCATTAATTTTGAAGTGACGCGCAATGGTGTACCAGCAGTCGTTATTCATGGCGTTGATCTTCGTGGTCTACGCCGGCCAGCTAACAACAGTAAATCTGCCAATACCTGTGAGCATCACGTACTTTTTCACCGACACAACCCAGCTGCAGCGACGCTATGTCGAGCCTCCTTATCGGACAGCTTTGTAGTCTCGAAAAGGTTATTACGAGGCAGGAACGTCCACAGAATTCTTTAAAGCATTCCGCACCGTACCTGTCTTCAAGGCGTTGATGAACGAACTCTATGGCACGGTTCATTGTAGCCCGATTTCTTCTACATGTTACAAATAGCTGCTCTGGTGGAGTAGGTGGTGCTAGGCTTTGTGCACCCGAATACAACGATCAGCCTATTAGCCGCCAATGCCTAGGCTACTGTTTCTAAGTGTCCTGGAGATTAGACAGTTTTAAAGGCAGGCCAAATATTTGTCATAGAAGTGTTGCGCACCAACCTGTCGCAAAATTCTTCCAAGATTTCTTGAAAAAAAAAGCCGCAACAAGCGTTATCTCGACGTCGGTTATCGAACTGTTGACAGCTAGTGCGCGCAATATCTTGTTGGCCGTATTTTTGTTATTGATGTGTATGCGAAGGAAATGAATTGATTGATTTTTCTTTATATTTCACAAAGCTGACTGACTCTATATTCTCGGGCTCATGGTGGGATACGTAAACAGTCATGTGGTTGATGTTCTTGTTCGAGTCCAGGGAACTAAACAGAAGGCTGCAAGTATTTTGTGAGAGGTAACTGATGCCCGATATCAGGAGCTCTTTGGTGCAACTTCTTGAGAAGATATGGTCTGCTTGTTTCACCAGGCTAATCCGAGCATTAGGGAAGACAAGAAGCTTCTGCATCTGATGCGGGACGTCGACCAGGATCTTTCCGCCGGTTTGGTTCGCAGCCTTCCATGCGCCGTAGCCGAATCCCGCATCGATTCCGCAACTATAAAAAAGACCCGCCAAGAGCGTGCGAGACTGTACAACCGACAAGTGAGCGCCGCATCTGCGGAACGTGTGTCCGCAGTATTCGAAGACAGCACTGATGCCTTGCGAGAACCCGTGCGATCGACAGTTCGAGAAGAGCTCCAGAGGAAGCGTCTAAACACCAACCCAACAACGATCCCCTCATTGGCCGAGGTGGTGCGTGAGGAAATCAGGCACACGATCCTTGAGCAGCAACCTCAAGGGCAGCATGAGCGTCGTTGCCGGTGCAGCCAGTGATCTATGCGGACGTGCTAAGGGTAACACCTGGACATTGCTTTATCACGACGCCTTCACATCTACCGGAACCATGGTTCACGCCAACCCCACGTGAGATGAGAGTCTTGAAGACTGATACATGATGCAGAGCCAACCAAATCCTTCTGTGCTGTCATTGCGGTGAAGCTCACCACTTATACCGGATGCGCGAATACTGCCTTCGGGGTTTCTCGGAAAACGCTCCCTGCCTACAAAATGAAGAACACCCCTTCCTGATCCAGGAGTACCTGTCTAATCAGAAGAGCCTAGAAGCTTCACCACAGCTTTAGCCCCGGTCCACAGCACCGCTGAGATATAGATCACCAAGCCCGCGTGCAACTTCAAGCTCCAATATACAAGGAGCATACAAAAACGTGTCGATCATGAACAGTTCAGAGAGACCTTGCCGGCAGTTCCATGATGCATAAAAGCCAGCTCCTATCGCAACAGGCATGCATGAATTGTGTACACAATAAACACCTCATTTCAACTCCACCTCATATACGAGGCGCTACGTTGCAATAAATTATAGGGCACCTTAAGGTGTTGCATGTGCGCACCTGCTGTTGCCTCATCTGGCCTGCCAGAGTTACATCGAACTGACGCTTCTATCACTTGTTTTTGTTATCTTGCTTCCTCTCGACTGCCAATAAAAATGATCTACATTTATTTTGATGTCATAATGTTCTGGCAACTAGGTTACTCCGACATTACTATGCTACACTTGGCAAGAAGTTCCATGAACAAGTTGTGTGAGCAAATATGTCCCGCGCTTGAATTCGTTCCTCATAACTACTCCTGCAATTAGAGCACAACCAGCACAATATAGATTAGGAGTATTGCTGTTGTAAATAAGGGTATGGTAGGGTGTACTGAATCACCCTATAGAATACACTCTACCCACATGAGATGCTTGGCGTTGGGCTTAAGGGAAACACTGGAAAGAGAAAACAAACGTTGGCACCTTGTTTACGTGGCACTGCTATGGGCACGACATTTCATTTCATTTATTCATTTTTCGGACAGTACAAAAAGCATTGCCCGCGGTCAGGACAAAAGGAGGTGGTTAGCCCCCTGACATGGTCCTGCTTGCGCTGGGCGTAACAGAAGCAATAGAGACAATATAATTTATTGCAAAGCGCACACATAAACATATATACATACATAAAATATATACATAACATATACCTATGTTATCTGCAGAAACTTCAGGGAACAAGATGTTTGAGTATGCACGTCACTGGGCTTGGATGTTGTTATAAATACTCGTGTGATGGGAGCGCGAGTTGTACACTAAACTCGATTAGGGGATGAGGGCAGTGAATTAGGAGCTTGTAAAGCGCACTGCATACCCTATCGAGTACACTCGACCCCCTCGTGATGTTTCGCGTTGGGCACAAGTAAAACATCGAAAAGAGAAAAACAACGCTATGCGGCCCAGAAGAACTAACTGACAACCGCATAACGTGGTTTGTTGATGTCTGAGGCGCAAGGCAACTTCAATTATTAGTATGCCTGAAGGCGAAAGTAAAGCAATTACGTGAGGTAAATTACGAGGCTACTACTCGTTCTCCACAGAGTGTGTTCAGAAAAATGTTGTATACAATTTAGAGTACTTCGTACTCTACTGTGGGAGAACGAAATGCCGTCCCTTAGGTATGCGTGTGTTTAAAAAAAAAGTGGTTAGCGATTTAGAGTACTTGGTACTCTACTATAGGAGAGCAAAATGCCGCGGCAGTACACCACTTCAGCTCTAAGTTCCTTGCACTTATTGATTGTATGTTGAATCACCATTTGACTCAGACTGCATGGCCTAATGTTCCAAGCTTTGTGATTCTGATTAGGACAACAAATAAACAAATAATGAAAAAAATTATGTCGTACATTCCACTTCTCTCTTTTCAGACTAAACGTCAATCGGTAAACCATATGTTCTCTTTATAACAACTAAAAACGGAATATCCAAAAACACTGGGCCAGAAATGTTGCCGGAACTGCGGTGATCTTTAATGTCGACAATTGGTCATTCCTATTAAGCCTTCATATTTCCCGCCCCTTTTGTCTTGCTTGGATTAACAACAATTTTGAAGATAAGGGCACTCTAGAGGACTGGACTGTCGCATGCTGTCGTGTGCTGTCATTGCACATACGTCGTAGCCTGGCGTAACGCAGGCCAAGCCACGAATACCATAGCCGTCTTTAGCATTATGAGAGCGCACTCGCTCGCAAGAGGTAGAAGACTTGGTTGAGCGCCTTGATGGTATTGAGGGAAAATAACTTTTAGGGGCTCCCGCTGTCGTATGATGTATTCTCTTGGTGCATCATCATCATCATCATCATCATCAGCCTGTCTACGTCCACTGCAGGACAAAGGCCTCTCCCATGTTCCGCCAGTTAACCCGGTCCTGTGCTTGTTGTTGCCAACTTATACCCGCAAACTTCTTAATCTCATCTGCCCACCTAACCTTCTGTCTCCCCCTACCCCGCTTCCCTTCTCTGGGAATCCAGTTGGTGACCCTTAATGACCAGCGGTTATCCTGTCTACGTGCTACATGCCCGGCCCATGTCCATTTCCTCTTCTTTATTGCAGCTATGATATCCTTAACTCCCGCTTGTCCCCTAATCCACTCTGCTCTCTTCTTGTCTCTTAAGGTTACACCTACCAATTTTCTTTCCATTGCTCGCTGCGTCGTCCTCAATTTATGTTGAACCCTCTTTGTGAGTCTCCAGGTTTCTGCTCCGTAGCTAAGTACCGGCAAGATACAGCTGTTATATACCTTCCTCTTGAGGGACAGTGGCAATCTACTTGTCATAATTTGAGAGTGCCTGCCAAATGTGCTCCACCCCATTCTTATTCTTCTAGTTACTTCAATCTCGTGGTTAGGCTCTGCGGTTATTACCTGCCCTAAGTAGACATAGTCTTTTACAACTTCAAGTGCACTATTACCTATCGCAAAGCGCTGCTCCTTTCCGAGGTTGTTGCACATTACTTTCGTTTTCTGCAGATTAATTTTAAGACCCACCTTTCTGCTCTCCTTGTCTAACTCCGTAATCATGAGTTGCAATTCATCCCCTGAGTTACTCAGCAATACAATGTCATCGGCGAAGCGCAGGTTACTGAGGTACTCTCCATTAACTCTTATCCCTAACTGTTCCTATTCTAGGCTTCTGAAAACGTCCTGTAAGCACGCAGTGAATAGCATTGGGGAGATTGTGTCCCCCTGCCTTACACCCTTCTTTATTGGTATTCTGTTGCTTTTTTTATGAAGCACTATGGTAGCAGTTGATCCCCTGTAGATTTCTTCCAGAATGTTTATATATATTTCATCTACGCCCTGATTCCGCAGTGTCTGCATGACGGCTGATATTTCTACTGAATCAAACGCCTTCTCGTAATCTATGAAGGCTATGTATAGTGGTTGGTTATACTCCGAGCATTTCTCTATTACCTGATTAATAGTATGAATGTGGTCAATTGTTGAGTAGCCTGTTCTAAATCCTGCTTGTTCCTTTGGTTGATTGAATTCTAATGTTTTCTTTACTCTGCTAGCAATTACCTTTGTAAATAGCTTGTATACTACAGAGAGCAAGCTGATCGGCCTGTAATTCTTCAAGTCCTTGTCATCTCCTTTCTTATGTATTAATATGATGTTAGCGTTCTTCCAATACTCTGGTACTTTTCCCGTCAGGAGACACCTCGTAAATAGAGTGGCTAGTTTTTCTAACACAATCTGTCCTCCATCTTTCAGCAGATCTGATGTTACTTGATCCTCACCAGCAGCTTTGCCTCTGTGCATGCTCTCCAAAGCTTTTCTGACTTCTTCTATCATTACCGGTGGGGTGTCGTCTGGGTTACTGCTAGTTCTTATAGTATTAAGGTCGTGGTTGTCTCGGCTACTGTACAGATCTCTGTAAAACTCCTCCGCGATTTTAACTATCCTTTCCATATTGGTAGTTAATTTGCCTTCTTTGTCCCTTAGTGCATACATCCGCCTTTTGCCTATCCCAAGTTTCCTCTTCACTGCTTTGACGCTTCCTCCGTTTTTAAGAGCGTGCTCAATTCTCTCCATGTTATACCTTCTTACATCGCATACTTTACGCCTATTAATCAGCTTCGAAAGCTCTGCTAGTTCTATTTTGTCTGTTGTACTTGACACTTTCATGATTTGAAGCTTCTTAATTAGGTTCTTCGTTTCCTGGGAAAGCTTGCCGGTGTTCTGTCTAGCTACCCTGCCTCCAACTTCCACTGCACACTCCGTGATGATACTCGTCAGATTATCATTCATTGTATCTACGCTAAGGTTGGTTTCCTCGCTAAGAGCAGAGTACCTGTTCTGCAGTGACACTCTGAATTCCTGTACTTTCCCTCTCAGTGCTAGCTCATTGATTTGCTTCTTGCGTATCAGTTTCTGTCGTTCCTTCTTCAAGTCTAGGCGGATTCGAGCCCGTACCATTCTATGGTCACTGCATCTTACCTTGCCAACCACTTCCACATCCTGCACGACTCCTGGGTGTGCAGTCATTATAAAGTCTGTTTCGTTCTTATTTACGCCATTAGGGCTCCTCCATGTCTACTTGCGGTTTTCTCGTTTTCGGTAGAAGGTATTCAAAATACGCAGATTATTGCGTTCTGCGAATTCTACTAGTAGCTCTCCTCTGGCGTTTCTAGTGCCGATGCCATAATCTCCTACTGCCTGGTCTCCAGCCTGCTTCTTCCCTACCTTTGCATTAAAGTCGCCCATTACTATAGTATACTGTGTTTTCACCTTACTCATTGCCGATTCCACATCTTCATAGAAGCTTTCAACTGAAGCGTCATCATGGCTGGATGTAGGCGCGTAAGCCTGTACTACCTTCATTTTGTATCTTTTATTCAGTTTAATTACAATGCCTACCACCCTTTCATTAATGCTATAGTAATCCTCTATGTTGCCAGCTATGTTTCTGTGAATTAGGAACCCTACTCCCAGTTCTCGTCTGTCTGCCAAGCCCCGATAGCAAATGACGTGCCCATCTGTAGCACAGTATAGGCCTCATCTGTCCTCCTAACCTCACTCAGCCCTATTATATCCCATTTAATGCCTTCTAGCTCCTCGAATAATACAGCTAGACTTCCCTCACTAGATAACGTTCTAACGTTAAACGTTGCTAAGTTCAAGTTCCAATGGTGGCCTGTCCGTATCCAGAGATTCCTAGCACCCTCTGCTGCTTTGCAGATCTGACCGCCGCCGTGGTCAGTTGCTCCGCAGCTGGTGGGGACTGAGGGCCGTGAGTTAATTGACGAATGCCTACGGGAGGGGGTGGCCAGATACTGCACCAGGGTGGCCAATCCTTCTCTGGTGAGATCATCGGTGCGTAAGCCGGTACGGCCGGTACGGTACGAGCCGGTACGATGGTGCATCGCAGGAAAATCAAGAATAAACTTATATAAAAGAGGAGGGAAGCGATCACGAAAAAAAATGAAGAGAAAGAAAGAGGTCAAGCAGGAATAAATATTGAAATAGCAAGAAGAAAAAGAAGAGAATAAAGATAAACTAAGAGATGAATACAAATAAGGAGAGAAAAAAAAAGAAGGCGAAAAAACCAAAAAGAAAGAAAGAGAGCACGAACAAAAGAGAAAACTAAAAAGAAACAAAGGTGCGCAGCTGCGCACTACGTTTAGGCTTGTCAACCCTGTTACGAAGCCACATTAATTTTTTCGTTTGGTTTTGCCTCTGTGTTGACGACTACACGCCACGCCACGCCACGCTGATGACTACACGCCGCGCTCATGGTACGCTCGCAAGTCATTTCGCTAGCTTCACATATACCAAATTTCTTGTTAAGGGACGTGAATGCACGATGAAGGTATATGACTGGTGCAAACATAATAGCCATTAGATGCGTGCCATGTTAGAGCATGACTACATGCCACGCTGATGTTCGCGCACCACCGTCTCACTACATTTCCATATACCCAATTTGGTACTACGTGACATGAGTGGATGACGAAGGTATGTAACTGTTGCAAATATTATTTATACGACATGCATGTCATGTAGCAACATGACTTCATGCTACGCTCACGATGCACTCACCGCCGTTTCGCTAGCTTCAAGTGTACCGAATTCGGTATAACGTGACGCGAATGGACGACACATCTAAATGACATGCCGAAACACGATAATAATCACATGCCTGTCATGTAACAGCATGACTACATGCCACACTCATGATGCGCTCGGGGCCGTTTCGCTAGCTTTATATATGCCAAAATTGTTATTACGTCAAGTGAATGGATAACGAAGGTATGTAACTGGTGCAGACATGATAAACATGAGATGCGTCTCATGTAAGAAGATGACTACATGCCACACTTCAGGCACCAACAACCCGGCGGGCATGCGCGACGGCGTTCGATTAGTCGCGTCACGCCGGCGATGCCACGCCATGCACTGATCTGCTTGGCGTATACGCCAAGCATATATGCTAGCGGGTGTATATATATATATATATATATATATATATATATATATATATATATATATATATATATATATATATATATATATATATATATATATATATATATATATATATATATATATATATATCTATATATATCTATATATATATATATATAAATTGTGAGCATCATTACTCGTTCCGTCTTTTCATTAGTACATACTCATCATCACCACTCCAGTTTAGGTTGTGGGGCACATACTCGAGACAATAAAAGAAGAGTCTTGAGGGTACTGGACGCCATCTTACAAGTTACATCTTAAATCTTACGAGCATTTGAGCTATTGGTAGAATAAACAGCGGTGTGTATCTCGCCAATTAGAGGTCAGTTATACCAGATTGCGCTGTGCAGTTCCACAACTAAATTATTACCTTAACAAAGCTCGACTCAAGGGGTCACCGCTATGCATTTGGTGCAACAAAATTGAAAGAATTGAACATTTCTTTTTATTCTGCCATCATTATTCTTATCAGAGAAAAATATTTTTAGTAGCCCCATAACAAAAGCTAGGAATACAAGTAAATATACCAGTAATTTTATCACTTGGCGGAACTTCATTTGGTTACTGCCACAGGGATGTATGCTCCACTGTGTTTGATTACATCAATGCAACTAAAAAATTACCGTGCTAGTGAACCCCAACCTTTTCAGATCTTTAATTTATAACTCGTAGTTATGTCTATCAAAAACAAGAGATTGTTTGACCGCTTGCTCAGCAAGCATTTTTGTTTTTTTGGTAGTATTACTTTTGAACTACTTTTTCAGATTGGCTTCATTTTCATTTTAGTTTCATTTAAGTATCCTGCCGCCCGGTTCTTGGCCCATCCCCCTCTGTGGGTGAGCGCCATCCATAAGAGGTCATCATCATCATCATCATCATCATCTTACAAGTGGTGGAGAGTGCTGCCCGATTCCTGCATCCTTTCGTGCTCTCGCACAACCCCAGCGTCTTCTAGAACACATCCCTGGAGCTTTGTTCAGGCCGCCGCTTAAACGACCTGGGTTCGGTAATGTCGCAAGCCGCCCAGTCCAGCGCAGCAGCTGCGCCACCGCTCCCACCGCCAAGAAACCCTTCTCACCTGGTCACCAGCCCTCAAAAGGATCCTCCGCTGTTCGTAGGGCTTCCGTGTGAGGACGTGGAAGACTGGCTCAAGGAGTATGACTGCGTGAGTGCCATCGACAACTGGGATGAGCCTTCGAAACTCACCCATGTTGCATTCTACTTGAGCGGCGTCACAAAAACGTGGTTTTTAAACCACGCTACAGATTTTTTTGACATGGCCCGCCTTTACGCGCCAGCTCCACCAGATTTTTGCCAACCCGTCAGTGCGCTCGGATATCGCCAAGAAAAGGCTTGGTGCACGTATTCAACGCCCCGGCGAGTCTTACACTTCTTACATTGAAAATGTTCTCGCCCTTTGCCGCCGCATCGACAACCATATGGCGGAAATAGACCGTGTGCGCCACCTGCTAAAAGGCATTGCGACTGTCGCTTTTAATGCACTTGTGGTGCAGAATCCCCAGACCGTAGCCGATGTTGTAGCTACCTGTCAGCGCCTCGAGGAGCTTCAAACCACTCGGGTGCAGCCTGATATGCCTGATCTCAGATCGAGTCGTGACACAACAGAGCTGCTTTCGTTGATCCGCTCTATCATCCGCGAGGAACTTCATGCACAGGTTTCACCTCGCCACCTTGATATTAGAACGACGCCACCTGCTACTAGTTCACGCGAAGTCGTGAGGGAGGAACTGGCCTTGATCACAGGCACACCAGTTCCGAGCTCACATCCCGTGCCCATGCCAAGTTATGCTCACGTTGCTGCAACGACGCCTGCGCCCCACCAAAGCCTGGCCTCGATGACTTTCACACCTGTTCCGAGTTTATATCCTGTAGCAATGCCAACTTATGCTTAGGTTGCTGCTAGGACCCCTGCACCCCCGCACAGCCCAATGCAGCTACCAGCGCCCGATGTGCATGGTTCGCTCAACTCGGTCGCACCGTGACCGTCTTCCCAGCCTTACTACACCTGGCGCACTACATGACCGACTTGCTTTTGTTGCGGCATCCGTGGTCATATTTCAAGGTTTTGCCGACGCCGTCAACAAGACGAAAGACGAAGCTACGGTGACTATGAACGGGACGACTTCTACCGAACTGGACCACCCTTTCGCTGACTGTATCAGAACAGCACACGCCGGTCGCCGTCTCCTCAGAACTTTGCCTAAGTTGGCAGTTTCCCGTTTCTCACGTCGTCGCTCACCTTCACCGATGCGGCGTTCCTCCTCTCCCCTTCGACCTTTTACTTCGATTCCCGACCACCAACTGGAAAACTAAACAGTGCAGCTTTGGGAGGGAAAGCTGCAACTTTCGAACTGCGTCAAACTCCTCCAGACCGCCCATCAAATGTTTTATTGGTGTATGTTGAAGTCATACAGACAGAGGCACTAGTAGACACAGGCGCATCACTTTCCGTAATTCGTGCAGACTTTTGTGCCCGCTTGAAAAAAGTTAGGACGCCATGCGATGGCCCTACCCTTCGTTGCGCAGATGGAGTCCCTATTTTCAGCCTTAAAGTGCTTGTACAGTCCACGTTTTCATAGATGGCATCCTTCACCACATTCAGTTTCCTGTACTTCCTTTGTGCACTCACATAGTCACTTTAGGATGGTACTTCCTTTCTTCGACATCAGCTTTCTTATCGTCTCGTCAGCGAGTAATTCATATGTCAGTTACTGAGAGTTCATCTGATGTCGATCCATACAGCTTCCGTTTCGTTGCTGCCACGAATTGTTTCACTTCGCCAGGAGATGAACGAATTCTCACGATCGCTTCGGATACTATAGTTAACGGTGACGTGTTCATTGCTCCATCAGTTCCCTCCAAACCTGCGGGGCTTACCATTGCACCCGTCCATGTGCGGTTTAACGACGGTAAGGCCTTGGTCACCGCCTTGAACCCAACATCTTCGCCAGCGTACTGCCCCAGGGAACTGCTGTGAGCTGCTTCGCTGACAGCGAACCTTTTTCGCTGGTGCCTCTTCACGCAGAATCACCGCCTTTGTCTGCAACAACTGATACTAAGGCTACCACTGCTGCTTTAAATGCTACCTTAAGTCCTCACCTCACTGCTCAGCAAAAGAGAGACCTCTTAGACCTTCTCTAAAAGCACAGCCCTTTGTTCGACGTACATTCTAAAGTTTTGGGCCGCACCTCTAGTGCAGAGAACAGCATCGAAACTGAAGGCAGCTCCATTCTGCGCCGCCGCCCATACTGTCTGTCTTCCGCGGAACGGCAAATGATTGAGGAAAACGTCGCCTACATGCTCAAACGGGATACATTCGACCTTCATCCAGCTCTTGGTCATCTCCTGTGGTGTTGGTCCAGAAAAAGGATGGCTCTGTGCGCTTTTGTGTTGATTACAGAGCGCTCAATAAGATAACAAAAACAGATGTATATCCGTTGCCACGCATAGATGATGCTCTGGACTCCCTACAAGGCGCAAAATATTTCTCCAGCCTTGGCCTTTGATCCGGGTATTGGCAAATACCTATGCCGAAGCAGACACGGAGAAAACAGCGTTTGCAACGCCTGACGGGCTTTACGAGTTCAATGTCATGCCTTTTGGCTTATGCAACGCTCCAGCAACATTCGAGCGCCTGATAGATACTGTCTTACGTGGTCTCAAGTGGAAAACCTGCTTATGCTACTTGGACGACATCGTAATTTATTCTTCTACTTTTCTTCAGCACCTTAATCGTTTGGACGAAGTTCTGACGTGCATTTTGAACACTGGGCTTCAGCTCAATACAAAGAAGTGCCACTTCGCGAGCAGGAGCACCAAAGTATTGGGTCACCTTGTCAGCGAAATGGTGTTCAACCCGACTCCGACAAGTTTGCTGCCGTAAATAATTTTCAACGTCTGGGCAATCAAAACAATTGCGAAGTTTTGTGGGCCTGGAGTCTTACTTCCGCCGCTTTATCAGTCACTTTGATGCCATGGCGGGGCCGTTACACAAGCTTCTGGCGTCAGGAACGGCCTTCACTTGGACCGACGAGTGCGAGTGTGCTTTCCAAGCCCTTAAACGTGCTTTGACATTAGACCCCGTCCTCCGTCACTTCGATGAGAGTGCACCCACGTTCCTTCAGACAGATGCCAGCGGCCACGGAATCGGTGCCGTCCTCCTCTAGCGTGACGACACTTCACGTGAGCGAGTAGATGCGTATGCCAGCCACGCACTAACACCTGCGGAGCAGAACTACTCGATAACAGAGCAGGAATGCCTTGCTGACGTTTGGGCCATCCAGAAGTTTCGACCTTATCTTTATGGACGCCACTTCACTGTCATTACCGACCACCATGCCCAATGCTGGTTGTCCTCGCTGAAGAATTTGTGTGGGCGACTTGGTCACTGGATACGCCGTTTGCAAGGGTACACTTTTGACGTTGTGTACAGGTCTGGCAAGCAGCATCAGGAAGCCAACACTCTCTCGCTGCCCTCTGACACTTTTATCTCCAACCACGCATCCGCGATGCCCGTCAGGTGATCAAGCGGCTTCCTCTGCACTCACGTTATCACCCCTGGCAGTTGCTGGGTCACTATCTTTAAACAGCAGCGCTCATTCATGACTTCTTTGCGCAAACACGTACATGGACACAAGGAAAATAGGCAAACCACACGGGCGCAAAACAATCGCGACCGTGTAGTTTGCCTCTTTTCCTTGTGTCCGTGTACGTGTTTGCACAAAGAAGTCATGAATGAGTACCAACTCGCCCAACTTGCAGTACTGTTGTTACAAATTTCTTGTGCACAGGGCCCTTTTCAGTTTGCGCCCGTGTTGTTTGCCTCTTTTCCTTGTGTCCGTGTACGTGTTTGCGCAAAGAAGTCATGAATGAGTACCAACTCGCCCAACTTGCAGTACTGTAGCAGCGCTCAGTTTGCCGCGTGCCAACATGACGACCCATACTGTAACCGCATCATCGGGTACTTGAATGACTCGCCTTGTCCACCTAATGCCAGAATACGTCGTCAGCTACGGCAGTTCAAGCTAGACAAAAATGTCCTGCAGCGCTACACTTACAATGCGGATCGGCATCGGTGGGTGCCAGTACTTCCCCGTTCACTGCAAAAAAAAGTTCTCGAAGCACTCCACGACGACCCATCAGCTGGACACTTGGAATTTCAGAAGACCTACAACAGCGTTAGGAGCCGTTTCTTCGGGCCTGGTCTTTCTACGGTTGTCGCTAATTATGGCGCTTCTTGTGCACTGTGTCAACGCCGGAAACGACCAACTTATGCTCCTGCTGGATTATTGCAACCCATTCCATGTCCCGATACACCTTTTGTCGTTGTCGGAATAGACCTCGTCGGACCACTTCCCGTAACGCCAGCGGGCCACCGCTAGATCGTCACAGCCGTCCACCACCTCACACGATACGCGGAGACCGCTACTTTACGCACTACCTTTGCCTCAGACATTGCCACCTTCTTTTTAGAAGCCATTGTGTGGGGTCATGGTGCACCTCGCACGTTGTTGAGTGACCGGGGCAAGGCCTTCATGTCGACAATTCATGAGGAAATTCTAAAAAACTTGTGGCACAGTTCATAAGACCACATGCGCTTACCACCCGCAGACAAATGGCCCGACAGAGGGATTCCACCAGACTCTAATCGACATGATATCCATGTACATCAGACCGAACCACGATAACTGGGACAAAATCTTGCCGTTCGTAACGTTTGCACACAACACCGCTCTTCAACGAACCACCGGGTATTCACCTTTCTTCCTCGTCTATGGTCGTGCGCCGACATTCACTATTGGCGCCTCTTTCTTCAATGTAACGACAAAAACGTCCATGACTACTCAAGAAAATTTCGTCTCCAGGCTCGCTGACGCACGGCAAAATGCTCAACTCAACACGGAGGCCAGTCAACTAGACCGCAAGCAACGCTATGACACCTTTCGTCGAGACGTCACCTTCCGTCCTGGAGATGAAGTACTACTTTGGACGCCTGTTCGTACACCCGGATTGTGTGAAAAGTTTCAGTCACGCTTTCTCGGACCTTACGTTGTTAGTGAACGAACATCTCCTGTCAATTACTTTGTCACTCCCGTCGAGGGTTCCTCGGACCGTCGTTACCGTGCATCCTAGATAGTTCACGTTTCACGCCTTAAACCCTTTGTTCGCCGTACCTTTCCCGCCTAAGTCTCGGCCGGGCCGGCTGCTCTAGTGCTCGGAGAAAAGAAATGTGAGCATCATTACTCGTTCCATCTTTTCATCTGTACATAGTCATCATCACCACTCCAGTTTAGGTTGTGGGGCACATACTCAAGACAATAAAAGAAGAGTCTTGAGGGTACTGGACGTTATACACACACACACACACACACACACACACACACATATATATATATATATATATATATATATATATATATATATATATATATATATATATTGACGCTATGATGAATGGGAGACGTGGTCTGGCTCATACACCATGTTTGTTCCATTGCACTTCTTCCTTCTCCGCTTCTACCAACCATCGCTTCCTTCTTACGTTACAGGATTCCCCCTCCCCCCTAAAGAATGCGTGCGTTACATTTTACAATACATTGTGAACAAGCAATCTTAGAATACAAAAAATGCCCAAATGGGCTGCAGTTCCACATCACATTGAAGTTCCGTCTAATCGCAAAGACTTCGCAGGAGAGGGCAGCAATATGGTGTTATCAGGTACGGCTCTGGTGGGCGAGGCTGGCTGTTACGCTCTGGGCAAGATAAGCATGCCTTGAGCGTGGAAACAAATGGAAACGCAGCTGGCGTTCTTGCGAGGAATGAACGAGGTTGTAACGCCTTGCAGGATCGACAGTCTTGTTGGCGTCGCATTTTTCATCGTGAGTGATACAAACGGCGTGCATGCAGTTTGCGTGCCCGTTTATCGTGGCTGATTGTGCGCTGCGTGTGTTCCTGCAGAGTACAAGCGGTTGTTTTGTGGCGTTTAGGAAGTTTTCTACGGTGATGGCGCAGATGTTCAAACCAAAGGCTCAATCTTGAAAGCTGGTGGAGAAAAGTTCCTTGGCTATTCTTTCTGCGAAGATGGCTCAAATGCGGAATCACTCTTTTCTGTGGTAGTCGCTGTGGTGGTGGTGGTGACGGTCGTTGTTCACGACGTTCTTGAGGCCACAAGTATGCTTGCGATGTGGCTTCAGTTCTTCGTTGTCCTTGTTGGTGTGGCCGTTTTAGCTGTTGGGCCTCTCCTTGTTGCTTTTGTCGGCATTGATTATGTTGCACTATCTGACGAGGTGGACTGCCTTTAGAAACTTGAGCCCGCTTTTCTTTGTAGGTTGATGTGTCCAGCAAATAGCTGATACTTGTTTGGGTGCCGCGATTTGTGTCAGGCAATGAAGATAGTGCGCCAGAATTGACAGAAAAATCAGCTGAGGCTCTTGCAACGACATTCTTAATGGACGTTCCTGGCACAGGGCAGAGCTTGAGAGTTGATCCTTCCGAGCCTTCTGTGTTTGTTGGGATCTCAGGTGGCTGGGAACTCGATGGCGACACTTCGAAAGGCCTGGTTTGGTCAGATTTTACTTGGGGCTGTTTCTCTGTGTCCGCAACTTTAGAGATACGTTCTGATGCATGAATGTGGACTGTTGGCCCTGGGCTTGCCTGAGCATATTCGAAGTTCCACAGCTCTATCCCGACCGTAGTGGGCGTGTGAGACGCAAGGTGGGCGTTGTGAGCAACCGAAGATCCATGTGATGGAAAAGCAGGCTGTTGGTCAATGCGTGAAGGCTGCTTTTGACTGTGACGACCGAGTGCGGTTGTCTGTGGATGGTGGGTTATAAGGAAGTCTTCGTCGTAGTCGTCATTGTACTCTTTAAACCAAACAATCATTTCTTATGTTATCTTTTCCCACGACTCGTTGTTTTGAAATATGTGGGTGAGGTAGAATTTGAAGGCCTCACCGGAGACGTAGTCGGTGAAGTTGATGATCATCTCCCGTTCCGACCATGAAGCAGCGGTAGCGTGATTGAAGTTCACTAAGAAATGCTTCGCATTTAAAATTGGCAGAGCTCACGCACAGTGAGAATCGAAGATATGTGAAAAACTAATTACAAAGGTCGATATGTCTCTTTAAAATCAGCCAAACGTTACGCGGAGGAGGTAAATGATGCCGTACTTGACTTCAGTGTCATGGTTATCATGTTTGAATGTGTTGTTTACCTTCAGCATCTCTTCACGTCACGTGATACCAAATTTAGTATATGTGGAATCATCGAAAGGCCGCGAGCACTCTATGAACGTGGTATGTGATCCCGTTCTTTTATGACACGCCTGTCAGGATTATCACTTTTGCGTCAGTCATATATTTTGTCTTTCATTTTCGTCCCGTAACACCAACTTTGGTGTATGTTGAGCTAGCGAAACGGCCGAAAGCATATCATGAAGGTCACAATATACTGCAATGTAGCATTGACGCACGCGCACGCTGGGCACAGCAACTCTAATATACGTTAGCAGTACGCGAGCACTCCATGGTCTGACGCCAGGCGCTACCGGTGCGAAAAGCGCCCGTCGGCGCGGCCTGACGGATGGAGACGACACTGTGTCTCCATATTTGGATGACGGAGGGACACTGGACTTGCTGAAACGCACTTGCGTCAAAGCAACGCACTGCGGCGCGCGCCTGCGAGTATACGGCAGGACTGGCGTCTGGCCTGGGAACGCCAGCGAGCACGCGCACCGCGTTACGTCAAAATCGATTGGCGCCAAGACTGTGGCATGTAGTCATGTTATCACATGACATGCATCTCACGATTAATATGTTTTCACAAGTCACATACCTTCGTCATTCATTGACATCACGTAATACGAAGTTTGGCATATGTGAAGCTAGCGAAACGACCGCGAGCGTATCAAGAGTGTGGCATGTAGTCATGTTACATGACACGCATGTCGTGATTATCATGTTTCAATGTTTGATTTACCTATGTCATACGTTGGCGTCGCGTAATACCGAGTTTGGTGCATGTGAAGCTAGCGAAACGGCCACGAGCTCATCATGAGCGTAGCATGTAGTCATGTTGTTACATGACACGCATCTCATGTTTATCACGTTCGCAGCAGTATCACAGTTTCGTCATCGATTCACGTCCTGCAATACCGAATTCGCCATTAGCGAAACTAGCGAAACTGCCACCAGCGAATCATGTGCGTGGAATGTAACCTTGTTGTTACATTGCACGCATCTCATGATTTTCAAGTTTCACCAGTCACATACTTTTCTCATCCATTCAACTACCGTAATAGCAAATTTGGTATATGTGACGCTAGCCAAATGGCCGCGAACACATCATAAGCTTGGCATGTAGTCATGTTCTTACATGACACGCATATCATGGTCTTCATGTTAGGGTCTGTTGCTTGTCTTCGCCAGGCGATCATGTCATACCAGACCACTTTTGCAACATGCCATGTGAACGAAACCACCCCAAGTGGTGCAGGACCATGAAATATAAATCATGACATTTATTACATCCATGTCACAATTTTCATGGTATGACTAATCAGATATGTTCTTCATACAGTCATGTTATGCCATACCAAGTTTGGTATCGGTACCATAGTCGAAACGGTCAGGAGAGCTGAAAGTCTTAGGTGGCTAGACACACAGACAGACAGACAGACAGACAGACAGACAGACAGACAGACAGACAGACGGACGGACGGACGGACGGACGGACGGACGGACAGACAGACAGACAGACAGACAGACAGACAGACAGACAGATAGATAGATAGATAGATAGATAGATACGCTTAAGGTCGCCGTAGTTCCCTAAGGAACGCTTGGCATATAAATAGCCGCTAGAATTCGCAGATGCCGCTGGAGCATACACACCGACGAATCAAATACGGAACAAAAGGAAGCTGCAGTCGAAAGCCCGCAAGCGTCCGAAGGCATCGAAAGAAACATGTTGATCATGCAAAAGACTTCAGTGAGTACATTAGAGAGCTTAACGGTCCACTCACCAGGTTTGACAATTTTTAGCTGTCAAGCGCCATGCGTAGGCGAGGCGTTCATGATCATGTCTGCCAGAATTGGCAATGCTAAGCGCTGCAGAAATGGGTCAAATTTCAAGATGAACGCTCCTCCTCCTCCCCTCTGCCGGCGCCTGCCTGGAGAATGAGGTATTCACGTGGGCGTACGAATGGCCCTACGCCAACCGCAAGGCAATGACGTTGGTCCTCTACGTAGGCGACTCTGCTCTGACGTTGTCAACAGTATAGCACGTGACATGCCAAAACTATTTAGCAAAACATGCGAAGTTTATGTATTTGTTGAGTTAAGAGACCAATAAAACTTGAAATAAATAGAGAGAGAGAGATAGACTTTATTATTTTCCGGCAGATTGCTGGGATGGGCTCCCACCTAGGGGCCAACGGAGAGACCATGTCTCCTGGCAGCTTCCTTGACCTGCTGGAACGCCCAAAGTTGTTTGTCCAGGCCCGAACTGAGTAACGCAGTCCACCAATGCGCCCGAAGGTCTTCATTGGAGGCCGCAGCCCCAGAATTTCTGACTAATGCTGGGCATTCCCATAGGATATGGTCAAGAGGGGCTCTGGTGGTACAGTACTGGCATAGATTAGAACTATAGACGTCAGGATATATGTGGTGCATGACGACAGGGTTCGTGTATGTGTGTGTTTGTAGCTGCCACCACTGAATGGACTGGGCCCGATTTAGCTTGGAGTGAGGCGGAGCGTACTCCCGCCTTTGCAATCAATAGTGTTGAATTATGCCATTGAATTTAGTGAGCCGATCGTCCCATTCCGACACCGGCGCAGAAAGGTCCGTTTGGGTGGCTGCTTCGTCTGACGTGACTCGGAACGTAAGACCTCGAGCCACGTTTTGCGCCACTTCATTAGGACTGGCCTCCGCGTTACCTAGTGGTGTGTGGGCAGGGAACCACAAGATGTGTACGTATTTGTCCGCCGCGTGAATTTTGCCTGTACTAAGAATCCACAATGCCTCGGGGGAGATTCTGCCGCTGGCGTAGTTTCGAACGGCTGTCTGCGAGTCGCTGATTACGCATGATGCGTTAGTGTGGGCTATGGCCATCGCGGTAGCCACTTCCTCTGCCGTTTCTACGTTCCGTGTGATGATTGACGCGCTGCTTTTGCATTGTTGTGTGTGGTCTACGACAGCAGCCACGAAGCGCTGACGTTCCTGGTAGCGTGCTGCGTCGACAAAGACTGCCTCGTGGTTGTGCCCAAACATCTTTGACATGGTCCTGGTTCTACTGACACGTCTGCCGTTGTTGTGTTCAGGGTGCATGTTTCTTGGTATCGGTGGTACTGTTAGCCTAGCACGGATAGTGCGTGGTATGTCGCGTTTGTCTCCATGTTGAGTGTGGTAAGAAATACCGAGATTACATAGAATCTGGCAGCCTGGCTTAGTCTTGGATAAACGCTCGAATTGGGAGATTTGTTGCCCCTCAATAAGTTTCTCAAGAGTATTGTGTAAACCAAGTTGAAGGACTAGTTCCGTGCTGGTGTTTTGAGGCAAACCTAGCGCTTATTTGGAAATTTTCCTAATTAGGCTGTTGAGTTTTGACTTTTCTGCGGTGAACCATCGGTGGTACGCTGCCGTATAGGTGATGTGACTTAGAACAAATGATTGGATCAAACGGATGATGCTGGCCTTTTTCATGCCTTTGTGTTTATTGGTAATGCGCCTAATGAGGCGCATCGTGTTAGACACTCTGGCTTCAATGTTGCGAACTGTCTCTCCGTTGGTACTCTTACTTTCTATGACCAAACCTAGCACTCGGATTTCGTCTACGGTGGGTATGGCGTGACCATCGCTTGTAGTGAGTTTTATATCAGCGTGTGCCTGCACTTGGGGATGTTGTTTGGGTGGCCGACCTCTAAGTGTAGGGCGATATAGCAGTAGCTCAGATTTCTCCGCCGAGCAGGATAGTCAATTTTTTTGTAAATACCATTCGACTGTGTCAATCCCCTCCTGTAATCTCTGTTCAATGAAACCGTCACTGCCGTCGCACACCCAAAGGGTGATGTCGTCAGCGTAAATGGTGTGATGAAGTCCTTGGATGGTTTGAAGGTTTTAAGGAAGACCAATGAGGGTGAGGTTAAACAACAAGGGAGAGACCACGGAACCCTGCGGGGTGCCCGCACTTCTTATGGTTATTTCGGATGACCTGAGTGCTCCCACAGAGATCGTGGCCGTTCTGCCCGTAAGAAATGCCCTAATATAGTTGTACGTGCGAAGTCCCAAGTTTAGGCTATTGACCTGATTTAGAATGGTGCTATGCGTGACAGAGTCAAAAGCCTTCTTCAGATCAAGACCAGGTATGCCCTTAGTGGAGCGTCCGGTACTGTCTATGATGTGATGCTTAAGCTGCAACATGGAATCCTGCGTTAAAAGATACCTGCGGAATCCAATCATGGTGTGTGGGAAAAAATCATTGTCTTCGAGGTAATTTGTCAGTCTAGCCAAGAAAGCGTGTTCCATCAATTTGCCTATGCAAGATGTTAAGGAGATGGGCCTAAGATTGTCAGTATTCAGTGGTTTGCCTGGCATCGGAATCAGAACCACGTTGGCCGTTTTCTAATGCGGGGGCAAGATTCCGGTGTTTCAGCAGTTATTAATACAGTCTGTGATATGCGTGATCGACTAATCGTCCAAATTGCGTATCATCTTATTCGTGATGTTATCCGGACCTGGTGCAGATTTGGTGTTAAGTTTTTGTAGGGCGGCACGGATATCCGCTTCGGTGAATTCTTCGTCTAGAGTGGTGTTGATCTGGTCCGTATAATCTCGATGCTGCTGAGTAGGAGCCTTAGAGATATATTTGAGCTCTACCTCCCTAAGAAACTCCTCGTCGGTGCCCTTGTAACCATGCATTAGTTTGTTGACGGTTTGTCGTTGGGCGGTTTTGCCGTCTTCTGGATTGAGCAGGAGCCGTATAAAATGCCAAGTTTTACTAAGACTTAGCTGCCTGTCCATCGCATCGCAGGCTTTATCCCAGTGTTGCCAGCTTAGCTGAGTTGCATACATCTCTATCTTCATGTTGAGGAGTGCTATGCGTTTCCGGGGGTTTCTGTTGTGTTTCTGCGTCTTCCACCTCTTTTGGAGCGATTGCTTTGCCTCCCACATGTGGAGGAGCCGGCTATTGATCTCTTCGAGGTGTGCCTCGGGAGGTACGATTCGGGTGGCATTATTAATATCCTGTTTAAGGGTGTGTATCCAGTCCTCTATGTCGCTGATGGGTTGGACCTGGTTCTCACGGGATTTGCGGAACTGCGTCCTGTCTACCAACTTTAGCTCTTTTCCCGTGGGTTTACGTGGGCCACCTTGAACATGTACCTCGATGATGTAATGGTCGCTACCCAGGTCCCTCTAGGGTATTTTTCCAGGTGGCAGCTGATGTGTTTCTCGTGAACGTCAGATCAGGCGTTTTGTCTTTACTGGAGCTAGTGCCGGCACGTGTGGGTGTGCTAGGGTTGGTGATGAGAGTTAATCCCTCTTGCTGCGAGTCAAACCAGAAGGCCCTACTTAGGAAACACATAAGCGTATCCCCAGGCGGTGTGTGGTGCGTTGAAATCCCCCGCTATTAAGATGGGATTTTGGCCAGCGATGTTGAAGGCGCTTTTAAAGAGTGTGAGAAATCTGTGCTCCTTTTTTTAGGGTGGCTGTAAATGTGTAGTATAAAAAGACTTTCCTGTGTCTTGCATTGCGGAACGAGTTCAATAAATATATTGTCTATATTGGTAATTTCCGTGTCGTGTTGCGTGAACGTAAGGTTTCGTCTAACTAGGGTGGTAAGTACAGTCGTCTCCCCATCGGCGTGTCCGATCGAGCGGTAGCCTGCCAATTTAGCGAGACAATGTGTCTCCTGCAATATAATGATATCGGGCTTAACTTTCCCCTTAAGGTATTGGTGAAGATTTGCTTGCTTATTCGCGTAGCTTCTACAATTCCATTGCCAAATTGTGTAGGCGTGATTTATAGCTATGATGAGACATAGGGGGTAGGATTGTCGCCGGCTGTATCACACTGAATGCCGACGAGGAAGGTTGCTTTACATTCGCTGTGGGGTCCAGTCCGCTAGGTGGCAGAGGCGTGATTCTAGCCTCCACAGCGATGAGTCGCTGTTGTGGGTGTTCGTTTTGTTGCTGGGTAGTTTTAGCTATAGTCTCTACGCGGTCAGTAAGGGCTGAGATAAGCCGGGATGCGTTGCTCATCCACTCATTTATTTCTTTAACTGATTGCTGAACTTCCTTCAGGACTCGGGCGTCACGCGTGCGGGTTTGTCTTCATTGGCCTTGGTTTCGGCTCTGCGCTTGGGAGGTGGAGGTGTTGTACCTTCCTCTATTTTTTCACTGGGTGTAACAGCTGAGAGCGGTGGTACTACTGGTGGAGCATGTTTTGTTCTTTTAAAGGTGTAACTCCTCCTTGAGGGTCCTGTTTTCCTCTCCTAAAGTGTCGTTTTCTGGTTACATTGTGCTAACATCTGCTTTAGCTGTGCTATTTATGCCTCTAATTTATCAAGTTTGCCTTGAGAAGCGGCCTCCTTAGACCCCGAGCGTGCCCCCTTGACTACGTCTATCCAGCCCACCTTGAAGGTTGCGCCAGGTCTAGGTGTATGGCTCCGAGATGTTGACTGCGACCAGGAGCAGTGCCGGGAGCGGGGCCGGGAGCTGTGCCGGGGGCGGGGCCGGGGGCGGGGCCAGGGGTGAGACCGTGACCGAGACTACGACCGAGATCTCGACCAGGCTTTCTTTCCGGGCTTCCGGGTTGGGGTTGTGTCCCGCTGCTCGAGGCTGTTGTCGAAAGGCGTTGACTTCGTCAGGTAGTCTTCATATTGTTGTTGTTGTCGTTCCCATCGCCGGCGTTTCACCAGGTACGGCGTCTTGTAACGTGCCCTGCACGTCTTCTCGGCCGTCTGGTCGTCGCCGCCGCATGGTTTACAAGTGGGCTGGCATTGGTGATCTTGCAGGGGGTTGGTCGTACCACAGCCACGGCACACGTGGTCTTTCGGGTTTGGGCATACATCTGCGTGGTGCCCCAGGCGACCGCATTTGTAACACGCCTCAATCTGTTTGCGGTAAAGGGAGCACTTCAACATTGCCCCACCGTATCGAACGTATGCTGGCACGCGAAGACCAGCGAACAGTATGACCACCGTCGTTGTGTTGCTTAGGCGTTTTGCAGCGATGGCTGTAGGGTTCTTTGTTGTAGTCACATTAGCTGTAATATCTCGGGCAGTATCTTCCAACGGGATATCACGTATCACGCCTTTTGACGTACCGTCTGGTGCCGCTTCATATGCGCTAGTATCGTACGTCTTGTTGCCGACCACAATGCGAGAGATTTTCTGGCATCCATCAGCATGCGCCTCGATGGGTGTGCTCACAATGATGATATTTTGCTGGAAGTTTGGGCATATTGTGTTCTCATCTTGGGCGTCTCTCGGAATTTTAGCGGCGTGGTAAATGCTAGTCGCCAGTCAAGCGGCTCCTTGATCGGTGAGTCGAAGGCCGCCTCTAGGTCGGATGATGACCTTGTAGTCACCTCGGAGCAGTGGAGGCATCCGGCTTAATCTTGTTATTTGACTCAGGCATTGCTCACGGCGTTTCCTGCTGCTATTCCCTCGTTGAGAATCCACACCGGGTTCTAGTGATTGCCCGCGGGTTGACTTCTTTGATCCTACAGTGCTCCATCCTGTACTTTCTTCGAATTCTTCACGGGAAATGGGTTCTCCCTTCACAGTGACCTCCATTTCTTCTCAGAAAGTCAACGCCTCAAACGCGCTGACCGGCGTTTCTTGGTGCCCGCAGAGTTAGGCCGGCCTAGGCAGCAGCGTTTCTGGCAGCTGCGCTGCCGGTGGCTTGGCAGGCGTTAGGCCTATCTCTCTCGCCAGCGTGGTTGACAAAAATGCGTCGGTAAAGGTGTCAAAATTCAAGTCCCCACCAGGAACTTGGTGCCGGGCGATTCCTGATGACAAGCTGAATACGCGGGTACCAAAGTCTTGTGGGCTTCTAGGTGACTTCCGCTGCAAAACATTCGTTGAAATCGGAGCCGACACGACGCGCGTCCACTCACTCCGACTCTGAAATAAATATTGAGACGTAATAAAAAATTGTGCGCGTTTTTCTTTCATTTTTTCCCGCGAAATGCTACGAGATGCGAGGCTAATGGGCCAGCGTTTCGCATGCGTTCGTGTCCCCACGGTCAGCGCATCGAGCAGATGACCGCGATGAAATGCTTCTACGCGTTCGCGCACTCATTGTGCTCATCTACTCAACCGCGTCTTAGCCAATGTTTCCAAACCATTTCGCAGAAACAGGCAAAAGACCACAAAAAGTATTGGCAGCATTTCCACGGAGTGAATGATGGAGTGGGGCGAAGCATTCGTCCGTCCAATGAATCTTGCTTCTGTCCTCCATGCGTCCGTCTGTGTGACCGTCCATGCGTCCATCCACCCGTCCGTGCGTGCATCTGTTCGTGCGTCCGTCCCTGCGTTCGTCCATGCATCCGCCCCTGCGTCCGTTAATGCGTTCATCCATGCATCTGTCTGTGTGTTCGTTCCGCCATCTATCCAACACTCAAAGTACCACCATCTGGCATCTTTGCATCATATATTCCCCATACAGAAGCACCGCCATCCAGCCGACATTTCAAGGACTAAACGAGAGGTGGCACATGCGCACTTTCTTACGGCTTGCGCTTCGGGTGTACTTCACACTTTTACCCACCTCGAGTTCGTGGTATATGCTATTTCACTGTATTCATAGCACGGCAGACCAACGCTCAGTAAACCTTTCTAACTTTCTCGGTAAACCTTTGTACGTTATACTCGCCCAGCGAGTATAACGTAGCAACCTTTTCCTGTCAGACAGTGCTCAATGTACATGCCAATGGCTGCTAATGGAAAATGAGAGACAGGAGAATTCGGCTTTTAATTTCTTACGGCTTGCGCGTCGTATCTGCTTCCCACCTTTAACCACCTCGAGTTCATTCATGGTATATACTAGTTCATTGTATTCATGGCACTGCGGCTGAATTCTCGCTAAACCTTTCCAAAACTAAGGAGGTTACACCCAGCGAGTATAACGTAGCAACCATTTCTTGTCAGATAGTGCTCAATGTACATGCCACCGGCTGCTAATGGGGATCGCAGCGTGTGCGTTAACTAAAAGCCGAATGCTCCTGTCTCTCATTCCCCATCAGCAGCCATTGGCATGTACATTGAGCACTATTTTTTATTGTTCAACAGCGCACAGAAGAAATTTCTCAACGGCACCACTTTGGAGGTCAAAATGGTATACTTGTTACATACTGCAACGGCTACGAGGGACAAACGGGTGCCGCTATAAGAAGTTTCGCCCGTAATAACGCTGGTCAACAAAGCAACGCTGCTCGCGTGGTCGGGGGTGGGACTTTTTTTGGGCACGTGATGCGCACGTCACCTCATGATCGGATGCTGTAGACGATGGGGAAGAGATTTGGCTTGTGAAGGCTACGCGGACAAGCGGCAAGGGTTTCGAGTTTGCCTCCACTCATCCTCGTTTCGCACCGCTTCAAAAAACCTGTTTTCTCCGCTCGTGATTAACCAATTCGAAAAATTTTTTGGCATAATGTTCCTCATCGGACACCCAACAACTTCCCATGTCTAACTAAAATTCGGTATGTGGCCTACTGATTGGCCCTTTAAAAAATTAGTTTCTTGCACGAACAGTAAGTCACACGGCACTGAACCCGCGAAATCCAATATTACAGCCTGCTTTTGTGGGTTGCGAAAACGCTGAACGTCAAAGGTTAAAACTTTTAAAGTTAATGTGTTTGGAAAAAAGGGTTAGCGATTTGGAGTACTTCGTACTCTACTATAAGAGAGCACAGAGCCGTCCTGGGGGCCTCACACTTCAGGAGGCCGTTGCATAAGCAAGATTACTTCTTGACGAAACGCCGTGGCCATGGGCAATAATGACAGTACTTTTGGAAATACGGGCGATTTATTGCAATATTGGGTGATACGCCACCTAAACAAACTATCTTGTTTGCATCAGTTGTTGTATGCACCTGATCATAATTAATCTAGCTGGTTGAGAATTTGGAGAAGTGAGAATACACGCCTAGAAGTAATCGACAGATTGCGCTAACACCTTTTATTTGAAGTGGTGAAGGAACGACGACTCACAGGCTGAACAAACGTGTGAACATGCTTCTTTCTCAGAAACTGCGAAGCCTCTAGAGCAGAATATTTCAGAAGACAGCCCTCAAGCCGAGAAATGAACGACGCGCCCCACAAAGTTTGTCTACCACACAAAAATAATTAACAAAGTTGCATGAACTGGATGACAGAGGACACAGACAGACAGACAGACAGACAGACAGACAGACAGACAGACAAAGAACTTTATTGGGTCCTGAGAAACGCTGCTCCTTTAGAACAACGTCGCGGGCCGCTCCCACGTAGGAACGGGGAGGCCTAGCCTCACAGCCGCGTGGTGGGCTCTCTGGACAGCCCGTAGTGTTGGTAGCAACTCTGAACTACGTAAGACAGAGTCCCAATCTTCTTCTGTGAGCTGACTTGGGCCCCGCAATGAGGGGCACTGCCAGAGCATATGTGCTAAGTCACTAACCTGACCACAATCAGGACAGGTAGAGTCAAAAGCCTCTGAGGAGACTCTGCTGAGGAAAAATAGGCTTGGATAGGACCTGGTCTGGAGCATTCTAACCGTGATGCCTTGAGGTCTAGACAGCTTGTTGTGTAGTGGAGCAAATGACCGCCTACTAAACTGGTAGTGTTTAGCAACTTCACTGAATGTAAGTAAAACGTCCCTGAACATCTCACTGCCAACCTGCGGACCTACGTCCTCCCCAGCGCGGAGGGTTAGTGCGCGCGCCCGGGAGTGAGCAGTGTCATTCGGGTTTACTTGAGAGTCCAGTAGGGATTCGAGATGTGCAGGAAACCAGGTAATGGTATGTAGAGAAAGTGTCCTACTTTCAAGTAGTTTAAATACTTCAGTACAGACGGAACAAGAGGCGAAAGCCTTGACCGCTGACCTTGAGTCGGTGAAGATTTGCGATTTACTGTCATCCAAAAGGGCAAGGGCTACAGCCATCTGTTAGGTTTTTAAAAAGTAGAGTCTATAATTGACGCAGCATTGATAACAGAACCCATACGATTGACGGAAATAACAGAAAACCTAGCTGAGCGACTGTACTGAGCGGCATCGACAAAACAAACTGAATAAGGATCGTTCCTGATGTTCTTCAGAAGTGTGATGGCCATAGCACGGCACCTTCCTACGTTGTGCTGAGGATGGACGTTTCGCGGAAAGGGAGAAACCAGCGTGGCAGTACAACGTTCATGTGGTAGTTGAAGTCGGGGATCCTCTACGAGCGCCGAACTGAGGTCTAGGACGGACAGAATCTTCCTACCAGCCGGCGTAGACGACAGGCGCATTAGCTGTGCAGTCTCTTGGGCTTCAATGATCTCATCTAGGGTGTTAAGAACTCCTAGCTGCATAATCCGTTCAGTGCTTGTTCGCACGGGGATGCCCAACACCCTCTTTACGCTTTTTCTGATCGGAGTTTCCAGCTTCTTCTTTTCGAATCCATACCAAGAGTGCGTGGCAGCAACCTATGTTATGTGGTTCATGAGGAATGCATGAAAGAGCCTCAGTAGATTGTCTTCTCTGAGTCCCCCTCCCCCCTTCTGTTCGAAACTCTATAATTCAACCTGATCATGTTCTCGGTCTTGTTTGAAATCACAGCGATGGTTTGTTTGCTGTACCCCTGCGACTCTATAATCATGCCTAGCACTCTAATAACATCCACTCTCGGAATGGGGGCGCCACTTCCGGTGTGAAGTGGTTCCGGCTCCTTTTCTCTTGGGTCTGTATAGAAGCAGCTCGGATTTCCTCGAGCAGCACCTCAGCCCTGTGCCAGCAAGGAAGAGCTCTGTCTGATCGATGGCTTCCTTTAGTGCAGTCTTGACTTCCCCTTCGCTACCTCCTGGACACCAGATGGTAATATCATCAGCGTAAAGCGTATGGGTGATGCCCTTCACGTTAGATAGCAGTGTAGACAACTTGCATATAGTGATGTTAAAAAGAAGCGGAGACATCACAGCTCCTTGCGGCGTGCCTTTAGGGCCCAGTGCCATGGGAGAGGGCTTGAGGTTTCAGATATTGAGCGTGGCCTTCCTGGGTTAGAGAAAGAAGCTGACGTATCTGTGGAAGGCTTCGCCTAGTCTAAGGTCTGAAATGAAGTTCAAGATGTGCGCGTGAGAGATGTTGTCAAACGCTTTTTCCAAGTCAACCCTCAGGATGCCTCTTACGTCCCTTGTGTTCACGTCTATGATTTGATGTTTGAGCAGCTTCATTGTGTCCTGTGCGGACAAAGACGGACGCAACCCCACCATGTTGTAATGAAGAAGACCTTTCTTCTCGATGTACTTAGAGACACGGTTGTAAATTAAGTGCTCCGCCACCTTGCCGACACAGGACGTTAGCGATATGGGCCTTAGATTGCCTAAACCTGGAGGTCGCGCCGGCTTGGGAATGAAGACAACCGATTCATTTTCCAAGAGTGTGGGACAGAACCTTCTCTCCATATGCGATTGATCTCATCAGTAAGGAAATCGATGGATTCGTCTTTCAGGTTCCTGAGGGCCTTGTTCGAGATGCCATCCGGCCCCGGAGCCGATCGTCTATTAAGGTTTTGAAGAACTTCCCAAACGTCGCTGGTGATAAAGGCCTCTCCGAGCTCATTGCAAGGAGGTCCAGTGTAAGACGAATAGTATGAACAGCTCGAGGAGCGAATGGGTAAATAACTGTGAGCCAAACCATCCAGTATAAAGTCTTCAGAATCAGACTGTCTTGCGGCATGTATCAGTTTAGCAATGGCTTGCCTTTGATTACTCTTGGAATTCGACTCGTGCGAAAGGTCCTTTAGCAAATTCCATTTCCCTCCCATTCTCAATTGGCCATCAACAGAATTGCACATCTTATCCCACTGCTGTCTGGAGAGGGTTTGGCAGTGGTCCTCGATGGTTAAGTCAAGCTCTGCAATTTTCTTGCGGAGCCGAAGATTGAGCCTCTGCCCCTTTCACCTATTCAGTAACGATTTTTTGGCCTTTAGGAGGTGCAGTAGGCGGCTGTCCATCCTATTCGTTTCCAAATCTGTGTGTATCTTTTTTGTCACCTCACCAACGTTTCCCTTGAGCTGCTTGGCCCATTGATCCAGGCTTGGGGTTGAGTCTTCATCTTGCACGCGTTCTTTTCTAATATGCCGGAAGTAATCACAATCTGTGAAACTAAGCTCTCTTACGGGTTTGCCCTTTACACTGATATGGGTAGCTAAGACATTATGGTCACTACCCAGATCCACGTGCAAGTTGTGCCAAGTAGCAGATTCAACATTTTTAACAAAGGTAAGGTGCGGCGTGTTGTCCCTCGTGCAGGAGTTACCCATCCTGGTCAGAAATGCTGGGTCCATGGCCAGGGTGAGGTTCAAGTTCGCCGCTGCTTGCCACAAATCCTCGCCTTTACGGGATGACCGCAGATAACCCCAACCCATGATGAGGAGCGTTGAAATCACCCGCCACCACAAGCGGGTAGATACCGGTCCTGGCGGCAGCCCTACTCAAGAGCACCGCAAACCTTTTTTTCGAGTCATTTGGTGAAGTATAAATATGCCGGATGAAAACGCTACTCTTTAAATGACCCCCTCCCTCCCGGAAATATTTCGACCAATGAGTGTTCCACTTTACTGCTATTCATAGAAAGATCATGCGAGATATAGGTGTATCCCTTAGATACGAGCGTACAAATGCACCTTCGTCCATCTCCATAAAGAGCGTGAGATGTGTAACCCGGATGAATGACACAATCCGAAAGCGTCTCCTGACGCAAAATGACGTGCGGCTTTTCAAAGTGAAAACGAATGAACTGCTCAAGAACTGCCTTCTTGCGGGTAAACCTTCAGCAGTTCCACTGCCGAATCCTGAGCTCGTTAGGTGGACGCGCCATGGTTGGCTCGAGAGATATGTGCCTGCGTTCGAGCGCGTTGACTCAAGCGCCAAACGCACAGAAGTTAGCGTTCAACGTATTGACCTTGGCATCGAGTGCGCTGAAGTTGTCCGCCTAGGTATCGACCTTAACATGAACCATTGCGACTGTTTGGCTAAGCGACTGGAACATGTCTCTGATCTCTGTTTTAAAACAATGCAGTTCCTCATCAAAAGCTGGCCTCGTCAAAGCCCTCTTTTTGGTGGGACGGACAGTACACTGCACTTTAATGGGTGTTTCGAAGGGCTCTCCGTGGGTTTTTCTACGGGCGTTTCCATGGCCGTTTAGGTGATTTCACGGGCGTTTCCATAGGCGTTTCAACAGGCGTTTCGAGTTTAGTGACCTGAGGAGGTTGTAGAGCCTCACTCTTAGCGTTATTAGCATTCTTACGTGCAACTATCTTGACTCTAAGTTGCGCGATCGCCTCCCTTAGTGCAGCGTTCTCCCTTTTCAGCTGAATAATTCTATCATTGTTCTGCTGTGGCAGTATGCCCCCCGTTACCTTTTTCTGGGATCCTTTGACGCGGTCGGCCCACTCGGTCGCTGTGGCATCAGGCATCTGAAAGCTGACGGCCGGGCTCCGTGAACGGGAACAGATCTGGGACTGGGAACGGCTTGTGAATCGGGGACCGCTCCTGTATCGGGAGCGCTCCCTCGAGCTCCTGGACTGGGACCTGGACTTGTTGGCTGGTTCGGACAGGTGATGTCTCGGTGGAAAGTCCTTGACAAAGTCGCGTCTCTCTCTTCTGCGCTGTCGGACATTGTAAGGTATCTCGAATCTTTGTGTACAGGTTCTGTCGGCCGTTGGATGAGGCCCTTCACAGAAGGTGCACTTCGGTGAGCAAACGTGCTGGTCGCCAGGGGAGGTCATTCCGCAACCTCAACAGATAACATTTGCTGAAGTGGGGCACACGTCGGCTCTGTGGCCGAGTCTACCACAGATATAGAAGACATCCGTCTGCCGTCGGTAGAGGGTGCACTTGACTAGGCTGGGACCACACATGACGTAATTTGGGACTCGAAGTCCTTCGAAGAGGATAACGACTGTAGTAGAGTTCTTGACTCGCCGCACTTTGAGAACAGTGGGATTCCTCGGCTGCGTAAGAAGTCTTCTGAGCTCTTCGTTGTCAATTTCCATATGGATGTTTCTGATGATGCCCTTGCATGTGTTGTCGGGCGCAGCAATGTATGGGCTAACCTCATATCTTGCGTTATTAACGGTGATGACCTCTAGACTTGCATAGGCCTTGGCGTTCGCTTGCGATGGCGTACTAATCACAACAATGTGCTGCATAGCGTTAGGACAAATGATGTCTTCTGTTATATCTGCAAGAAGAGACGAGACGCTGTCGTGAGGGCTTGAGAAATCCGGATGTTACTGGTATTCTTAACGTTCAGGCCTCCCCGGGGCCTAACAATGTTTCGAAAATGCTCCCTTGGTAGATGAGGCAGCCTTGACGCGTTAACGAGACGCTTCCTCACGTTGGCGGGAGATTGGGTGCCAGCGTTCTTGCCGTATGGTGGGCCTTGAACTTCAGCGCCCGCCACGGGTGCTTTAGCTGATTTACGCTTAGAAAGCACCGTTGTCCATCCAGAACACTCGAATTCTTCGGGAGAAATGTCCTCCGCTTGCACAGTGACTTGCACAGCCATCTTGATAGCTCAAACGCGCTAAGCCTAGCGTTAGGCTGAGCTAAGCCTAACCTTAGGCCTAGAAACCAACGGCGTGGTCGAGCAAGAAAGTCCTTGAAAACTCGGTAAAAGATCCACCCACCGTGACGAAATTGTTTCCACGTGGTCCTCAAGACTCCGGGCGTCGACTGGAGCAAAGGCATCAAACACATAGCTAACTTTCACACAAAAAAGATGAACAAGCAGGAGCCGATGTTTAGACAACCGCATGAATCGGTGCCACCTAGCGTCCCTCACAGAGGACACAGAACAAAATTGTCAGATCCCACGCACTGTAGCAATCAATGATACGCGAAGCACGAATGAGAAATGTTCACATGTCACTTTAAAACCAGCACAACGTTACGAGGTGGAGGTAAATGATACCATACATGGCTTCCGTGTCATGAATACCATGTTTGGATGTGTCGTTTATCTTCATCTCACGTGATACTACATTTTGTATATGTGGAGAAAGCGAAACGGCCGCGAGCACGCTATAAGCATGGTCTCGTTTCCTGTGTTACTAACAATATTAACGCGAACATAAAACAGACTTACAACCACTAACACACAGCATTAATATTGTATACCTGAACGCTTCCGCAGCCATCAGCAACTCCCAGAAAGAGTCCGCATGGATACGACCCCCTCTTTTTGTTCAGTGTTGGCCAGCGCTTCAATGAAAGCAGGGCAGCTTGATTACGCCATACTAATACCCCGTGCTGCTCGCTTAGAAAGACATCTTTCACGTCCTTACGCTAATATGTATTCGCTCTTGCACAGTGTATGTGAAAGAGATAAAGAGTGTGAGAAAGGTAGGGAGGTTAACTATAGACCAAATACAGTTTGCTCCTGCACAGTGAACACATTTTTTATCAAGGATGTTTCAAAGTCTAGTACTAAGTAACTTTTTTGCATCCTAGTATAAAACATTTTAATTAGGAAAAACTCAAGTGATGTAGACATCCTTATCACATCCTTATCACCCTTAAAACCAGGTAATATAACCTTTGTTTTTTTGTCATTAGATTGTCACCTTCTGTCTAGCATATGCTGGACAGAAAATGACAATCTAAGTCAGCATTGAAGGAAGTGTATGTCCAGAAAACGTGTTCAATGATTTAGAGTACCTAGTACTGTACTACGGGAAAGCAGAAAGTGAAATGTGTTTAGAAAAAAAACGATTTCTTTAGAGAGAAGTGGTTAACGATTTAGAGTACTTGTTACTCTACTATGGGAGGGCATAAAGCCGCCCCGTGGGCCTCACACTTGATGAAGCCGTCTTGACAAAAATTACGCCGTGAACTTACAGTCACATATAAACGGTCCATATAACGTTAACGACCTAAGGGCCCAGCCAACAGGCTGTGAAACGTACTGGAAAAGCTCACGCATTTTTCCTGCTCGTGACAAACCTCCTTTCATGCGCTGTAACGTCAACAGGGTGGTCGGCCATCTGACACAGCACGCATTTCGTCGATTGGTCTCAGTACTGAAGTTAACGTCGTTGATCGCCGTATTCACGTCACTGCGCGTGGAAGGTGGTTGGTCAGGCATACGGAAGATGTGCGAGCTTGTTTGGAGGGTGTAAAAGAATCAGCAGCCTGTTACTGGCCTTTTAGGGGTTGCTTATAAAAATTTATTCTCACGTACAGTGAACATCGATTAATATCCAACTGAACATCGCGACGGAACGCAGCAACCACAGACACACCGAAATTGTTACAAAAATATGCGTTTACATATGCACACGGAACAAAGCATCCACAGACACACCAAAAATTGTTACAAAAAGATACGTTTCAGTATTTACACGGAACACAGCATCCACAGACACACCAAAAGTTGTCACAAAAAGACATTTTACATATTTACACGGAAAACAACTTCCACTTGCAAACCAAAAATTGTTACAAAAAGATATGTATACATATGTACCTTGAATGGTAAACAAAAACACGCAAATGAAAAGTAAAATTCTATATGTTAGGTATTTACATGTTATTTACAAGGTATTCTTGCTAGTACTAAAGAAACATTAACCTACCAAAACCAGGCAGGCCTGAAAACAAGCTTTGGACGTCTCTAGGAGACGAACACAAAAGAGCAGGACCAGTATCGAAGGAATTCTTCTTCACCGAGAAAGAAGAGTTCCTCCGACAAAACTGATAGTAGTTATTTGTAGAGTCGCTCTAAAATCAGGAAGAGAGCGTGACGGCGACGACCTGCTGCAACCGCCTCACAGTGATTGCGCCAGATAAGAGATGTCAGCAACAATGAGAAGGCAGGCGAAGCGGTGTCGAGAACAACGCCCAGAAGAGACAAATCTATTTACTGCGAGGCCAAGAAATCCAGCATGCACAGCCCTCCAGAAAACACGAGCAACGGCGCATTGTCTCAAAACACGCTTATTTATTTCCCGTAAGAAGCAGTCCGGGCATGTTGACGATTGGACCATTCTCCACCTTTCGAGGTGGTCAATGGTACGAAGAACACCCGAGCCTAGCCACCGCATGAAGTTGAGGAGGTGGCCAGGCAGAAACGATGCCGTCAGCGTGCTTCAAGACACACGACTAGAGCCGGTGCGGCTTGCGGGGGGGAACTAACGGGAGGAACAAAGTGGCTGTTGTGTCAACGATAGCATTGTTTAACACATCTACCCCAGGACAGGTCGACTAAACATAGCGAAACAATGCGACAGCTGTTGCATAAAATGGAGATAGTGTTACTAATTGTGTACCCCAATTAAGGTGCACATTAAGCAATTATTACCGAAGGTGGGTGCCTAGAAAATAATATGCCAGAGTTCGCGCGGGCGATTCCTTTCCTCGTGCAAGGTGCAGCAGGAAGCACAGGGCCAGTAGCTGGCAGCAGCGCATTGACACCGAAAGAAAAGCAAGGCTTCCCGGGAAATTCTGCTGTCCTAACGCCGCACGAGAAACCAACTCAGTGCCACAGGACTAAAAGAAGGAACACAAAACAGAGAGCAATGATCTCGCGATGCGTAATGGCGGCTGCTCTACTTGAGAAAGGTAGCAAATGCGACCACAGAACTAGAAGACTGAGTTCCTGTTTACGAAAAGTTTATTTACACTATGGACAGAGAACGAAAAATTCATAACTTTTCAGTGATAAGGCACATATAACTTGGTACATCGATGTACCAAGACAAACACCACTACGTTTAAGAGAATTTTATTACCAGATATATCTTACATAACGCATGTGTTCACAGAAAGATATACAATGATGATCATGCGTATGTACAGTGCAAGCTGTTTTGTACAGTGAAAATACTCATTTGCGTACGCAGTGATGGACAATACAAAATTTTGTACAATAAAATAAGGATGGGACAATCATGAACTTCGAGATGATGAAACCTATGTAAACAGTAAACGCTGTGTGTACAAACAAGGGGCTATTTCACATTGTAAGGTGATGTTCATGTATACACCGGTGAGGATGATTTGCTCTCGTTTTCAAGAACAATAATTCGCAAAAAGGACTTTTTACAATAAAGAAAATGACAATTTACACTGTAGTTTCACAGTGGTACAAACTCTAGCCCAGCTCCTCAGTAGGGGAGGAAAGGCATGCATGTTTACAAGTGGTTAACGATTTACAGTACAAGGTACTGTACTACGGAAGAGCTGAAAGCTATGCCACGTGCTGGAATGTTCAGCTATGCAATGGTGCGGGTGGGGGTAGAGAAAATGTTTAACGATTTCGAGTACTTGGTACTCATTTATGGGAGAGAAGAAAGCCGTTCCTAATATGATGAGTGCACTCGATTTGCTGTATAGTAGCTGGCAAGGACACTGTTTTCTACCAGTTATTGAAAAAAAAACACATTCAAGACATACCCCTCACGATGCCCAGCTATAATTTGGTCTGCTATTCAGGGCCGATTGAAATGTTTCATTTCTGAACAATTAAACAATAAAACTTTGCAGAATACGTGCAGAATCAGAATGGGCGTGTAGCTAGGCACGAAAGAACAAGATCTGCTAAATTGAACTTGCTTTAATTATCTCTAACACCTATTTGATTAGCTCATTAAAATTATCAGTTGGTACTATGGGCCTCAGCTGTTACCACTAAACCTTCAGAGCTCCTAAGCGGTGTTTCTTGGAACACTAAGCTTTAGCCAAACCAGAAGACTATTTTTGAGAAGCAAGCTAGCCTTACAACCAGTTTCCGAAAATTGCTGTTTTGCAAAACAGTATTCTTAGTGCTCCTAACTACTTGAAAGCTCCAAAGTGGTTTGCAGTATGATATGTCACGTGCTGGCCGTCGTGTATTGGTGCGGGGCGTACTGCTACTACTACTTTATTGCAGAGTACGGATAGCGTTAGCTGGGTTGCACACTACCGACGAAAATGTCGTTCTAACTGTCCACCTTGTCTAATGTATGCTGGCACCTATTAATCTTGGAGACGCTTGTGTGTGCATGGTCCGGCGGAAGAATGCAGCATAGACGCCTTCATAAGAACGGCTTTCTCTCTCATTACTAGCAATTACGCATTTAGGATCAGCACGCGCATATGCAAGCAGGCTAGTGTCGCGCATCTTCCGCGTCGGGGGTCATCGTCCCGCATCACACTACACCGACGTCGTTAATGACATCATTGTTACGATGGTGACAAAAGGTGGCCCGTAACGAAGCCATTTGTCGCGATGAGATCTCATTATGTCCATTCTCACGATGCTTCCGCTTCCGCCAAGGAGCCCGTAATCCCGAACAACCATCGCAGTCAATGTGAAGACAAGAGAACGATAGTGTGATGGCAGTTTTTTTGATCGAGTGGTGACATTGCTACCACGTACGCGATCGATTGTTTTGCAAACACTCCCGCTCATCGGATTCCGATGCGGTGAAACGGCCGTTTCAACACGCTGCGTTAGATGCACTGAGGATAAATCGTGGTTCGATCCACGATTCATCGACTCACTTTATATGCAGAAGTTGCGCAGGTGCAAGAGTCTGCAGTGCTGCTGGATGTACCCTAACCTCACCAATAGCAGATGGCGGACAGGAGTCAAGGTCACCTTCAAAGCGTTGTGAGAAAGCGAAGCGTTGTGAGAAAGCGAAGCGTGAACATGCCATTTAGGGCTTCCATCATCGAGTGCATGTTTCGAATTAGACCTTGCGTAAATCGACTGCTTACATAACTGAGAAGACAATGTAGGAGTTGTATATTTGTAGTAATTCATACCAAACCCAATGCGAATTGAAGGGCTGGCCGACCTACGGATATTGATCGTTGAATTCATAGGCCACTTCACCACCCACTCCTATGCCTTCTGCACGAAGCAAGTTTGTATCATTCTTTGCACTATGCTGCAGGTAACATTCTTAATAAAAAAAAGAAAGCGAATATAGGCCGCTTTTCGGCAGTGTTTATAGAGACGACATGTTTCTATGCATGTTCAGCTTACCTAGTAAAGCTTCTACGTGGCATAGTTCAATTGACATTTCAATGTGGTCATTTTACAGAGACAACGCGCGCAACAACGGGTATAACAGAGAAGTCAAGACACGACAATACTTCTTTCATGCATACTCGTTTGCATGCCCTCTCTTTCTGAGTCGGACGCCTACAATATACCTAAGCTCTCGGTTATTTTAAGCTTCAATTTGAATGAGATTGCGTGGAAATAAAGGCACGAAAGTTAAAAGAAAAGGAACAGAAAAAGCATGTGCACACATACAAGTTCTGTCCACTTTGTTAGCTTTTCGTGCTTCTCGCTCTGCGTAACTTGGTTAGATTGTGCCAGCAGCACAGTTTTCAGGTAACCGCGGGTGCACCACAGAAAAGATAGATAGTCACGAACCAGTGGAATGCTGTCTAATTAAGGATGCCCGTTGATGGAGACGCACGCAAGCACAAAACAGAATCCTATAAATCTACTTGATGACAATATTTCGAAATGGCTTGTGTCGTAGCATGCTACGCATGCTGGTAGCTAAAACAGTAAATCCAGTTAACGTCAGCTGGCAAGGACAAAAAGACAAGAAAAAGTGCATAAGCACTAGCTGTTGGGCCAGTTATGCATAACGAACCTGCCGTGATTTTTAGTGGCAAAAACGCGTTCAAAGCTGTGAACCAAGAGACATATTATAACATCAAAATCATGTAAATATTCCCCCCCTCACCAAAAAAAGAGGTGCCCATGCAGGTCTCCGCAATCGCCGGCTTGCAAGCACCGTGTAATTTCGAAAGCCATGGACCTTCAGTTTCGATTTCAACGATCTCCACTAGAGATTTTGGGACCAGAAAAACACCAATACTGTAAATTTCTTGAGAAATTAGCGATGCTTTCTTCGCGGTATGGTTGAATGGCTGAATGGTTGAATCTCATATTATCAGTATGGTTGAATCTCATATTATGGATAATTTCACATTGAGAAAAACGGCTTCATTGTGTGACGAAGAGTGTGAAGCCATCCCATGTAACTCGGCAAAAATCTAAGCTACTATAACGCTGATAATTTGTGGTACATTTGTACAAATATTTTTTCTTAGATGAGCATTTTGGTATTATAATCCTTTTTGGAGTTAAAATCGTTATGTAAAACACAAATCTGAGATTAAAAACAAAGGTTATTGTGGTTTACTGCAGTGAAGGTACATTACTTAAAACTTATGATTGTGGAGTAGTGGCAGAAGTAACGCCCGATACTTTTTTCCCTAACAGTAACACGCTACCTCTTTTTTGGAGGTAACGTAGGGCACCAATGGTTTCCTTTTTTCTTACAGCAACTAGTAGTCTTTTTAGTTACTCTTTTTAGGTAACGTGCACAACACTGCTTGTACCTAAGGCAGTAAGAATATTGAGTACAAAATCTTCCCAAGCCGCTGTGTGTTTAGGAAAAAAAAACATTGTAAAGAGTTTGGGTACTATGTACACCGGAGAGATATAGCGTTCCTATTGGTATGTGAATAAATACAGTGAAATAAGATTCCGAGTCATTCTACCACTGTGAAAAAGACAGCATGCAAAACTGTGGCTATGATTGGCGTGCAAGAAAGAATATTGCTATAGTAAACATATGCATTATCATTACGTATGATACTGAGATAAAATAAATGGGCATACATCAATAACACCGGTGTTTTTTTAGAGCATGACTTATATTTTTCATCAATGGAGGCCTGAAGATGAAACTCCGCAGTGCATATGAAACCCCTATGTTTCGAGAGCAGAGGAAACGACATGACGTTTGTTTCTCATGCGGAAGCGGAAACCACTGGATTTGTCTAGTTAGTCAGTTCACCGAAAGTTACTGCGGAACTTAGGGTTATGCTAAGAAGAAAGGGTGGCGATTCAGAGCAGGCTGTACGCTACTAAGTGAACGCCCAACTGAAGCTGTCCCTGCTATGCTAGTGCCATCTTCTCTTAATCATCTGCTTTAAGGGTTAGGCACCCAATCCTTTCCGTATCTCTCTACATTCTTAAAAAATTTACATTCTGCAGTGAAAATAAATCAAATTATTCGTGACAAATCTGTATTTAGGGTACATTCATAGTTTCGCAACTGTATATCGAAGAAACTAACATTTCCGCATACAGTAAACAGCAGAAGTTTGATGAACATAGGAACAAATTGACAAAATAGATGATGGGGTGTATATTATTGGCGGTAGACCAGGTCGTATATGCTTGGTGACGACCTTTCTTGGTAGTGAAGCAAAAGCTACGGGGCCGGAGCTTCATATGTGTGTTCAGACAAAGTGCTCGACCATTTCGAGTACTTCGCACTCTACAAGGGGAGACTATGAAGCTATCCGAATTATTAACTGCATTTAGAAGAAAGTTTTTAATAATTTATTGTACTTGGTACTCTACTATACGACAACATATTGCCGTCCGGTGGGCATCACACACGATAAGGTTGTGTCGACAAAACTCTTGTGGAGTAGTGGTGGGGCAGAACGCATGGAACTCACTGGTCCAAATCAAAGAGGTTAAAAGAGAAGCCGTACCACCTTAAGGTGGCGGCTGCGGCAGCCATCTTACTAGAGGCATGAGGAGCTGTTTGCGTTCGGCGATTGAGAAAGAGTGTTTGCCTCGCACGAACAATGAGCTTAACGTGGCGAGCTTTTCGGGTCCAATAGTGCTCAATGAGCGTTCTTGTGTTACTTGTTTTTATTCAAAATTTCTCTAGTAAGCCTCGAAGTAAGGGCAAAATTTATTGGAGAATGAGGCGCCGATACCTCTAAGAACTATGTTTTATTTCTATTTAACGTAGCCTTCAGACTAACAGGTCAAAGCCACTCACTGTCCAAATGGGCAGCACGAGAAATTATCATGTGTCGGACATCTTTGGACGGCAAAAGATGGCTTCACTATTGCTGGCAAAGCATTGCGGGAGCTTCGACTGGCTCCCACTCCAGCAATTTTTTAACAATCTCCTAATGCATATTATGGCTGTTTAAGAGAATTTTATTTCCAGATCCACCTTACATAACCAGTGAATACAAAAATATATACAGTGTTGTACATGCGTATATACAGTGTAAGCTGTTATGTACAGTGAAGGTACAATATTTGTGTAATTTGCGATGTTCATATGAACAATCCAAAAATTTGTACAAGGACAGGACATTCATAAGGTTCGAGATGATGAAGCTTAGACAGTAAAGGCTATGTCAACAAACAAAGGAATCTCACAAAATAAAATGGTGTTTTTGAATCCACATAAGAGGACAATTTGCTCTCGTGCTCAAGAACAATAACCCCAAAAAAGAGAAAGTTTTCATAATAAATAAAACGAAAAAAGAAAAAAAAGTCACAGCTTTGCCGCAAAGGTGAAGCAACGAACGCGGTAGCAACAAATTGGAAGGTCGCGCGCAGAATGGAAAGCAGATCGAAACGTGCCCCGCGTTTCTCACGCACAAATGACGCACCAAATGTACTCACAGGTACAGACGAATGCGAATAAGCGTCTCAGTTGTTACTTCGCTGTGTCCATAGTGCCCTTTCCACAAACGGAGGCTCTGCAACGATTGCTGTGACATTTGTGCGTCTGGTATCTACAACACAATCGTTCCACCAAACCCTAAGTCAAGCCAAGACGTACGATTCTTCTCCCTGCAAGATAAGGGCGTGTGATCGAGCGTACACCTGCCTGTTGTCTACGCGGACAAAGTACGTGTGAGGACACGCCTCCTCTAGAAAGATGCCTGAAGAATGGCTCGTGCTTTCAGCGGAGTTGGCCTGCCTTCACTTTTAAACAAGCTCCGCGCAGTGGCGCTCGCGACCGAGACTCATTATCATGGCGACGGGCGGTACCAACTAAGCGTTTTTCATCTGCAGCCCATAGGGGCGCGTCAGTCGAGAGTTGTTCGAAACCTGCAACTGTGCACCACTGTTTCGGAGGCTATGCAAAGTGTCGCTGTTGCACCTTCTGCCACAGGTGACGCTAGCGACCGAGAACATTTTCAAAATGAAGGAGAGAAAGGGTGTGACAGTTGTTTTTTTTCCTCATGCGGCAGGCATGTTCCTAGAGGAGGCGTTGGTGAGGGACGAGAGCTGGATGGATGGATGCTATGAGCGTCCCCTTTATAACGGGGTGGTGACAAGTGTGCCACCAGGCTCGACAAAAAAAAAACTTATTTCTTTTTTGATGTTGGCCTAATGCCTCTACTTCGATAAATTCTATCTTAATGGAAAAAAGGTAAATTTTCAGCTTAAGTTCTCTGCCATTTACGGCACACTGTCCATATTTTATTTTTCCAATATTTATTTTTGTCCTTTCTCTCTAATTTTCGGCCACCAATACTCTAACCGTCTCTTACTTATTTCAACCGCGGGTGTGTTCAGCTTTCCATTGTTGTCCCTAAAACCCAAGGCTTCCTGTAGGCTCGTGCCCAAACGTACACCTGGGTGGATATCTCCACATTCAATCAGAACATGCTCCGCCGTTTCCTTATCTTTCCCGCAGCATGTGCATTGTTCTTCTTCTTTACTGAATCTTGCTTTATAACTACGCGTTCTAAGGCAACCCGATCTCGCTTCAAACAGTAAAGCGCTTCCCCTTGAATTATCGTAAAATGCCTCCCTCCTTATTTCATTTTTGCCCTTTCGGTAGTTACTCAAAGCCGGTTTTTTCTCCATAGCTGCCATCCAGTAAATTCTCTCCGCCTCCCTGACTTTTCCCTTAACGCTCTTTGTTGACATATGGCTTACAATACCAGCCGTATATTTACTAGTGAGTCTTCTAGTTCTTTTTCTCCACTGTGTGTCCACGCTCTTCCTATACAAATAACGGAACACCTTCTCTGCCCATCTACTCTCCTTCATATTTCTTAGCCTTTCTTCGAACCTTATTTTGCTCTGCGCTTCCCTCGCCTCAAAACCTGCCCACCCCATATCGCCCTTTACAGCCTCGTTTGTCGTCTTCCCGTGAGCACCCAACGCGAGGCGTCCCACAGTCCTTTGATTTACATCCATTCCCGATTGCACCTCTGCCCTCATGCACACCACTGAGTTCCCAAAAGTAAGCCCTGGAACCATTACACCCTTCCACAGACCTCGAAGCACCTCATACCTATTGTATCCCCACAACGCTCTGTGCTTCATTATTGCCGCATTCCTCTTTCCTTTTGCTGCCGAGGCTTTTTCCTGTACCTCCATGTATCTATCACTCTCATTTACCCATACTCCAAGGTACTTGTATTCGCTTACCCTCGGTATTTCTTGGCCTTGTATGGACACCGTCTGATCACAGGGATCATTGAATACCATCAATCCACACTTCGTTACACTGAATCCTAGTCCAAGAGCTTCACCTTCCCTTCCGCATATATTCGCCAGCTGCTGTATATCATCTCGACTGTCCGCAAATAAGACGATATCGTCCGCATAAAATAAATCTGGAAGCTTCTGCTCAATCATCATGCCGCCCTGTTTGTGTGACAGATTAAAACCAATGTTGCTACCTTCTAGCGCTTTTTCCATACTCACCATGTACAGCATGAATAACAGCGGGGACAAAGGACATCCCTGTCTCAGACCCTTGCTAACCTCAACGTTCTCTTTGCTACGCATTCCTTCCCACTCTATGCAAACTGTATTTTCTCGGTATATCTCCCTCAAAAGCTGTATACAGTCGTCGCCCATGCCCATTCCTTTCAATATATCCCACAAAATTTCCTGATTAACGTTGTCGTATGCCCCAGTGATGTCTAGAAAAGCCATGTACAAGGGCCTATTCTCTATTTTAGATATTTCTATACACTGAGTGAGAACAAACAGGTTATCGTCTAACCGCCTGTCGACTCGAAATCCGTTCTGAAGTTCTCCCAAAATATCGTTATGTTCGGCCCATGTTTCTATTTTCATTTTTACTGCTTGCATCGCCAACCTGTATAGTACCGATGTAATGGTTAGTGGTCTATACGAGCGAATGTTGTCCTTTTCTCCCTTGCCTTTATAGATTAAGTTCATTCTACTTTGTCGCCAACTGTCCGGTATTTGTCCGTCCTTTAAGCTTTTTTCTACTGCTTTTAACAATGCTTCTTTAGTGTTATGTCCTAGTCACACGTGAGATATGAGCGCCATCTGGTAGCTTTTTTGGAAAACGAAGCGCGTGACTCTAGGACGAGTGTGTGCGCCCGTCTCAGAGGTGATAAGGCGTAGAATGCAAGGCGACGGGTAGGTGCCAGCACCATCTTGTATTAGCAAAGCGTTCGAAACACCCGCCTTTTCGTGCAAGCGTTGCATGGTCAGCGCAGCGTGATAAGCGCTACGGTCCTTAAAAATACCTATGTATGCCTTTTCTAGTAAAAGACGCACACGCAGAATATATGCGTGTTGTTATGGTGCCCCAGACATGCGCAATAATTGCTTTTTAATTGACAATTGCACAAGTATGAACGATAAAGCTTGAGCAACATTGGTGGGCGTTGCGGATGGTGTCGGCCGTTTGAAGTACCTGATGCTGTTAAGAGTCGACAAACATAAAAATTTACAGACAGACCAAAATTTTTGCATCGAAGTTCCCCAAGAAAGACTATCGTCGGTAAAAAAATCCGCCCCGCTGTGGTAGTCTAGTGAATAAGGCGTTCGGCTGCTGACCCGCCGGTAGCAGCAATGAATCTCGGGTGCGGCGGCTGATTTTTAATGGAGCCGAAAATGCTGTACGCCCGTTTGCTCAAATTTGGCTGCACGCTGAAGAACCCCCGGTGATCAAAATTTTTGGAGGCCTCTATTACGGCGTCTCTCATGCTCATATGATGGTTTCGGGACGTCAAACCTCGCATATCAATAAAAAAACAACAACAAGCCGAACCAGAGCGCGTGCTGTCCCAAACATCTTCTTGCCTTGTTTCTCCAAGATGTGGGCTCGTGATCGCCGCAGTTCGTGACCAGGTGGCATTACTTTCCCTAAGAAAAAGCAAAACAAAACACATCGCCTCGATGCTTAAGCAAGTGGTGATGCATAAGCTGAAAGAAACTAAACGAACACATTTTGGGTCATTGAAGAAAAAAAAAGTGGTCATGCTGCGGCATAGTCGCGCTAACGCGTGAACAGCATCGGTCGTACAGCGTTACCTATCTTTTGGTAGTGCTTCAACGCTAGGGGGACATGCATTTCGTCTAGGACTACCTCATAGTTCACTTCTATCCCGCGATGCACCACTTTGTGGGGTCAAAAGTATAGTTAGTAACATTGCGGTTAACCCTTTGCGGTGAACCTGAGTGATACGCAAACTTGATTTCTTGGGTAGCATTCCACTTCTCGATAGCGAAGATTAGAGCAACTTGCTCCTGGCCGACTGCCAAGCTTCTTTGGCATAAAGAGTGAGCTGCTCAGCGTCAGGTATAAGCAGAGCGTCGTAATCATGTGGCAGCACAGTATCTCGCTGGTCTGAACCCCAACGTCCGTAGACAAGACGGAAAGGCGTGAATTGTGTCGTTTGATGGATGGCATTGTTGTACGCGAATGTTATATGTGGCATAACCTCCACCGGAGTATTGTGCTGAATGTCTACATATACGGAAACAAAACAGAGACGAATTTGTTCAGTCACTCCGTCAAGTCGTTAGTACGCGGGTGATACGCCATTGCCGTACGATGGCTCATGCAGCTTAGTTTGAATACTTTGTCAATGAGCTGAGCCGTGAAAGTGCATGGTCCCCTGATTTGTGATGACGCAAGACGGGGCACCATGGCGAAGTACGATCCGATTGACCAAAAACTGGCCAACATGGGAAGTTGGATTTTGTTATCGGGGCGCATCTCGTTCGGTAATCTATAACTAAGACTGCGCAATTGCTGCCGGCAGATGACAGCGGCCGTGACAAATCCATTCCGTTTTGACGCAATGACACCCTAGGTCGTGTGATTGATTGCAGAAATCCTGCAAGCTTCTGTGGCGGAGATATTCGGCTTGGACATTGACGGCAGCCTAATACATAACGCTTGATGGATGCAACAAGTTTAGTTCGGGCCAGTAGTATGCCTGTCGAACTCGGACGTGGGTTCGTCAAGGACTTAAGTGACTCGATGTAGGGTATATATATATATATATATATATATATATATTGCAGCCTGCGCAATATATATACGGCAACCTGCACTTCTGTGTAGATTACCGAAACCTCAATCATGTGACAAAGAGAGATGTGTATCCACTTTCTTGTATAGATGACTCTCTCGACAGACTTCGACATGCTCGTTACTTTTCATCGATGGACTTAAGGAGTGGGTATTGGCAAATCGAAGTAGACCCAAGAGACCGCGAGAAGACTGCTTTTGTGACACCAGATGGATTATATGAATTTAAAGTCTTGCCCTTTGGTTCATGTTCAGCGCCTGCTACCTTTCAAAGACTTATGGATACCGTACTTTCTGGGTTGAAATGGAAAACCTGCTTGGTCTACCTTGATGATGTCGTAGTGTTCACCGCAACATTTGACCAGCACCTCAAAAGACTTGAGGAAGTTTTAAAAGCCATACGGTCTGCGGGCTTGACGTTGAAGTCTAAAAAGTGCCACTTTTGCTATGAAGAGCTGCAATTTCTTGGCCATGTTGTCAGTCACACAGGCGTTCGTCCTGATCCTGAAAAGATCGCAGCTGTTGCACAGTTCCCGGTGCCGACTGATTAGAAGGCTGTGCGACGATTCCTCGGAATATACGCGTATTATAGGCAATTCATCGCATAATTCGCACGCATCGCATCACCGTTAATCCGCTTCACGAGAGAATACGTTGCTTTCCAATGGAGCAACGAAGAGGAAGCTGCTTTTAAGAACCTCCGCCAGCGACTACAGACGCCTCCAGTGCTTTCCCACTTTGATGAGAAAGCCCCAACGATGCTACACACTGATGCCAGCAATATTGGTTTGGGAGCTGTGCTTGTGCAGCTGCAAGAGGGCACAGAAAGAGTAATCGCCTGTGCAAGCCGAACACTAACACGTGCCCAGACTAATTACTCCACGACTGAGAAGGGATGCCTCGCCATGGTATGGGCGGTCACAAAATTTCGCCCGTATTTATACGGCCGCCCTTTCAAAGTCATCAGCGACCACCAGTCAATGTGTTGGTTGGCAAATCTCAAAGATCCTACCGGGAGATTAGCGCGCTGGAGTCTCAGGCTGCAGGAGTACGACATGACTGTCGTACACAAGTCAGGGAACCACTACATGGACGCTGACTGTCTATGCCACTCACCCATTGAATCGGCAACTCTATCCGATGAGGAGGAAACAGCATTTCTCGTTGTGCTTGACTCAACCGCTATTGCACAGCAACGACGTTGCGACCCTGAGTTACTTGCCCTAATTAATTACCTGGAGGGAATATCTCAGAAGGCACCAACTGTTTTCGTAAGAGCACTGTCATCATTTTGCTTACGGGGCGGAGTACTATACGAAAGAAACTTCTCTTCGACAGGATCTGCGTATTTGCTCGTCATCACAGCAGCCCTTCGCTCCGAAGAACTCGAAGCATGCCACAACGAGGTGACTTCAGGCCACTTAGGTTACACAAGAACGTTGGCCAGAGTACGGCAGCGCTACTTCTGGCCAAGACTGACCATAGCCGTAAAACACCGTGTTCGTACTTGCCTCGACTGCCAGCGACGGAAGTCACCGCCAACTAAACCAGCTGACCTCCTGCACCCCGTGCAGGTCCCAAGAACACCATTCGACTAGATTGGCATGGATATTTTGGGCCCACTTCCTACTTCTACTGCTAGGAACCGCTGGGTTATTGTCGCAACTGATTACCTTACCCTTCATGTGGAAACAAAGGCTATCCAGAGAGGTACAGCAGCGGAGGTGGCACAATTTTTCATCGAGAACGTTGTCATGCGGCATGGTGCACCAAGCGTCGTAATCACAGACGAAGGAACCGCATTTACGGCAGCTCTTTTGGAACAAGTCCTCATGCTGAGTGGAACAATCTATCGTAAGACCACCGCCTACCACCCGCAAACGAACGGGCTTACAAGCGTCTGAACAAAACAATTGAAGACATGCTTTCAATGTACGTAGACGTCGAGAACAAAAATTGGGACGAAATCTTGCCATATATCACGTTTGCATACAACACTGCCAAGCAAGAAACAACCCGGACGACCCCGTTCAGCCTAATTCACGGAAGGAAAGTACGAACCATGTTAGATGCGGTGCTAGCGCACGAATTCGACGACATCGAAATGGACGCCGAGATGTTTACAGAACGAGTGGAAGAAGCAAGGCAACTAGCATGCCTGCGAATCAAGCAACAACAAGAGTACGATGCGAGCTGCTACAATTCTCGCCGCAGAACAGTCGTTCACCAGACCGGCGACAGAGTATGGGTTTGGACGCCCATACGGAAACGAGGACTCTCTGAAAAGCTTCTAAGGAGATACTTTGGGCCATATCTAGTATTGCGACGACTGAGTGATGCTACATACGAGGTCGCTCCCACAGTTTCTATAGTACGAGGCTTCGCCAGCACCGCCCTAAACTAGTTCACGTTGTGCGCATGAAGCCTTATGAAAGGTAGTGACTGCGCAAGACACTTCTTAAAGAACAGACAAAAAAAAACTGCAATACTGGTTTAGCTTCGAGGCGATGCTCATTAAGGGTAAGTGAATTTGGCGGACACCAGGTAGTGGAGCTCTGGCTGATCGTTGATAAAGAAGGCGATCTTGCTGTTCGGCTGCTGAGAGTCGCTGTGTCAACGTTTATCTGCCTTTGATTCGTGCTGTACCGCGACAATATATATATATATATATATATATATATATATATATATATATAGGAGAAATAAAGGTATACTTAAGGTCTCGTTTTCCGTGTTTTTACACAATAATACTGATATCTAAAAAACACTAATGCAAAAGAATGCATAGGGGAGATTATTAGACTGAACTGTAAGGGAAATTAGAAGAAAAGTGGGTGAAAAGATAACTTGCCGTGGGCAGGAACCGAACCTGTGACCTTCGAATAACGCGTTCGATGCTCTACCACTGAGCTACTACAGCGGCTATCCTCCCAGCCACTATATTGGGTATATATGTGAACCTAAACGTGGGAGTATCAGTCATCGCCATCTGTAGCCATGGCTGCTAGTGTGGCACACTCTTTTATGAGCCTGCGTGGAGTCACGTAGCACGTGAACCTATTACGAGCTGGCAGCTGAAAGTCTCTCGTGTACGTCTGAGAGGCCGCGCAGGCAACTTCCGATGAATATTGCATTTGACGACATTTATCTAAAAGTGACGTGAAACGTACTACCCTACAATGCTTTCTTCGGGCATACAAAATAAAAAACATCTTTGCAACGATCTTTGACGATCGCCGTTTACACGATCACGATTCCGCATAGCCCGTTAAGGAAGGCGCTCATTGCCAACAAATTATGACGTAACCTTTGTTTTCTCGTTCGTTTAGTGTTGCGGACACTTTGCTGAGGCATAACGTGCCTTCGAGCAATCATTCCTCTCCGTTTTCACGCATACCGATTGCGCAAGTAACTCGATGTCCGGTGAGCTCTAAGTGACGCAACACGTGAGTTACGCAAGACGACCCTAGCAGACTGCCGCCTCATGTGGGCACCTAGTGCGGTGTGCAAACAAGGAAGCTGGAAGGAAAGGAATCAGATATGATTTTCTACCCACACTTGTTATCGCACGATAGTGGGGAATGAGTGGCCACTACTCAAGTTAGTAACGGTGATGGCCGTTTGAACATTCAGGGGTCATCTGCTGGAAAAAAAGAGCAAATGACTGGACGATTAATACGCCGAAAGATGCTATCTATGCACATGTCAAGGTATTGCTTAATTGCGCACCAGGCCCGCTTGAAGCTAGAAAAAATACAAACACGCCATATCTGCCACTCTTCTCAGTTGCTGTTTTCTTTGTTCTGAACATGAGAATTTCGACCGAAGTCAGGAAACAGTCGTAGAAGGCTAGTGTTGGTATAATAATAAGGTTATTAATAATAATTTTGGGGATTTAACGCTGCCTAAGCATTATTACGTAGCACTGAATAGTAGATTATCTTGTGGAACTTGGAATTTTTTAACGTGTGCTTCAATGTTAGGCACATGGCTGTTGGTCCATCTAGTCTGGGAAATAGGGCTTTTTATGCTTTTTATCGCGCAGACACCGACTGAATAGACTATAAACACAGACCGTGCTGTGCTATTTATATTTGTGGCGTGTTCAGTCCATCCCTGTATGATAAAAAAGTGCGATTACCCAAAACGCAACTCCCATCAGCCCCTGTAGCTGCTGTGTTCCGTCTCGTCTCCACTTAATTGCGGTCGTCGGGACCAGTTATCGAACCTGAGACCTAGAATTAAGCAGCCTGAAAGGTGTGGGTATAAGAGTAGGCATGTGCACAGCATATTGACGAGTCAAAATGTGTTTGTATTGAAGGCATTGTCAGTTGCTCTAGCCTTACAGTTGCCGAAATATGGTTGTGTTTTCCTCAATTGATGTATCCGCGTTGAACTCAGACACTTAGATTCCGTAAAGTAGGCCGGTAATGCTTAAAGCGCTATGACTTTTGCGTCCTGCTACCATTTTAACGTAGCAGGTGTGGCCCGAAATTGATTTATAGGTCTTGTCTTAACCACAAGAGCGACAGAGACATTACAGTGAGTACGTAGCTAGGCGTTGCACTTTTCCTTGAATACATGAACTAGCTTCATATAATTTCGAATCGACAACAACTTATGCACCGTCGAAGCTACCACACAGTAGCTACAAACTGTGAATGCGGAATCCCTAGAGTATCTTACCTGAGTTCTGTCACGAACGCACCTGCGAGGTCAACATTGCAGAACCCACTACGCTAAAGCAAAAGCTTCGGAAGTGTGAGGCCAATGCATCATTTCATATGTTGGATTCATTAATTCCAATGCTGTTCGAGTGAGTCGGGCCTATGGCCTGCACAGCTCCAAGATGGGCAACCGGCTCAGAGCTGTCCAGAAGGCCCGCGAAGATGCGACAAGGCAATGGTCTCGTCCTCCCAATCATGGGTACCCCAGCCCTTTTCACCGAGCTGTACGACGCTGAATAATTGTTTTTACCATTCAACAATGAACGCACATACACACATATGCAGGCACACACGCACACGGTCTCACCTAATGTATCCGTGCCTGCATATGCATCCTGGCTTGCAGTGTCCGCGGCAACCACCATCAGGCACGGGTAGTCCACACACGAGCTGGCAGTCGGCGCCACAGTCGGCGTACGCCTCATTGGCACCACGGCAACTTGGCTTCGGTCTACCACCACCGGTTGCTGCTGTGCGTACGCACGTCAGATTCCTTATCTCAATTTGTTGTGAAAAGGAACTAGGCTTTGATAACAGACACGCCATGTTCACATTGTCCAAAGAACTGTATGCAACCGGTGCCTATCTTCTTAATCAGCACCTTACCTAGCTGTGTACTGCCTGTGGAGTGTGGTGCACCTTTCACCATGCGGTTGTGTCGAGTGATGAAGTCAGGACGTTGCGTTTTGTATGAGTTGTCACAGTGACGTCATCATGACGCAATATAGTCCTTAAAAAGTTTGGCAATTTGTGACGTCAGCGTATACACGAACAAGGCGAAAAGTGACATAATCAGAATTTTAGTCATGTAGCCATAAGCTTTGATCACATGAATTTTTTTCACTGTTCGTGCAGACGCCATTGGTCTTTTCTCTCCTTTCAAAAGGCATCTAATTGACTGATTGATTTGTGGGGTTTAACGTCCCAAAACCTTCATATGATTATGAGAGACGCCGTAGTGGAGGGCTCCGGAAATTTGGACCACCTGGGGTTCTTTAACGTGCACACAAATCTGAGCACACGGGCCTGTGACATTTACGCCTCCATCGGAAACGCAGCCGCCGCCACCGGGATTTGAACCCGCGACCTGCGGGAAAGCAGCCGAGTACCTTAGCCACTAGACCACAGTGGCGGGGCGGTCACAGTGCTGGCTATCTAATTTCGTAACAAAGCAACAATAATACCTATGAAATATTATTCCACACACATCATGCCAGGTTAACGCCAATTCTGATTCAATTGCCGACTCCTTTCTTAAAGCATATTATATACAAATAAATATATACCTCAACCAAACATGGCTCCAACAGTTACGGATTCAACAAACACGACTACCATTCTCACCAGCACAAGCACCTCATATCAGCTAACCATATTTGGTATTGAAAATATCCATGTTGCCACTGGTATCCTTACCCAATAGTAAACAACTGGATATATCAATCGAACACGGCTGTTCAACATATGTCTATTCGTACAATATTTACATTCGTCTCTAACGTTATTTCGTAACGTTTAGCTACATAAAAAAATTGCCCGCAGCTTCCCTCGGGGGAACACTGAGGAGGATGCGGAGCATATAATTGGTTAACGGGGTGTTAAAGTGCGACTTACTTGGGTCGATGGCTAAATTGGTTAACGTGGTTGTGAAATGGGGTGTTAAATTGCGACTTACTTGGGTCGATGGCTAAATTGGTTAACGTGGTTGTAGGAGGGGGTGTTAAATGAGTGAACACGTACACACGTATGCGAAAGGGCGGCGCTGGTCGAAGGGACGTCAATCATTGTGTTTGTGGATTCGTTGGAATTCATTTCACCGCGACCTTGGACGTCGACGCGCCGTACAAACCAACCGACGAGCGGCAACTGAGCGAGCGAGCGCCGACCTTGAGTATATATACAGCACGACGGCGCATGCACTGTCAGCTGTTGAATGTTCTCGAAGCGCGACGCCACATGCGCGTCCACTGGAGAATCAGGAGAATTGTAGATGTCGAACGCGGTGTGTAGAGGAGGAAGGGTGCACAGATGGTGGAGGAGTGAAGCGCGCGCGGTGTGTAGAGGAGGAAGGGATGCACAGATGGTGGAAGAGTGGGCGACGGCGCGACGGCGCATGCGCGCGCGTCAGCTGTCGAATGTTCGAGAAGCAGTGTGGACGGCGCGGACGGCGCGGACGGCGCGGACGGCACACTACAAGGCGCGAGTATAAGATGCTCCGCATCTAATACATCAGTCACCTACCCTCCACATTGCCTTCATTTTCATGGTACGTGAGGCCTACCAAAATTTTTACGAAGGCAATCTTTATTGCCAATATGGTTTTCTATATATGAAGGAATGCAAGTTTCTGCGTTTGTCATAAACATTTCTATTGAAGATCAATGACGTTGTGTTCTGAAACTGATTCGTTTTGAACTATGCCTCATGAATCATGCAGTAACAGGGTGTTGTAACAAACAAGTTAATGAACATGAAAAATCTCAAAGCAAATCAACCAGCAAATAAAATCATGTAATCGATTGTGTTACGGCTTAGAAATTAGAAACTGGGGTAGCGGTATTTAATGAGGCGCTCCTATTTTAGAGATTATTACTTCAACCTAAACAAGTAGCACACGTGATATGATTGCGTAAAGATGTCCTTTGGCAAGAAAGCCTTGTGCAGTGGCGTCAACATAAGCTGTGCTACATAATATATATTAATGGGGTGCTCCAATATAAGTATGTGCATTGAGAACTTGAGTAAGCATTTGCTGTGTTATTTCATTGCTATAAGTTTACTTTTCTTTTAGAAATCAGTCTTTCCTTAAGCACATCACGCCTTAAGTTTGGGCTTGTTCCTCAGGCACACAGACGGAAAGTATTCGGAGTCCCAGTTCACTAAGCCAAAGCACAGAGACTGCACTTGAGTCAGAAGATCTCTGTAGAAGGCTTGGGCCTGTTCTGGTGTCTGGTAGATGATCTCCGTCTGGCCCGAACAAGTGTACGTATTGTACCGATAGGCCCTGGACGCCCAGGACTGGTTCCACAAGGAACAAGCGTACTCAATGTCATCTAGATGTGTTTGTTTAGCCTTCCTGATGGCTTGAATCTTGCTCGTATCGCTCGCCTCACGCAGAGAATCCAGGAATGGTCTCCTGGTAAACATGTGACAAGCGGGTACTTCTCTTCCTCCTTTGTCTTGGCGGGATAGAAAGTTAACCTCATATGGGAAAGGCCAGAGAGTTGCGTTCTCCAGCATTCTGGCGTCGGGGTAAAGGAACAAGTGGTCTGAAGTGGCGAGGATTTTTGTGAGGGCGAGAATCTTATCGCTGTAAGCCTCGCCACCCCCGACTGTGTACGGCAATACCAGCGCCAGCGTATAGTTGTGCCGCCGTAGTTTTCGAGACAACACCTCAATAACGCTCGCTACGCTTTCGTCCCTGCTCTCAGGGGTATCCTGTAGGAGTATCGCGAGACCATTGAAACCAGAAGCGTTCAACGAACCTAGGACGCTTCGAAAGAATGACGGGCGTCTTTCGCGCTTCTCGTTCGCCAGCCTTGAAAGGGTTGCGTCAGAGAATCTCACTCCTATGATTACCTTTCTCGCAGTCCTTCGGTGACAATGCGCGGAATGTAGGAGTAATTCGCTGACATTTGGTGAATTGGTCTGGAAAGGTGGTGGCTGTAAAGTTAGATTGTCGTTGACAGTTGCACAGCAAAGAACGATCGCATCGCAGCAGGGCGCAGGTGATAAGGTGGGTGAGAGCTCATCGTCACGGGGACACAGCTGGGAGTGCACCGATTCGCTTCCAATGCAGACCTTCGCAAGGCCGGTAGAGGGTAAGCCAGCGCGTCCAGTGCCGAGTCTGATACCGGGAATCCGGTCCTCCAGGCAGAGACTCTGGATGATAGCCACAGCTGCGCGTCATTACCGAGAGGAACCATGCCTTTTTTCAAGGCATTTAGGTGTGCTAGATGAAGGCCACGCCCGTCGGCTTCCCCTTTCGATGCGGACTCTTCCTTCGGGATGTCTAGCTCTTTCATGAGTTCAATGAGGAGGAAAAATGCCGTGAACGTGACCACGCTCAGCGTTATCGCCATGACCAGGAGGGTGGGCACGCTGCAAGGGATGTCCCACTGCTCGGCTTCCTGCGGATCCTCGGTCAATACCCACGTGATTCGTTTACCGGTACTTGGTCTCGTCCTGTAGCCTTCCTCGTCACGGTGCGCAAGAATGGGTGCGACGCTCAGCGATTCAGTAGAGATTAGTTGAACAGTGGGCGCCGCGTACAGAGACTGCAGCGCTTCGGTACCCGTTGGGGACGGCATATACCTCGGTAGAAGTAGTCATTGTACCGTGCGTCCCAGTAGAAGGGCAGGCCCGGCTCGGGACTTTAACGTCGCTTGCTGATGATGATGATGAATGATGATCCTTCACACTCTGGCGCACACCCACAAAGGGGAATCGGCCAAGAACCGGGCGGCAGGATCTTAACTAAAAGACTAATGGTTTTTCAAAGAAAACGTAATTTTGGGCTGAAAAAAAATATAGAAAGAAAAGCCGAAAATCGAAAAAGGAGTATATCTGAGCAGGGAACGATGCAGGCCATCAGATGCGATTTGAGACAGAGGTAATGGTGGGTCTAAAGTGATGTATATATATATATATATATATATATATATATATATATATATATATATATATATATATATATATATATATAGGCAGATTAACATGGCAATCGCTTTGTTTCAATTATGTAGTCAAATACCGCAGAGCAGACGTCCCTGTGGCTATAACCGAATTTAATGCTGCCAAACGACAAAATTACTGCCACATTTAATTCTAATCCCAATTTTTCAAGTGGAGCTACCAGGTATCTTTTCCGCTGATGAGAATACCGGCGACAGAACAAAAAGAAGTGATCTATCGTTTCCATTTTTTCGCAAGTCTGACATAAAGGTGACGCCTTTAGACCAACTTTATGCAAATAATAATTCAGTTGAGGAATTCTGCAACGCAATCTTGTAAAAGTAACTTCCAAGTGCCGTGTTGCACACCACTGTCTATTCCAGCGGCATCTTAGATGTGCGAAATCTTGATATTTATCCAATGAGTAGCAGTCGTATTCACGCAAACAGAGGTTTCTAAACCTTATTGCTGTCGCGTAAGCCGTATCAGGCAAAACCGGGATAATGGGACCGCTAAGAGATACTGTGGCTAGTGCATCCGCCATCTCATTGAGATATATGCCACGATGACCTGGTACCCATAAGAGCTGCAGTTTTTTCACGTTTGTCGGTATGAGTTGTCGAAACATGTGCATAAGTGTTAAGTTGGCTCCTGAAGACAGAGCAGCACATACTGAAAAAGAATCTGTAATTACGACTGCTTCCGATTCGCCCAAAGGAAGTTTCCGTAGTGCCAGTACAATAGCAAATAATTCTGCCATGAATATTGGTGTGTAATCTGGGAGTCTAACCGAAAAGGACCAGTCAAGGGAACATGAGAAGATACCTGCCCCAGCCTTTTCATTTGATACGGATGCATCAGTCGCAATTATGTTGTTCAAGTTCACATGCGCCAAGTAATCCTGCAGCCGATCATTTAAATATTGAAATGGCATTTGCTTTGCGTTAGAGGGATAAATATTCTCAAATTCTATCTTAAGATCTAAGTTAACGTCTCTTGTTGTGAAAATATGTTTGATTTTGACGTTCAGTGGTTCTAGCAGCGCTTGAACGAACAAGATCTGTGGGCAGTGGAATCGTGACCACCAAGTTTCCAAAAATAAACTTGGTTCTTTAATAAAAGCATAAAATGATGCTCTCTGGGGCACAGTGTATAGTTTTAAAAATGTTTGGATAGTAAGCATTTTGAATCTATTCAACAATGACGGTAGACGCGCTTCCATGTATAGCACATTGTTAGCAACAAACTTGGGCAGTCCAAGGCACAGTCGTAAAGCCTCCCTTTCTAATAGTATTAGCGGTCTCATTTTATATGTCGCACTGCCCGAAAATAAGACACAGCCGAATTCCATTATAGGACGAATGTACATTTTATAGACCATTACCAATGTATTTCTTCGCAACCCCTTTTTTATGTTGCTGAGCTTGCGTTCGTTCAACATATTTATCTTCTTCTACTTTCTCTTCTTCTAGCGAAATGGCACGCGCGATTTTTCACGTGCTGATTATGACCTTGGCTGGAGTGACACGACCAGCTATGACAACTGGGTATAAGAAAACACTACTACACTTGCTCCACAAGAGCAGTTTTATGGCTGACAAGTGTTTCAATATAAACACAAAGCACCTTTCTTTAAGGGTTAGTCTATATCTGAATGAAAAAGAGCCCTCAGAAATAAAAAACAAGCGCAACCAAACACTGCATCAAGGTGGTTAAGCAGTGAAGCTGGCAGATGTCACCCACATTCCTTTATCAGTGGTACGAACTGGACAGTTCACTAAAGTCAGTCACAAAGAATGTTTGGTTGTCTGTCTGAGTATTTTAGCGGGCGTTTGACACCAGTTTGTTGTCTTCTTCATTATTAGTTGAGAAGTGGTAAGTAGGGGGACTTGCCCAATTGATGAGGCACGCACTTTTCTGTCTGTCGACCGCGTTTTCGTTATTGCCTGCGGACAGTAGAGCAATGAGGGAGTCGTGGTGTAAACCAATTATAGTTGTGAAGCTCCTTCAGGTGTCACCCATTCGTATCCTGTTATTGTTTATAGCCACCGGTGGCATATACCCGTAATAGTGCGTATGTGCCACAGGGGATAGACTTTTAGGGGCGATGCTCCTTAAGCTGTGAGTCGTGCGTCCTCGATATATGTAGCAGATAGCCACCTCTAGTTTAGTTCTTGGAATATCGAAGCTTCTTAAGCCATGGGTCGTTCTTCCTCGATGCATGTAGTAGGTAGCCACCTCTCATTTTGTTCTTGGAATGTGCGCTAGATGGCTGTGCTTGTATATAATCAATATACGATGAAACGATGCGACATGGTGGTACTTCGACTGTTCACTAGCTGGATGGACATGCGGATAGACTGACGGACAGATGAACGGACGAACAGATCGACCCATGGTTGGACGGAACGCACGGATGGATGCACGAAGAGACGGACGGACGCTTCGCCCCACTCATCATCATTCACTCCGTGGGTATGCTGTGATTTTTTGGTATTGAAGGGTATAAGTAATGAGGTGTAAACTGTCAATTCCAGCACGAAATTATTTTATGCCCGAGTTCACAGAGACTTACTTTGCTGACGCCAAGTACTGCAGGCTCCTACTGTCGTGTGAAAGGCCTTTGAGGGCTCGCTTTGTGGCTTGGGCAGATCTTGCTAGTCTCAGCAGCTAGATGAAGTTGCGACCTTTAAATGTTAAGGAGAATTCTTCACATGGACCAGCTTACAACTGACACCTTTTTACATTTGCAGGGAAGCGAAAGTAGCGCCAAGGCAACTTCGCTTGTTCCAGCGGCTGGGTTGCCCCGTGTTTTTTCCATCATTTTTGTTGTTCCTGTTGTTGTATCCGCGTTTGTTGCATGCGTTTCTTGCATTTAGTGGCTGCGTTGCATGATTTTGTTGGGTTTGCATGAAGGGCTTGCTGCTAAGCTTGCTTCACTTAATATTGAAATCTAATGCTGCCGCGCGCATTTATGCGCACATGCAGTGAAAACGTTACCAATTTGTTTAACGTGTGGACGCTTCCATAACCAATGTTGATGATTTGTGGGGTGTAACGTCCCAAAGCCACTTATGATTATGAGAGACGCCGTAGTGCAGGACTCCGGAAATCTTGACCAACTGGGGTTCTTTAACGTGTGCCCGAATCTGAGCACACGGGACTACACTATTTCCACTCCCATCGGAAATGCAGCCGCCGCATCCGGGATTCGAACCCGCGACATGCGGGTTAGCAGCTGAGTATGTTAGTCACTAGACCACCATGGTGAGGCCTGCCATAACGAAAAATGCTTTTAAATGCAAAGCGAACCTCTGTGATTTTGACCGTATCTATCTATCTATCTATCTATCTATCTATCTATCTATCTATCTATCTATCTATCTATCTATCTATCTATCTATCTATCTATCTATCTATCTATCTATCTATCTATCTATCTATCTATCTATCTATCTATCTATCTATCTATCTATCTATCTATCTATCTATCTGTCTGTCTGTCTATCTATCTATCTATCTATCTATCTATCTATCTATCTATCTATCTATCTATCTATCTATCTATCTATCTATCTATCTATCTATCTATCTATCTATCTATCTATTTATTTATCTATCTATCTATCTATCTATCTATCTATCTATCTATCTATCTATCTATCTATCTATCTATCTATCTATCTATCTAGCCGCCTACGACTATTAGCTCTCCTGGCCGTTTCAATAATGGTATAAATACCAAACTTGGTATGGCATAACAAGATTGTATGAAGAATATATTTGATTACCGATAACAAGAAAACCATGACATGGATGTATTGAATGTCATGATTTTCATTTCATGGTGCTGCACCTTTTGGGGTGGTTTCATTCACGTCGCATGCTGCAAAACTCGTATGGTATGACATGAGTGCATGGCGAACACAAGGGACAGACCCTAACATGATGATCATGACATGCGTGTCATATAACAACATGACTACATGCCAAGCTCATGATTTGCTTGTGGCTGTTTCGCTAGCTTCATTTATACTAAATTTGGTATTACGGTACGTGAATGGATGACGACTGTAAATGACTGGTGCAAACATGATACTCTTGAATTGCGTGTCATGTAACAACATGGCTCCATGCCATGCTAATGATGCGCCGGCGGCCGTTTCGATAGCTCACTAATATCAATTTTTGTATGACGAGACGTGAATGGACCACGAATGTATGACACTGGTGCAAATATGATAAACATGAGTTGCGTGTCATGTAACAACATGACTACATGCTGCTCCTATGATGCACTCGTGGTCGTTTCACTAGCTTCACATGTATCAAACTAGGTATTAGGCGACGCGAACAGACGACATAGGTACGTGCCACATACAGACGTGACAATGACGACATGCGTGTCAAGTAGAAACATGACTACATGCCACACTCGTGATGCGCCCGTGGCCATTTCGCTATGTTAACACGTGCCGAATTTGGTATTGCGTGACGTCAATGGAATTTCTCTGGCATTCCTGTTTGGACGGCCGTAACCCGGACCTCGAAGGTCTGCGTGCGAATCTATGACGCAATGAAAGTCCCCTAAGAGTACCCCATGTCGTGAATTTAAAAGAAATGAACCAAGAAAGCGAAAAAAATTGGCATTTCCCATGTACAGTGGAAATCAATGATATGCGAAGCACGAATGAGAAAGATTGATATGTCACTTTAAAATCAGCACAACGTTACGAGGTGGAGATAAATGATGCCGTCCATGACTTGCGTGTCATGATTATTATGGTCGAGTGTGTTGTTTACCTTCGTCATCTATTCACGTCACGTGATACCAAATTTAGTATATGTGGAGCTAGGCAAACGCCCGCGAGCACGGCATGAGCATGGAATGTTGCCATGTTTTTACATGACACGCGTGTCAGGATTATCATGTTTGCACTAATCATATATTTCGTCTCCATTAACGTCACGTAATCCCAAATTTTGTATTTGTGGAGCTTGCAAAATCTCTGCTAGCGCAACATGAAGGGCCCAATATACTTCAATGTAGCGTTGATGCGCGCGCACGCCGGAAACAGCGACGCTACGTTACCGAAACGCGAGCACTCTAGTCTGACGCCAGACGCGACCAGCGTGACCAGCGTCCATCAGCGCGGCGTGAAAGAAACCGGCGTAAAATGCGACATGCTGCATTTCGTGCTGATGCGTTACATAGACAACACTGCGTCTCCCTCTTTTCGTGATGGAGGGACGCCGGACGCGCTGAAACGCGCATGCGTGAAAGCAACGCAGCGCGGCGCGCGCCTGCGAGTATATGGCAGGACCGGTGCCTGGCGTGGCAACGCCGGAGTGACGAAACAAAATGAACACCGGCGAGCACACACACCTCGTCACGTCGAAATGTATTGGCTCCTTGACTGTGGCATGTAGTCATGTTCTCACATGACACGGATCTCATGGTTATCATGATTACATCAATCAAATACCTGTGTCATCTATTGACGTCACGTAATACCAAACTTGACATATATGTAGAAAGCGAAACGGCCGTGAATGCATCATGAGTGTGGCATGTAGTCATCTTGTTATATGACACGCATGTCACGATTAACATGTTTGGGTGTGTCATTTACCTATGCTGTCCATTCGCGTCACGTAATACCGAGTTTGGTACGTGTGAAGCTAGCGAAAAGGCCTCGAGCGCATCATGAGCGTAGCATGTAGTCATTTTGTTGCATGACAGGCATATTAGTTTATCATGTTTGGACCAGTATCAAACCTTCGTCATCCATTCACGTCCCGTACTACCAAATTTGGTATTAGTGAATCTGACAAAACAGCCACCAGCGCATCATGAGCGTGACATGTAGTCATGTTGTTACATGACACGCATATCATTATTTTTAGTTAGGGTCTGTCTCTTGTGTTCGCCAATCAATCATGTCATATACCAGTTTTGCAACATGCCATGTGAACGAAGCTGCCACAAAAGCTGCAGGACCACGAAATAGAAATCATGACATTCATGACCTACATGTCATCATTGTCATGTTATGACTAGTGAAATATGTTCTTCATACAGTCATGTTATACCAGACCACAAGCAGTATCGAAACCATCATCCGAACGGCCAGGAGAACTAAAAGGCGTAGGCGGCTAGATAGATAGATAGATAGATAGATAGATAGATAGATAGATAGATAGATAGATAGATAGATAGATAGATAGACTGATCGATAGATAGATAGATAGATATATAGATAGACGGTGGGACGAAATCGAAAGGTGATGCTCCCGCTTGCGCGTCGTGTCTGCTATCATCGTTCAACTCGCCACTGGTAAGTTGAGATGGGCTGGCACAGCTTGACACCGCGTCAGAGGACATGACCAGCTTGCTTTTCACGCGATAAAAGACGCACGTGTGCTATATTTACAACTTGGCCAGCTGTGGTGGCGCGTATCTGACGCGACGTCATCGCATACCCACACCAACGTTGACCCACACGGACCAGTTCCCTACTTTAGTTTCTGTATTCACTCTTTGTTCATGGCTTATTTAAGATTTTTGATGAGCCTCTCGGCGAAATGAACCACCCTGTTACAAGGCTGCTAATATTATTTGAAAATTTCATTTCCTAATGCTTCGCTAAGTTCGCTAAGAAATGATTCGCATCTAAAATTGGCAGATCCCACGTACAGTGGGAATCGATGATATTCGAAGTGTAGTGGGGAATTCGCAAGGCAATGATAGTGGGACCACCGCTGAGTGCGAAGCGCGAGCATGAGCTGTAGACACTGGACTGCCCGAGCATTTGTTTCTGTACCGGCTGTCTGCCTATTATCTGGCGTCGCTAATAAATCCCCTTGCAAAGTGGTGGAGGTGCTGGGTACGCAAACCTGGAACTTCGAAGCCGGAAGCTGCCCACTACATCAGCGATGCCTGATCAGACGACCGAGCAAGGCACCACCCAGCAAAGCACGGCCCAATCTCAACTGGTCATCGTGCCTACCACCCTGCGCCAACGAGATCCGCCCTTCTTCAGTGGCACCGAGGACCAAGATGTGGAGGACTGGTTGCAGCTGTTCGAGAAGGTGAGCGCCGCCAACAAGTGGGACGACCCCTCGAAATTAGAGTATGTCCCATTTTATCTCAAAGACGTCGCCAGCCTGTGGTTCACAAACCACCGCACTGAATTTATCACTTGGGCCGGTTTCAAGACCACCCTCGCAGCTGTGTTCGATCGCCCCGCAGTGCGCAAGCTGCGTGCTGAGCAGCGCCTACGCGGACGTGCACAAAGGCAGGGCGAAAACTTCACAAGCTATATTGAAGATGTAATCGATTTATGCCGGCGCTTCAACCCTGAGATGACCGAACATGACAAGATCAGGCATATCTTGAAAGGCATAGACGATGATGCCTATCAAATGTTGCTGGCAAAGAGCCCAAGTACCGTATCCGAACTTGTCACGTTGTGCCAGAGCTTGGAAGAGATTCGGAAACAACGTGCAGCAGTTCGGAGGTCGACGACTGCAGACGACTCTCTCGCTGCCCTGGCCGTCGGTGGTGACAGCTCCCTGCTGGGGCAGATAAAAGAATATGTACGCGAAGAGGTCGCACGACAACTTTCATGTCTCTCGTATCTGCCGACCACCGAAGCACCAACGAACCGCCTAACGCCGACAATAAGACAGGCTATTTAGGAGCAGGTCTCCGAGGCGTTGCCATTACCTACGCCTGCCTCTCAACCAACGCCTGTTACCGCGCCACTGACTTATGCGGCCGTCGCGGCAATGCCTCCTGCATCTCGTCTGCCAATGTATACGTCACAACCTGTGCGACCGTCCACCGCGCCGTTTCCACAGCAACACGCCGGAAATCCTTGGCGCACCGCTGACAACCGGCCTATATGTTACTTTTGCGGAATTCCAGGTCACGTTGCACGTCTATGTCGTCGGCGCTTCACAGTTAACGCACCAAGATATCCCGACTATTCGTTTCGACCTCCATACCACGCGCCTCACATACCACCTGAAGTTCACGAACGCGATGCGCAAACTGCTTCCGGCGCCCGAACATTCGCTTCTAGACGTTCTACTTCCCGCTCGCCTTCACCTTCACCAAGTCGTCGTTCCGTGTCGCCTATGCGTCGACGACCCACCTCCAGTGAGACGGAAAACTAACTGCCGCAGCTCCGGAGGCACGAGCTGCGTCATCGTCTAATCGTTCAAGTCCTCGCCTGTCTCCCTCCAATCTTATCGATGTAATCGTCGAAGGTGTACGAACACTCGCACTCATCGATACCGGTGCCGCGATATCTGTGATTAGTGAGAGACTCTGCCGCTCTCTTCGTAAAGTGACGATGCTTTCTCCCGTGGTTTCTCTTAGTACTGCGAGCGCCCAACAAATTGAGCCCGTCGCGTTATGTACAGCAAAAGTTGTGATTCGAGACGTGTTGTACACCATTGAATTTCACGTGTTGGCTTCATGTTCCCACGATGTCATCCTAGGATGGGATTTTTTATCACGTCATCACGCCGTCGTGGACTGCGCTCGGGCCGAAGTGGAGCTGTTACCGTTTGGTGGTGCGCCTTCTGTTGATGCGGCCGTATCTAGTGTGGCTAACCTTGTCGTCGCGACGGACATAGACCTTCCTCCTTTCAGCGCCCAGTTTGTCCCTGCCTGCTGTGCTTCACTTTCTGACGCTACCGTCCTATTCACGCCATCTGACATCTTCGGTAGCCGCCACCACACATCGCTGCCTTTCGCCATTCTTGAGCTTTGTCAAGACACTACCGGGATATTTATTTCCAATCCCAACTCGTGCCCCCTCAGTTTGCGCCGCAACGAGACGCTCGGCCACATTCAGCTCATCGATGAAGGTACTATCGTGCCTGCCGATTTCTTCGACACCAAGCCGAATATGGAGCTGAACGCGTTGGTTCCTCACTTTGCCTTGAACAGCGTGTCTACCGATGCATTTCACCATTCTATTGACAGCCATCTCGCCCCGGCTCAACAAGAGCAGCTTGTTACCATGCTGCACGAATTCAAGCGTTCGTTTGACTTTCCCCAAGCGGTGCTAGGAAGAACGAACACCGTTGTGCACACAATTGACACAGGAAAGAGTACTCCTTTGCGCCAGCGCCCTTATCGTGTGTCACCAGCGGAGCGTCGGGTAATTGCAGAACAAGTAGACGACATGCTACAGCGCGGAGTCATCAAGCCTTCTTGTAGTCCTTGGTCTTCCTCAGTTGTACTCGTCAAAAAAAAGGATGGTTCAGTCCGGTTCTGCGTAGACTACAGGCGCCTAAACAACATTACGAGGAAAGATGTTTACCCTCTTCCCCGCATAGACGACGCTCTCGATTGTCTCCAAGGTGCAGAATTCTTTTCCTCGCTTGACCTTCGCTCGGGTTATTGGCAGGTCCCAATGGCTGAGTCTGATCGTCCAAAAACGGCGTTTGTCACACCGGATGGCCTCTATGAATTTACCGTGATGCCATTCGGACTCTGCAATGCGCCTGCCACATTCGAGCGAATGATGGACAGCATTTTACGTGGTCTCAAATGGAACATTTGCTTGTGCTATCTTGATGACGTTGTGGTTTTTTCACCCGATTTCACTTCGCATCTCACTCGTCTGCGCAAGATTCTACAGTGCCTTACAAACGCCAGGCTTCAGCTTAACCTGAAGAAGTGTCACTTCGGGGCTAAACAACTCACCATACTTGGTCATGTCGTCTCGAAAGCCGGCATTCTTCCCGACCCTGACAAGCTTCGTGCTGTTGCCGAATTTCCTAAGCCGACTACTGTTAAAGAAATACGGAGCTTTGTGGGCCTGTGCTCCTATTTTCGTCGCTTTGTCCGGAACTTTGCCTCCATCATCGCTCCACTCACCAAACTCCTTGCTGGCCCTGCAGATCTTTCGAATTGGACAGCAGCCTGTGACGAATCCTTCGCAACACTGCGCCGACTCCTTACCTCACCACCCGTACTGCGCCATTACGACCCTACTGCGCCAACCGAAGTACACACGGATGCAAGTGGCGTTGGCCTTGGTGCAGTACTCGCGCAACGCAAGCCAGGTTTTACGGAGTATGTGGTCGCCTATGCCAGCCGCGCCCTCACTAAGGCAGAAGCCAACTATTCTGTTACTTGGGTGCAAACTTGGGAGTCAGTCCAGGAGAGTGGAAAGGCAGTCGGAGCCACACAAGAGAACCGACGGGGAAGGTATTCTGAACAAGATCATGGTCGTGGCGATCTTTTCGGAGGGCTTGGTTATCGGCTGTGAAGGACCGTGCAAGTTGACGACACTCTTCGGCATGTTCAGCCATTTCAGAAACTGGACTGAACTCTGAGGCATCAAGATTGTATGGCAAAATTGTGTCGAGTGTGTTGCATGGGTCACGACCATATAAAAGAAAAAATGGAGAAAAGCCTGTTGTTGATTGAATCGCCGTATTATAGGCGTACGTCACGAAAGGAAGAACAACGTCCCAGTTGGAGTGGTCGGAATCAATATACATAGCGAGCATGTCTCCGAGGGTTCTGTTGAAACGTTCCGTTAGGCCGTTTGTCTGAGGGTGATAGGCTGTTGATGTGCGGTGTACCGTACGGCATGAATGTAGGAGCTGCTGCAGAACTTCGGACAAAAATACGTGTCCTCTGTCACTCAGGAGCTCCCGTGGTGCACCATGACGAAGAACAAACCGGTGCAAGATGAAGGTTGCAACGTCACGAGCACCAGCCGAAGGCAGCGCTGCCGTTTCGGCGTACCTTGTCAGATGGTCGGCAGCCACAATCACCCATCGATTGCCACCAACAGAGCACGGTAGCGGGCCGTATAGGTCAATCCCAACACGGTCGAATGGGCGTGCAGGACATGGCAAAGGCTGCAGTTGACCGGGTGAATGAGGGAATGTCTTGCGCTGCTGACACTGGGAACATGAGCGAATGTGTTTGCGTACAAACGTGTACATACCTTGCCAGTAGTAACGTTGGCGGATCCGCTCATACGTCTTTAGCGCACCGGCGTGTGCGTGTTGCGGTTCAGCATGAAAATATTTGCAGATATCAGACCGCATATGGCTGGGTATGACTAGCAGCCATTTACGACCCGTCACGTGATAGTTGCGACGGTATAACAGGCCATCCCGTATGGGGAAATGCGTTGCTTGGCGGCGAAGAGCACGCGGGTAACCGGAAGTTGATGCGTCAGAAAGCATATTCAATAGCGAGGCGATCCAAGGGTCCTTGCGCTGTTCGGATGGCATGTCTGTGACGCTGACGGCAGAGAGGGGAAGGTCATAGGGCTGATATATCCGTATCATCGAATTTCACGGGTGATCGTGAAAGCGCATCTGCGTCAGAGTGCTTTCGCCCCGATCGGTAGACGACGCGTATGTCGAATTCCTGGAGGCGTAGTGCCCAACGTCCGAGGCGGCCGGAAGGATCTTTTAGCGAAGCCAACCAACAGAGTGCGTGATGGTCAGTTACCACATCAAAAGTTTGGCCGTACAAATAGGGGCGAAACTTGTTTAACGCCCACACAATCGCGAGGCACTCTTTTTCCGTAACAGAAGCACGAATGAGAGAGGTTGATATGTGACTTTAAAATCAGCAACTGTTACTAGGTGAAGGTAAATGATGCCGTACGTGACTTTCGTGTCATGATTTTCATGTGTGATTGTTTCGTTTACCTTCACCATCTATTCACGTCACGTGATACCAAATTTAGTATATGTGGAGCTATCAAAAATGGGGTTAGCGATTTAGAGTACTATTTACTCTACTGTGGGAGAGCACAGAGCCGTCTTGGAGACCTCACACTTCAGGAGGCCGTTGCATAAGCAAGACTACTTCCTGACGAAACGCCGTGGCGACCGGCACTCATCGCGGTACCTTTAAAAATACGCGCGCTTTATTGCAATATTGCGTGATACGCCACCTGAACAAACTACCTTGTTTGCATCAGTTGTTGTATGCACCTGATCGTAATTAATCTAGCTGGTTGAGCATTTGGAGAAGTGAGAATACAGGCCGAGAATAGTTTCAAAGATTGCGCTAACACCTTTTATTTGAAGTTGAGTAGGAACGACGACCTAGAGGCTGAACAAACGAGTGAACATGTTTCTTTCTCAGAAACTGCGAAGCCTCTAGAGCAGAATATTTCTGGAGACATGATCAGCTCTTGAGCCGAGAACTAAGCAACGCGCCCCGCTGATTTTGTCTACCACACAAAAACAATTAACAAAGCTGAAAAGGATGATGACAGAGGACACAGAACAAAATTGTCAGATCCCACATACAGTGGATATCGGTGATACGCGAAGCACGAATGAGAAATGTTTATATGTCACTTTAAAACCAGTACAACGTTACGAGGTGGCAGTAAATGATACCATACATGGCTTCCATGTCATGATTACCATGTTTGGATGTGTCGTTTACCTTCATCAACTATACACGCCACGTGATACTACGTTTTGTATATGTGGAGATAGCGAAACGGCCGCGAGCACGCTATGAGCTTGGTCTCGTTTCCTTTGTTACTAACAGTATCAACGTGAACATAAAACAGACTAACAACCACTAACACACAGTATTAGTTCTGTAAACCTGAACGCTTCCGCAGCCATCAGCAACTCCCAGAAAGATTCCGCATGGATACGGCCCCCTCTTTTTGTTCAGTGCTGGCCAGTGCTTCACGGAAACCAGGGCCGTACTAACACCAAGCGTTTCTCGCTTATAGAGACATATTCACGAGGTTATGCTAATAGGTATTGATTCCTGCACAGTGCGTGTGTGAGGGAGAAACAATGCAAAAAAGGAAGAGAGGATAACTATACACCAAGTCTAGTTAGCTCCTGCAAAGGGAACAAATTTAAAATCATTGATGTTGGCAAGTCTAAAAATAAGTAACTTTTTTGCATCCTGGTATAAATACATTTTAATTAGGGAAAGCTCAAATGATGTACGCATCCTTATCACCCAAAAAGAAAAGGTTATGCTGAACAGAAAATGACAATCTAAGTCAGCATTGAAGGATGTGTATGTCCAGAAAAACTTTTCAGCGATTTAGAGAACTTAGTACTGTACTACGGAAGAGCAGGAAGTGAAATGTGTTTTGGAAGAGTGGTTTCCTTAGAAAAAAGTGGTTAACGATTTAGAGTACTTGTTACTCTACTATGGGAGGGTTTAAAACCGTCCCGTGGGCCTCACACTGGAGGAAGCCTTGTTGACAAAAAATTGCGCCGTGAAGAAGTTCACGACGCAGAATAGTGGCAGCACAGAATTAGTCACATATAAACCGTCCATGTAACGGTAACGACCTAAAGGCCCAGCCAACAGGCTCTGAAACATGCAAAAAAAGCTGGCAAATTTTTCTTGCGTGTAACCAACCTCCTTCCACGCGCAGTAAAACTCGGTGATCGGCCACCTGACACAGCACGCAGTTCATTGATTGGTTTCAAAACTGAAGTCAACGTCGCTGATCGCCGTACTGACGTCACCGCGCGTGGAAGGTGGTTGGTCAGGCGTACAGAAGAAGTGCGAGCTTGTTTGGAGGGTGTAAAAGAAGCAGAAGCCTGTTACTGGGCCTTTAAGTGTTGCATAGAGAAATTTATTCTCACGGACACTGAACATCGATTACAATCCAACTGAACATTGCGACGGAACACAGGATTCCGCAGACAGACCAAAAATTGTTACAAAAAGATATATTTACATATGTACACGGAACACAGCATCCACAGACACATCGAAAACTGTTATAAAAATATGTTTACATATTTACACGGAACACAACTTCCACATGCACACCAAAAATTCTTACAAAAAGATTTGTATACATATGTACATTGCATGGTAAACGAAGAACACACAAATGAAACGTAAAATTTCATATGTTAGGTTTTTGCGTGGTATTTACAAGGTATTTATCCGAGTACTAAAGAAACATTAACCTACGAAAACCAGGCAGGCCTGAAAACAAGCTTTACACGTCTCTCACAGACGAACAGAAAAGAGCAGGACCAGTGTCGAAGGAATTCCTCCTCACCGAGAAAGAAGAGTTCCTCCAACAAAACTTATAGTAGTTCTTTGTCGAGTCGCTCCAAAATCGGGAAGAGAGCGTGACGGCGACGACCTGCTGCAACCACCTCATTGATTGCCCCAGACAAGGGACACTAGCAACAATTCGAAAGAAGGCAGGTGAAGCGGTGTCGAGAACAACGCCCAGAAGAGACAAATCGATTTACTGTGAGGCCAAGAAATCCAGCATGCACAGTCCTCCAGAAAACACGAGCAACTGCGCATGGTCTCAAAACACGCTTATTTGTTTCCTGTAGGGAGCAGTTCAGGCATGTTGATGATTGGACCATTATCCACCTTTCGAGGCGGTCAATGGTACGAAAACACCCGAGCCCAGCCACCGCATGAAGTTCTGGAGGTGGCCTGGCAGAAACGATGTCGTCAGCACGCTTCAAGACACACGACTACAGCCGGTGCGGCTTGCGGGGGGAACTAACGGCAGGAACAAAGCGACTGTTGCGTCAACGATAGCATTGTTTAACACGTCAAGCCTAGGACAGGTCGACTAGACATGGTGGTACAATGCGACAACTGTTGCATAAAATGGAGGTAGTGTTACTGATTGTGTACCCCAATTAAGGTGCACATTAAGCATTAATTACCGCAGGTGGGTGCCTAGAAAATAATATGCCAGAGTTCGCGCGGGCGATTCCTTTCTTCTTACGAGGTGCAGCAGAAAGCGCAGGGCCAGTACCTGGCAGCAGCGCACTGACACCGAAGGGAAAGCAAGGCCTCCCTGGGAAAGCTGCTGTGCTAACGCCGCACGAGAAACTGACTCAGTGCCACCGGACTAAAAGAAGGAACACAAAACAGACAGCAATGACATCGCGATGCGTAAAGGTGGCTGCTCTACTTGAGAAAGGTAGCAAAGAGTGGCCAGGAAAGAGCGGCAGCTATGGGACCGGTTGTGAATTTTTTCTGCTTCATCGTGCAGATTTCGTCTCTTGTCTACACGTGGCCATGCGCTGCTTCTGCGGCGTCAACAAACGGGTCTACGTCAACGATCATCCTAATCGCTGTCCCTGCTGCTCAACCCGATGCCTGTGCTACAACCGCTTGGATGGCACCGTTCCACCTTTTGGACCAGCCGATTCCTTCGTCGACGTCAGCACATCCTGCTGATTTAAACGTCAGCCCGTCGTCGGCGCCTTTCAGTGGCCAGGAAAGAGTGGCAGCTAAGGGACCGGTTGTGAATTTTTTCTGCTTCATCGTGCAGATTTCGTCTCTTGTCTACACGTGGCCATGCGCTGCTTCTGCGGCGTCAACAAACGGGTCTACGTCAACGATCATCCTAATCGCTGTCCCTGCTGCTCAACCCGATGCCTGTGCTACAACCGCTTGGATGGCACCGTTCCACCTTTTGGACCAGCCGATTCCTTCGTCGACGTCAGCACATCCTGCTGATTTAAACGTCAGCCCGTCGTCGGCGCCTTTCAGTGGTCAGGAAAGAGCGGCAGCTATGGGACCGGTTGTGAATTTTTTCTGCTTCATCGTGCAGATTTCGTCTCTTGTCTACACGTGGCCATGCGCTGCTTCTGCGGCGTCAACAAACGGGTCTACGTCAACGATCATCCTAATCGCTGTCCCTGCTGCTCAACCCGATGCCTGTGCTACAACCGCTTGGATGGCACCGTTCCACCTTTTGGACCAGCCGATTCCTTCGTCGACGTCAGCACATCCTGCTGATTTAAACGTCAGCCCGTCGTCGGCGCCTTTCAGTGGCCAGGAAAGAGCGGCAGCTATGGGACCGGTTGTGAATTTTTTCTGCTTCATCGTGCAGGTTGGTAACCGCCCGTCTTTGTACTCAAAGCGCTCCAGTGTTACATGTCTGCTGCTCTTCCCTGGCCCAAGTGTTATATATGACAATGTCTCTGAGTGCTTTCATGTCCTCAAGTTACTTTTGTGCGGGGATATTGAATCAAACCCAGGACCGGACGATAAGGTGCTGACAGCTATTGCTAGCCTTTCAGCTAAAGTAGACTCGCGTCATGCGGAACTTCTTGCCGTACTTAACCAAGTTCAAACTAATCAATCTTTATTAGAACAGAAAGTAACCGACCTTTCTAGCAGGCTAGCGACAGTTGAGACGATGGTAGAATCGTATGACTCGGGTCACCATATTCCTGATCTTCCGCAAGCAGTTAATACAGTCATAAGAAACGAAACGACTGCTCTTCATTCCCGACTTGACGAGTTGGAAGATCGCTCTCGTAGAGATAATTTGATATTTTTTGGCATTGCTGACAATGTTTCTGAAGGTTGGGCGCAGAGTGAAAAAATAATCACTGACCTTATATCTCAAAAACTTGACCTCAACCTATCAAATGAAGCAATACAGCGTGCGCATAGGCTTGGTGCCTATGTTCCCAATAAGTGCCGGCCTATTATTGTTAAATTTCAGTCGTCAAAAATAAAGGATAACGTTTTTTATCAGAGGAAGAAGTTTCAACCCTCTAAGGTGTCAGTTAGTGAAGATTTCTCGAGGGCAACACGACAATGCCGAAAAAAGTTACATGGATTTGGTAAAAACTCTGGACAGCCGTACTCGCTACGAGTAAACAAATTCTATATTAACAAGACTGTCTATGTGTATTGCCATGTTACCGACCGTGTGTGCGAACTTGAGACACGCGAGGAGCGCAACAACAGTAACATTGGTAATGCTTCCCCCGTCACTCTTCCAGCTGCTGCCAGTTTACCCGCCCCAGCAACATAGCTAGCACGAACGCAATCAGCCAGTCAGGTGTCCCTGCTGTATTCCAATGTGCGTAGTGTGTGTAACAAGCGCGACGACTTATCTTCCGTTATCGACACGTGTCCTGCGGATGTGGTACTGCTCACAGAAACTTGGCTCTCTTCCGCTATTCATGACTTTGAAATATTGCACTGCGAAGCGGGCTACAAAATTTATCGTTCGGATTGTACTGGTAGTCGAGGCGGTGGTGTGTTGATAGCTGTCCGGGATACTTTCATCTCTAGTGCGATTATGGTCGACACCAACTTAGAATTTGTTAGCGCATGTGTATTTACAGGGCATAGAAAGTTCATTTTCAGTGTGTGCTATAAACCGCCACAGTCTTCAACAGCATTTTGTCAAGAATTACATGATGTCCTGAATAAGTTGACTGTGCGGTTTCCCAAATGTCCTTTATTTCTTTTTGGAGATTTTAACTTGCCTTCTATAATCTGGTCTACTGACCCGCCAAGTCTTGTGGAAAATTCAATAGAATGTTCGTCATTTTTGAATGTTTGTTTAGATTTTAACCTTAAGCAACTGGTACTTCAGCCTACTCGTTGCTCACCTCATTCTGCCAATGTACTAGATTTGCTGCTTAGGACCACTCCAGAACTCGTCTCACCCCTAGTATTTATGCCCGGTCTAAGTGATCACTGTTTTATTCACTGTAGTATTGATGCCCATTTACCTTGCACGAAGCAATTTAAATTTATTAAAGATTATAAAAACGCCAATTTTGCTGCAATAAATAATGAACTTGCTAATTTCATCACAGACTATATGCCTGGTTTTTATACACGCACCATTCAAGAAAATTGGTTTATGTTTAAAGAAAAGGTCGCTTTTTTGATTGACCGCTACATTCCTAAAAAACAGATCCTTTCTTCTTCTAAAGCCCCTTGGTTTAACGCCCATTTGAAGCGCTTACTAAACAAGAAGAAAAGGATTTTCCGCCGAGCAAAAGTGGTGATGACGCCTGAGCGTTGGCACGCGTACTTCGTCGCTGAACAAGAGTACAAAAACGCCATTGCGCAGGCTAAAAATGTATTCCACAACATTACCCTACCCACCCTACTGAAAGATAATCCCCGGCAATTTTGGAATATAGTTCGTGGCAGCAGATCTACAACGTTTCACCTACTAGATAGCAATGGTGATGCTGTTTCCAATCGTGATTGCTGCAATGTGATGAATGATGTATTTGTTTCTTGTTTTTCTAGGGCAACACCCTTTTCTATGCCTTCTGTCGAAGACCTTTCTTTTTTTTCTATGGATTTCATATCTGTTGATTCATCTGGAGTGTGCCGTATAATAGAAAAAATGAAATTGTCTAGCTCTGCAGGCAACGACGGCATCAATTCAAAGTTCTTAAAAAACACAAAACTTTATTCTTCCATTATACTCGCTCAACTTTTTTCGCAGTCTTTGCAGTCTTCCACTTTGCCAGATGATTGGAAGGTGGGTAAGGTGGTTCCACTTCACAAATCAGGTAACACCCACTCTCCCCTCAATTACAGGCCAATATCTTTAACCAGTGTACCCTGCAAACTTCTCGAGCACATCATCTATTCAAACTTAGTATCTTTTCTCGAATCCAACTCATTTTTTCCCCTTGGCAACACGGTTTCAGGAAGCACTTCTCTTGTGAAACGCAGTTACTTTCTTTTACTTACGATCTTTTTCGTGCTTTCGACAATAATTTCATTATCGACTGCATCTTTTTAGATTACGCTAAAGCCTTCGACACTGTTTCGCATACTCTCCTTCTTCTCAAAATGAGCAAGCTAAGTATAGATCCTAACATCCTTGACTGGATTCACTGTTTTCTAACAAACCGTCTGCAGTATGTTCATGCTAATAATTATAACTCTCCTACCGTTGCTGTAACATCAGGCGTACCACAGGGTTCGGTTTTAGGTCCATTGCTTTTTCTTATTTATATTAATGATTTGCCTGTCGGAATTAATTCTACCATTAGGCTTTTTGGTGATGATTGCGTACTGTATCGTGTCATTCATAATCAACATGACGTTTCTACATTGCAGTCCGACATTGACGCTGTTTCTAACTGGTGCGACAAGTGGCTCATGAAATTAAACACCAGTAAGTGTAAAGTTATGAGAGTAATGCACCACAATAAAGTCAATGAACATTTTTCCTATACCCTCAAAAACTCCTCTTTAAACCCCGTTACTAGTTACCGTTACCTTGGCGTACATATAACCCACAACCTCTCTTGGAATATGCATGTTGAACATGTAATTAATAACGCTGATCGCATGCTTGGATTTCTCCGCCGTCATTTTTCATCCGTTCCTTCAGATTTAAAACTTAAATTGTACACAACACTCGTTAGATCGAAATTGGAATACGCTTGTTCTATTTGGGATCCATTTAGCTCCGTATTAACTACAGCCCTTGAATCCGTTCAGAACCGTGCAGCTCGTTTTGTGCTCTCTAACTACAACCGCTACGCCAGTGTTTCTTCAATGAAAGCTACCCTAGGATTACCAACACTTAAGTCACGCCGTAAGTACTTTCGTCTCAACCTATTTCACAAAATCTTTTACACGAATCCAACACTTAAAAATGATCTTTTCCTTCCCCCAGATTATGTATCACCACGGTTAGACCATCATCTTAAAGTTAAAGTTCCCATATGCCGCACTAACACTTGCCATGCTTCTTTTTTGCCTCAAACTAGCAGTGACTGGAACCACCTTCCTGCCTCCATTGCTGCAATCGAAGAATCTGCCGCCTTCAAAATTGCAGTTATTGATATATTGTTGTCAGACCACTCCTCTCTGTAATGCCCTCGGGCCCTGAGAGTATGAAAATAAATAAATAAATAAATGGGACCGCAGAACAAGCAGACTGAGTTCATGTTTAAAAAAAGTTTATTTACAATATGTACAGAGAACTGAAAGTTCATAACATTTCAGTGATATGGGCACATACAATTCGGTACATCAGTGTACTAGGACAAACTTCACTACGTTTAAGAGGATTTTATTCCCAGATATATCTTACATAACGTATGTAACGTATGGGTACACAGAAAGATAAACAATGATGATCATGCGTATGTACAGTGCAAGCTGATTTGTACAACGAAAATACTTATTATCGTATGCAGTGATGTGCAATACAAAAATTTGACCAACAAGGACGGGACAATCACAACCTTCGAGATGATGAAACCTATATGAACAGTAAACGTTATGTGTACAAACCAGGGGCTCTTTCACATTGCAAGGTGATGTTTGTGCATACACCGGTGAAGGACGATTTGCTCTCATTCTCAAGAACGAAAGTTCACAAAAAGGACATCTTTCTAATAAAGAAAAGGAGAATGCACACTGTAGTTTCACAGTGGTACCAACTCTAGCCCACCTGCTCAGTAGGAGAGGAAAGGCATGCGTGTTTAGAAATGGTTAACGATTTACGGTACTGTACAATGGGAGAGCTGAAAGCCGTCCCACGTGCTTCAATGCTAAGCTATACAATGAAGGGGGGGGGGGCGGGTTAGAAAAAATGTTTAACGATTTCGAGTACTTGGTACTCAACATGGGAGAGCTGTAAGCCGCCCCTAATAAGATGCGTGCGCTCGCTTTGCTGTGTAGTAGCTTTCAATGTGTTTAGAAGAATTGGTTAACGATTTAGAGTACTTGGTACTTTACTATGGGAGAGCTGAGAGCCGCCCCTTGAAAACGGAGCCTCGAAACCGTGATACTGAGGCTCACACTTTATTATACACAAAGGAAAGTTTATTGACGTCACACATAAAAAACAAACAAACAACTACATCAGTCAGCAGATACAAGGCATACAGTTTGCGCGTCTACACTGCCTGTATACATGTAAGCGTATCCAAAATGTAAAAAAAAACCGTGCGTGTTGATGCAAGGGGCCCGTCTTTTCGGTGCCTCACTGCATTTACAACAGATTGATATGTGGGGTTTAACGTCCCAAAACCACTCTATGATTATGAGAGACGCCGTAGTGGAGGGCTCCGGAAATTTAGACCACCTGGGGTTCTTTAACGTGCACCCAAATCTGAGCACACGGGCCTACAACATTTCCGCCTCCATCGGAAATGCAGCCGCCGCAGCCGGGATTCGAACCCGCGCCCTGCGGGTCAGCAGCCGAGTGCCTTAGCCACTAGACCACCGCGGCGGGGCCTGCATTTACAACAGAATACATGCATATAAACATTTAAATACATAGCATATATACACTTTTACATAACAAGGGTGTGCACGCTTGCTGTAGCAGGTATAAAGAAAACCTCCTAGGTAACATACCTACCAACTTGTGTGCCTATTTACACTAACACTTCTGCAGCGTACACTGTCTTCACAGGCAGAGTTGCGGAGAAGGGTGGCCACCCCAAATTTATATAAGCACTAGTTTGGGGGGGGGGGGTTGCACCCACACACAGAGTACAAAGAACAATTACGCTGTAACAAAGCGTAAAAGTGTTCAGCGAGAGAGCAAGCACGGCTGCTTGCAAAAAAAGAAAAAAAGGTTGGGGGAGGGCAATGATTGAGGGGTCCCCTTTACTGCTTTACTGAGTGCCCAATGGGCGGAGATTAGACCAGAGTGCCGCCACCATTTAGTTTCTTGAGAAGGCGTGAGGGCAGTGAAGTGCCTTAAAAAGGGGTCACTGGTAGGCGTAGTTTTCCCTGCTGTATTAGAAAGAACCTCGTGTGCCAGCGGCGCAGGAACTTGTCCTCGCCGTTGGTTTCGAGCTGCTCCGAAAGGAACCGCCAAAGAACCTGGCGGATCCTCGCAACCGCTGGGAAGGCTGCCCTTTCCGGCTTATGCCGTGCTTCCGCCAGGCATCGCCGCTTCCATAGAACAAAAAGCGTGCACGCAACCACCAGCTTTGCGAAGGAGCTCTTGTTCCTTCTGAGTGCTGGCGGGGGATGGATGCGGAACTCCGTCACGATTAAGCGCCACACTGGCTTAACTGCCGGGCACTCATACAGGGCGTGCGCCGAGGTTACGCCGGCGCGACAGTTGGGGCAACGAGGGGAAGGCGCTATGCCTTACCTGTGCAGACGTTGGCGGGTTGGGAGGGCGTCCCAGTTCTTGCGCCACTTAAAATCTTGTGCGGGTTTTGGAATCGCCCGCCCGTCCCTAGACGTTTTGCTTTGCCACTTCCTTGACCGCACGCGCTCCTCCGGGGTGATCTGGTGCCGCGCGATGTCTTCCGCAATGCGGGCGGGCGGGGTTTCGTCAACGTCGCAATCAGGGGCCTCTTTTTCTAACATCCGCATCGTGTTTGCAGCGGCCCTATAGAATTTCGAAGGCGTTTGTGCTGCGTTTGTGCTGAAAGTTGGCGTTTGTGCTGCAATAGTATCGCATCATGTTCCTACCCACGTACTCCGTTGTCTTGAACAGTTCTCTTGCTGTTTTCAAGGCTAGCACTTTGCTAGGGATGAGCACGTGGGTGAGACCGAGACCGCCTTCATTCGATGGGAGGTGAAGGAGGGTGCGATGGATTGGCGGCGGTTTGCCATCCCCAAGGAAGGCGCCGATCATCTTCGTGAGCCGCTTGGCCGTCTTGGTGGGCATCACGGCAATTCGACTAACGTAATACGCGAAGGCGCAGATGGTCGTCGTGGCCGCTAGGGCCCTCTCGCGTATCGTCAAGTCTTTACATTTCAGGCGGTCAATGGCCCCCTGGGCCCGCTCCTGCGCGCGCCTCCAGGTAGTCGCCGCCACACCGCTACTGCTGAAATATATGCCGAGCACCTTGATGGCGTCCACAGCAGTCAGTTCGCCAAGCGCTCTATGAGGGAAGGTCTCAAAAGGAAGGGCTCTACACTTATCCAAGTTAAGCTGGGCACCCGACACGTTAGCGTAGGCCATGAACGTCTGCCAGAAGGCCTCCAAGCTTGCCGGGTCTCTTATAAAGAGGGATACATCGTCAGCGTAGGCCAGGACTTTGATCGCAGCTTCACCCATCAATGGGAAACCTCTGATGTGGTCGTTGCGGTCGATCGTGGTTAGGAGTGGCTCGAGCGTGAGGATGAAAAGGGTGGGCCCGAGAGGGCATCCCTGTCGAATACCTCGCGCATACTCGAAAGATGGCGTGAGGTCTCCGTTCACCACAACTCGACCAGACAGGTTACTGTACAGTTTGACGATGACGTCGACAAAACTTGCCGGGAGGCCGAACTGACGTAAGACTTCGAACATGTACTGGTGTTTGACACGGTCGAAGGCTTTTGCCTGGTCTAATGATATGAAGGCCCCCAATAAGGACTTTGTTGAAATGTATTCAAACACGTCTCTTGTCACCATTAGATTTGCAAAGATTGAGCAGCCCGGGACCGCACAGGACTGCTGTGGTGAGACCATGGCGTGCAAGAAGGGTTGAGGCGACTGTTAATTCAGCAAGGAGGCCACTATCTTATAGTCCACATTAAGTAATGTGACTGGGCGCCAGGCAGACAGACCCTCTTGCTGGGCTCCCTCCTTAAAAAGTAACACAATCCTACCCTCGCCGAATGAGGAAGGTTTTAGGTGTCGCGAGAGCACCATGTTTGCCATGTGCAGGAGGACGCCCTTCTCTTCATCGAAGAAGGTGCAATAGAAGTTCGCTGTGAGACCGTCTGACCCTGGTGCTGAGTTCGGTGGCATACTCATCACAGCCATCTTCACTTTTTCGTCCGACGCCTCATTGCTCATCGATTCAGTCTCGTCCTGCGTCAAGCGAGCAAGGTGCTGGCATATCTTTGCCGTTTGGCGCTTCGAGTCCAGTGTACTTTCCCGGTCTGCTTCCCGGAAGAGGGCAGCGAAGTAGTCGTGGAAAATAGTTCTGATCTCCTCCGCGTCCGTGGTGGATGAGCAATCTGGGCGCCTCACGCTCGTAATGCGGATCTGACCATTGCCGGCTGTGTCGTTGGGGTCTGCCTCAAGACTGTTGGATGCCTCGTCCCGCTCTCTCGATGGTCTGAGTGCGCGTTGTTGGAGCAGGCGGGTGTACTCAACCTCCAAGGTGTCTAAATAGCCCCGCGTGCAAGTTGTTAAGGTATTCACCCCTCTAATGATGTGGATCCGGCGTAGGATCTTGTTAAGCCTTGCTGTGATGCGGCGCTTCCTGGCTTTCCCCACCTCCTGGAGGATTCTCCTTTATTCTGCTTTCAAAGCATCCCAGGAATCCGGTGTCACTTCTGGGGTGTTTACAACGGAAGCTCTCAGGCGTTCTCTTAGGTTCTCGGTGCTGAATTCATCCCTCAGAAGAGCGGAGTCGAGTCGCCAGCGTTGGTTGTCGTTACGCGTTCCAGGGTAGCCTTTCAATGTGGTTACGAGGAGCAGGTGATCTGAGCAGCTCGCCAAGTCAGCAGGTGGGGACAGAACTTCGCACGCCACCACCGATGAAAAGAGAAAGTCGGGTAGGTACGTCCGGTCAATACGAGACGCGGTCAGCTGAGAAGCACTTGTCGGAACAAAGAGGTCTCCACGTGCGTGTAACCACACATCAGTTAGACACATGTGTCTCAGGATCCCGACTAGCTCCTTTGCATGGTACGTGGACGCCCCACGGCCTGGTCTTCGAATGTCTCGCTGTATGTCCACCACGCAATTGAAATCTCCCAGCAGAACATGTGGGAGAGGGTCTGCGAGAGTTGGGTGTAGTTCCTGGAAAAAGCTGTTTGTGAGCTTCCTTGTGACCGGAGCGTAGACATTCACGAATCGGCATCTCTTTCCGTTAATGTAGATGTCGCACATTATAGACCTGCCGTTGGCACCAAAGGTACAAAATGCCTTCTGACGGAAGCGGCCCGTGATGAAAATCACCCCCACTCCGCAGGCTCTCGCGGTCGTCAAAGAAAAAAAAACGCTTTGACCTGGAAGTCCCGTTTGCATTTGGCTACATCCAGCGGGGATCGAAAGTTTGTTTCTTGTATAAACAAGACGTCGATCCCCTAATTCTGAGCGAACGCTCGGATGTTCTGCTGTTTAGCTCTGTTTCGGAACCCGTTAACATTCCAGGTAGCGAATTTAAAGAAAGACATCGCCACAGCCCGCGAGCAACAGACACGGTGTAAAAAAAGTGTTAACCGCTTGCACTAAAAAATTGTCGCCGGAGCCACGAAACGTAGGATGCAGCACTGCCATCATCCGCCAATTTATGCGCGAGGTTTGGCTGAAGGCGAAGAGCAGATGACGCGGCAAGCCTTAGCTGCGTCTCAGCAAAAAACAGACTAAAGGGAGCCAGAAGGATTTTGTGAGGACCTCCTCTAGGAGCAGTCCACGAAGGGAAAAAGAATCTGTGATAAACTAAGCAGGAGCAGACGACGCGACCAGTGCGAGCTGCGTCTCTGCAAAACACAAAGGGGAGCCAAAAAAAGGATTCTGTGAGGAGGTAAGATAGGAGCACAGAGGACGCGAACAGCGTCCACGCACTCCAGGCGCAAACCGTGGAGCGAGAAGGATTCTGTGAAAAAAACCCACGCTCGGCACATAGGACGCGAACAGCGTCCGCGCACTCCAGGCGCAAAGGCGCGGCGCGTCCGAGACACCCGAGCAACCCCCCCCCCCCCCCCCGGCACCGCACGGCGCCGCGACGCCAACAGCCTACTCGATTGTTTCACCGCCATCCGCGGGGGCGTCCCCCTTGGTCACGGCGTTCCTAGCAAACCTCGGGGTCTTCGCCCTCAGCGGGGCGTCGCTGTCGCTGCTGCTGACTTCGAGCCCGTTCCGCCGCTGCCTCGCCTCACGGACGGGGGAACCCTCACGGGAGTCGCGCTGCGGCTCGTCTCCTTGACGACGACGCGAGCGAGACCTCGGCTCGCGGCCCGCGTCGTGACTTGAGGCCCGCGCGCCAGAATCGTGACCAGTCCCGTCTTCGCGGCGACAACGCGAGCGCGAATGAGATCTCCGCTCGCGGCCAGATGCCGGGTGGCCCACGGGCGGGTCCGGTCGCCGGCCCTTGTGGGGCACAACCTGCTCGGGGGAAGGGTCTGACGAAGCGCGGTCGTGGACTTCAGGCAGGGCGTAGTGCCCGCGGCTCACGAAGGGCCTGTCATCCCGGGCCGGGGCTTGCGGGGGCCCTTTCAGATCCTGTGCCGTGACAGGGGCCAGTACGTTGGCCGGCGCATTGGAGACGGGGTGACTTGTCTCCTCTTGCTCAGGAGGCGCCGGAGGCGCGTCTTCATAGGTAGCCGAACGCGGGCAGTCCTCGGCACCCGATGGGCCTGCGGGTGTCGTAAGAGACGCTGATCGCGTCGGGCCCGTCTCGGTATCGCTTGTATCTGCGCCAGAAGATGCTGACGCCGAAACAATGGAGACAGACGCTCCACGCGTCTCTTTCATGTTGACACATAAAGACGCCGCACTGCTGCCTGAGCTCGAGTCTGAGTCCCCGTCGTGACGCCAAGAGGGGAGTCCCTTTGCGGTCGTGCGGGGCGCGATCCTAGGCGTGAGGACCTGAAGACGCGAAGAGGTCTCGCCCGACCTCAGCGAAGGGGCGCCGGATGACTGGCTAGGCGCCGCGTTGGTGACTGGCAGCGCTGTTGAACAGCGGGCAGCGGCAGTGTAGGAACGCCTGCGGAAACACTCGCGCGTCCCATGACGGCCCCCGCACCCAAACGCCGAGGAACGCCGCTTGCTAGACGCGAGCCGGACGCGCTCGCATCGGCTCCTGCTTTTTTAAATGTTTTAGATGCGGAGCATCTAATACTCGAGGCTTGTAGTGCGGCGCCGTCCGCAAGCTTCCTCCTCCTTCTTCCACCATCTGTGCATCCCTTCCTCCTCTACACACCGCGCGCGCTTCACTCCTCCACCATCTGTGCACCCTTCCTCCTCTACACACCGCGTTCGACATCTACAATTCTCCTGATTCTCCAGTGGGCGCGCATGCGCCGTCGCGCTTCGAGAACATTCAACAGCTGACAGTGCATGCGCCGTCGCGCTGTATATATACTCAAGGTCGGCGCTCGCTCGCTCACTTGCCGCTCGTCGGTTGGCTTGTACGGCGCGTCGACGTCCAAGGTCGCGGTGAAATAAATTCCAACGAATCCACAAACACAATGATCGACGTCCCTTCGACCAGCGCCGCCCTTTCGCATACGTGTGTACGTGTTCACTCATTTAACACCCCCTCCTACAACCACGTTAACCAATTTAGCCATCGACCCAAGTAAGTCGCAATTTAACACCCCATTTCACAACCACGTTAACCAATTCAGCCATCGACCCAAGTAAGTCGCACTTTAACACCCCGTTAACCAATTATATCCTCCGCATCCTCCTCAGTGTTCCCCCGAGGGAAGCTGCGGGCAATTTTTTTGACCGCAAATTTGCCAATCGACCTCGGTTTTTCGACTCATCTGATCCAGTTTCTTTCAAGGATCGAGTGGATACCTGAATTTTGCGGGTAGGTCAAGCTTTCGAACTTTTACTTGGGTGTTTCACCCTGTGCCACGTTGGCGCTCAGCTCGGCCTGCCGAGCGAGACGCTTCGAGGATGCCGCTCGAGGAGATGGTCTTCGGCGAAGAAATCTCCAGGCAGGAGGATGAAGCCTCCGGATGGATTGTTGCCCACTCTCGGAAGAAGCAGCGTCAGGATTTTACGCCCGGCGGCAGCCCTGGCCCCAGTGCCGGTCATCGTGCCGCCAGTCCAGCGCACCCAAAGGGGCCGATAAACAAGCTCATCGCGGCGTCGCGCCTGCCGCGATTGCCTAAAGATCACTACCGGGTTGTCGTACGTCCCAAGAGAGGCATGGATGTGCGCAAGGTCAGTGGAATCAAGGTTACCCAAGCTTTGGTGATGGCTGCTTGTCTCGGCCCGCCGCAGGCTGAGGAAGATATTGTTTGTGCCAATGAAATGCAGAACATTTTTGTGATCAGCACGCCACACGCTAGGAATGCAGAAGCCTACGCTAAAGTGAAGCAAATTCGAGTGGGAGAAACGCTCCATGAAGTCTCTACTTACGTGACGCCACCCGGGGATACGTGCAGAGGAGTTGTTCGCGATATCGACCCTGAGCTCTCTGATGACCGGCTTGGTGAGCTCTTCGTGCACGCAAGAAATCCGAAGGTTCTTGGAGTACGGCGCATCAAGGAAACGCCCACGGTGATCGTCCTGTTTGACGGTATGAAAGTTCCAAACTACGTCATGTGTGGGACGAACCTGATCCGGTGCACGCTCTACCGACGACAAATCGACGCCTGTCGAACCTGCGGAAAGCTGGGACATCGCTCGGACGTTTGTCCCACTCCTACAGTCATCACCTGCCCGGACTGTTGGGTCTCATCGCCCCCTGAGAATCATACATGCCAGCCGAAGTGCTCCATCTGTGGAGGAGCGCATCCGACGGTGGATCGGGCCTGCAAAAGCAGGTACCAGGTTCCCTACATCGTTCGGCGTAGAAGGCGACGACGAAGAAAAGCAAACAAGCAGCACGCGGAGTTCGTGCCACAGCAAGCTCCCGGGCTTGGGTTCAACCAGGGGGGTGGCCTTGATAACCCTGGGCGGGGTGCGGGTCACCGCTCTCGCTCGAGGGATAGGTCTGCCTCCTGTGCCCGGATTCAGCAGGAAAACCTGGGCTGAACGAGTGGGCCCAAAACGTGAGTCTCGCACTATCGTGCAGCGCCAGTTGCCAGAGCAAGCTACGGCTAGAATACAGCAGCTAGAGCGTGAGAATGCAACTCTGAGGAGTGAGCTTCAGGAAAATAAAGCATTAGTTGAGGAGCTTAGGCAGCGCGACCGCACGCCGGAAGGGGCGGTGAAAGTGCAGCAGGCCGAGGCACAACCTAGAGGCGGTAAGCGAAAAGCCGCTGACCCTCCGGTAGATATCGAGAAGGAGTTCAGTGACTTTAAACAGGAAATTATGGGGGTGGTCCATGAAATTAAGGAGGCCATCGCTGGTGTCAGCTCTGTCATCCAGTCCCTTTCTGCAAGGGTGGTGGTGGTGGAGCAAAACCTAAGTAGCAATCATGGCGAAGCTAAATAAAACATTTGTCATTTGGCAATGGAATTGCGCGAGCTTCCACAGGAAGAAGGCAGTCTTGCAGCAGTTCGTCAGCTCACAGGAGAATAAGCCAGCCGTAATACTCCTCCAGGAGACCCTTAAAGGAGAGGTGGCCCTCCGGGGTTATCGCTCCGTGGCCTGCTGGGGGGAAGGAAAACGCGGGGTCGCCACCCTCATATCCAAAGAGTTCTCCTTTGAGGTTCGCGATGTACGTCCAGACCTAAAGGTAGAACACATACTCATTGAGTTAATCCCAAACTCTCGGCTTAAGGAGCACCTATTCATTCTCAAGGTTTATAGCTCACCATCTGATACTCAGGAGACTTTTAATGCGCTTCTCTGCAAAGCCTCCAAAATCGCGGGCTCGGCTCCGTTACAGTTGCTGGTGACTTCAATGCGCAACATCAGACATGGGGCTATATCAATAATACGGCTAAGGGGCGGGCGCTTCTGCAGCATACTACCAATCTTAATATGTTACTAGTTACTGATCACAACTTTCCCACACGTCTCGGCAATTCTGTAGCAAGGGACACCACGCCGGACCTGGCTTTTGTCAGGAACGTCGAGTGCCCTTTCTGGCAGAACTTGCATGAGAACTTGGGGAGCGACCATTTCATCGCGTCTATCTCCCTCGATGTTAAAGCACCGCCGCCGTGGGTTTTCAAAATTGTTGATTGGGATGCCTTTCGGGAACTCAGACAAAGCGATGAAAAAGAGTACGATGACCTTGGCCAGCTACTTGAGCGTCTTAAGGCAGATGTTAAAGCTGCCACTAAGGTGGTGGAGACGGATCTTAAAACGGAACGCATGGACAGCCGCCTAGCGAGGCTCCTAGAAGCCAAAAACTCCTTACTTAACAGATGGCGTACGCAGCGACTCAACAGGCGGCTCAGAAAGAAAATCGCTCTGCTCAAACAGGAGATTGAATCGTACAGCCAAACCCTGGCCAGACAACAATGGGATGAGGTCTGTAACGCTGTCGATGGGCAGATGCGGTCAGGGGTGAAATGGAACATTCTCAAGCACCTCCTGGGAGATAAGCAAATTAAAGCTAATCAGAAACACACTGTTGATCGGCTCATTCACAAGGAGAGGTCTGCTGGGCTCTCCAATGATCAAATCTTACAACAGCTGGCGGATAGGTACCTCCCCCTGGGGGCTAGCACGGATGCAGACTACCCGGATTTCTCTGGTCTGGAGGATGCGGAGCTGGACTCCCCCTTCAGCACGGCAGAGATCAGGGCGGTCCTTTTTGATCTCAATGGAAAATCGGCTCCCGGGCCGGATGGTATCACTAACAGGCTACTTAAAAATCTGGACGATAGATCCATTGAGCTACTAACTGACGAGGTCAACCTGGTTTGGGAGTCGGGGCAGGTGCCGAAGGAGTGGTGAACGGCCTCTGTCGTCCTCATTCCCAAGCCAGGTAAACCTCTCGGGCTCGGCACGCTCCGACCGATCTCGCTCACGTCTTGCGTGGGTAAGGTCGCGGAACATGCAATCCTTAACCGAATCTCCCATCACATTGAACAAAACGAGCTCTTCCCTTTCAATCTCATTGGCTTTCGTTCCGCGCTCTCTACGCAGGACGTTATGAAAATGATTAAACATCAAATTCTCGACATAGACACCAGAGATGTCCGAAGGATTCTTGCACTCGATCTGGAGAAAGCTTTCGATAATATCTCACATCCTCACATACTGGATTCGATCTCTGAGTTGGGATTGAGGGCCCGCTTTTACGGGTTCGTCCGCTCTTTTCTCAGGGATCGCGTTGCCACCATTCGGCTCGGGGACCTCTGCTCCAAGGAATTTCACCTTGGACCTAGGGGAACCCCTCAAGGAACGGTCATTTCGCCGCTAATTTTTAATATCGCAATGAGGAAACTCTCGCTCGAACTCTCTCGTATCGACCGCATCGGACATGCGCTGTATGCGGACGATATTACTATATGGTGCACTGGGGGTAGGGACGGAGACGTTGAGGAGTCCCTCCAGCGGGCCCTCAGGTGCACGGAGGAGTTTTTGGATAGGACGGGGCTGCACTTGTCGACCGCCAAGTCGGAGCTCCTCCTGTACACACAGCCGGAGAAACGCAAGTTCACCACTATTCCATTTACGCTGGAAGAGATCAGGATCGAAATTCACACACGGTCAGGGCAGGCCATCGCCCGTGTCGATAAAATTCGGATATTAGGCATGTTCCTGGAGGAGCACGGAAGTAACTCTCATACTCTGACTCGTATTGCGGCAAAGGCGGAGAGCATGGTCAAGCTTATACTTCGGGTGTCTAACAGGCGTGGAGGGCTTTGTGAGGCCAACCTCATGAGGCTTTTCCATGCTTTTCTTATGAGTCACATTAATTACATTGCCGCAGCGCATAGGTGGGAAAAGAAAGAACAAGGGAAACTGGATGCGATTATTCGAAAGTGCATTAAGAGGGTCTTGGGCCTTCCAAACAACACAAATGAGGAAAGGCTCAGGGCTCTTGGTATGCATAATACATTTAGTGAGATTGCAGAAGCGCAACAAACAGCACAAGCTGCACGACTGTCCTCTCCCAAAGCTGGGAGACGCATCCTGGAGTTTCTGGGCTGCGAACCAACTATGGTAGCAGACAAAAAGATACAGCTTCCACCCAAATTGAGGGAGCAGATTACGGTCTCACAAATTCCTAGAAATGTTCACCCTCTCTACAATGTCGGCCGCCGGGCCGCTAGGGCTAGGCCGCTCCTCAGTTCCGCCGCTGCCATCCCTGAACTTGTGGCGTTCGTTGACGCAGCACAGTATCCCGGCACATCCAATTTCGTAGCGGTGGTCACTGACCTTCACGGTAAAATCCTCACATCAGCATCTCTTCGAGATACCACGCAGGCTAGGGCAGAGCAGGCTGCTATAGCAATGGCCGTGGCGATTCCCATGCGCACGCGCATTTTCACTGATTCTCGAGCTGCTGCACGAGCGTTCATGACCGTGTCAGTCTGTGAGCAGGCGGCCCATCTTCTTACTAAAAGACCACATTGCACGGAAACCGACGGACACATCACCTGGTTTCCTGCCCACGTGGGCAAGGATGTCCACCCTGTTATCCCCAATGCCAATGAGCTTGCCCATGCCCGAGCACGCGAACTGTCCCACCGTGACGGGCAATCGGCATCTAATTTTGGGGATGGCATCCAGCAGCTTGATTCGCTCCTCACCTTTAACGAAATTGGCAAAAATTATCAATTGGCCAGGCGTAGCTTTCCGCTCCCGCACCCGCAACTCTCTAGGGCCCAGTCAGACACTTTAAGAGTGCTGCAAACGGGTACTTACCCGTCGCCTTTAGTGTACAGCAAGTTTATCGACAGCATAAAGCCGCAATGCCCTCATTGCGAAGAGAGACGTTGCACGTTATCCCACATGCTCTGGCAATGCGCGGCGCTGCGTGATGGCGAGTCTCTCAGCACAGAAGCTGCCTGGAGGACGGCAATTACCAGCTCGGAGCGAGAGGTCCAAATCCGGGCTGTCCAGAGGGCCCGCAATTTGGCGGAGGGGCTCGCTCTTCCTGTCCCCACGTGGGTGCGGCCCGCAGCCGACCCTCCCTCCTGAGGGGAATCGGCTTCTCAGGACAATTTGTAAATAAAGTTCATTGACTGACTGGCTGACGGCCCCCGCAACGTGTGCAATCGGCTGTGCAGCCCTCTGGGTCGTGGCAACACCACCTAGACTTTTTTTCAAGGCCTCGGCAAGCCTCCGTCTCGTCAGCGTGACGTCACTGCTGTTAGATCTGTGAGAAAGCAACGCTTGACTGGCTGAGGTCGGAATGGCTTGCGGATTCTGTTCGCCAAATAGACAGACAATCTTTTTTGCTTCGAAACAACTTTTCAGTAGGCAAACTGTAGAAAATTATTGCCTACTGTCTAATGAAAAAAGCTTAGCAATATTCTATCTTTCAAATGATGTACTTATTTACCTAATTTGGTCACGTTTTAAACATTTTTGTGCACAGCCGAGCGAAGTTGGCAGCGCATGACAGTGCGTCTGGCCACATTGATCTTACGGGCTCGCTCGCTCTGCTGGCTGTTGTGGTTGTAGGCTATTTGCATTTTGTTACCGCTCACGCTGTTTTTTCTTTCTCTTGTGCTGTGTGAGCATGGTTGAGTAAACTACGCAATATGCCTGGATGCTGCTGTGCACCGGAGTGCAACTCTAACTGTTCTCATGACCTAAAGCGTGCGTCTATCGGTTTCCAATGGACGCCGACCAAAGAACCGCATGAACGCCAGCTTCCAGGCAGATCTCACACTGATGACGTCACGTAGGCTTGCGGAGGCCTGAAAAAAAGTCTAGGTGGTGTTGGTCGTGGCCGAAGACGCCACAACGCTTGCAAAACGCGGCCGTGCACGCGGTCGCCATGTGCCCGACCTCGCCGCAGCGCGCGCACACACGGCGCATCCCGCGGTACTCGAACATCACACGGTGGCCCGCGATGGTAATGAAGTTGGGCACCGGTCGACTCATCTCTATTTTCACGACTCTAACGCCGCTCAGTTTGTTGAAACGCGTGGTTACAGGGGCAAAAGAAATACCCTTAATTTTACCGTACTGCGCAAGGGCGTTGCCAAGCGTCTGGTCGGACAGGTACACAGGATACCTGTAAACGTTCACAAACGTGACCGGCGGCCCGACGGCCTTAACCGGCACATGCTGGTCGTTCACGCGGGAACCCTCCGCAACCATTAACCTCGTCGCCTGGCTGGCGTTACGGGTGCAAACAAGAAACTTGGCACCACCCATATGCTGCAGCACATAAACACTGTCATCACCGGCGGTCAACTCAATGGCATCAATCAAATTATCTATGCTTACATCGCCTTCCGGCGTGGTGAACAAGAAACAGTTCTCCCGGGCTGGGAGCTTCGTTGAGGTCGCCATTCTGAAAGACGCTGGTCCCAGGAGGGCATGACTTGAAGTAACTTGTAACGTGCAGACGGGCTGCACTCTAGTAGAATGTGCGGCTCAGCCGAGGCGAGGACCGCTCAGTACAGGTAGGCGCCGGGAAGACAGCAGGGGGACTCCGGGGCGGCAGGCGTTGTCCGGATCCTAGCGGCTGAAGGCATCAGGGGGCGCCAGGCGGGAGCCGGGAACCCAGGGGTGGCAGGCGCGCGCAGAGCGGAGCGGCGCTGCCACGGGGCGTCATCTTTCTTCGGTCTTCAGAGGGGCCGGGGGCCGACGTCAGCGTGACGTGACCCCAGGTCTCGCAGAGTGACTCGTAGAGAACAGCTAGCTTGACCTTTGATCTTAGCCAAAAGGCTGAGAAGCTTTATTACTTTATTATACAATGGCACTCTTTTCTTCCAGTTATTGGAAAAAAGAACGTTCAAGATACACCCCTCGCGATGCCCAGCTATTATTCAGTCTGCTATTCGGGGCCAGTTGAAATGTTCCAGTTCTGCGCAAGTAAACGATAAAAATTTGCAGAATACGTGCAGAATCAGAATGGACGTGTAGCTAGGCACCAAAGAGAGAGATCTCTTAAACTAAACTTGCTTTATATTCAACAGATATTTGATGAGCTCAATGAAGTTATCAGTTGGTCCTATGGGCCTAAGCTGTTACCACAAAACCTTCAGACCTCCTAAGCGGTGTTTTTTGGAACAGTAAGCTTTAGCCGAACCAGAAGGCAATTTTCAGAAGCATGATAGCCTTACAACCAGTTTCCGAAAATTGCTGTTTTGCAAAACAGTATTCTTAGTGCTCCTAACTACTTCAAAGCTTCAAAGTGGTTTGCAGTGTGAGATGTCACGTGTTGGACGTCGTGTATCGGTCCGGGGCAAACTACTACTACTACTTGAATGCAGAGTACCGATAGCGTTAGCTGGGTTACACACTACCGACGAAAATAACGTTCTAACTGTCCACGTTGTCTGCTGTATGCTGGCACCAATTACTCTTGGAAACGCTTGGGTGTGCATGGTCCTGCGGAAAAATGCAGCGTGATTGCATTCATAAGGAGGGTTTTGTCTCTCATTACAAGCAAATACGCATTCAGCATTGGCACGCGCACATTCAAGCAGGCTATGCTGGCGCGTCTTCCACCTAGGGGGTCGTCGTCCCGCATTGCGCTACAGCGATATCGTTATTGACATCATTGTTACGATTGCGACAAAATTGACCATTTGCGGTAAAGTGAGCGCCCTCTGTCGTGTAAACAGCAAAGCTTCGCTTTTGGTTGGAAACATCTTCGTCAACTAACACGCTCAATGCAGTGTTTAGCGGTTTAAATGCGCTTGTTTTGTTGCTTTAGGACCAAAAACGCATGCCCGTTACTGAAACAAGAAGGTAAAGGAGAAAAACATTCTGTGGACGTTTGTATACACGGTGTATGTTAGAAGCTGCCACTCTAGCATCGCCAGCGCGAAGTCGGTGACGGGAATGACAGCAGGTTGGTTCGTTCCGTACGCAAGCAGAGACAGTGAAGAGATCAGAGACGTGGGAAAACAAAACAAACTTTACTCTAGTGATATTGCAGCAACACGGGATCTAATACAACACTTCAATACAACTAACAAAATACATCGACACTTGATACAACTAAAGAAATATATAACAGAAACAATAAATCAGCTTACGAGAGAGAACTATTACAAACTACAGAAACTAACAACAATAGAACTACGGAGTAGAAAGTTTGACGATATAAACAGGTGAAGGCATACGTATGATGACCGGCAGCGTTGTGTCCCCGACGATCGGATGCGAGAAGTCAGTTCAGTTCAGTTCAGTTTATTATTCATTTCAAAAAAGTAGTACAGTAATATTATTATACAGACGAGGGTCCCAAAGTTAAAAACTGTAACGGTACCTCAACGAGGGTTCCACAGTTAAAAACTGTAACGGGACCCTCGATGCATTATAACAATCAATAAATAAGATTAAGTTAACAAGCAACGAGTGAATGGAAATCAATTATACAATATAGAGTGATAAGTAATTATTATAGGCTAAGTGACACATCAGGCAACAAAAAGCAAGGCAAATAAGGAAAGAAAAAACACAAAGAAAGACACAAAAAAACATCTCGTTCAGTGGCGGACATTGTCAATCGAAATGCAATGATCTAAATGGCATAACCAAAAACGCAAAGCCCTCAAAAAGCCCATATACAGGCAGCTAATAATTTAACAGAAAACTTTTAAGCGACTTTTTGAATGATGACAATGTGGGTATTGTTTTAACAGAAAGAGGCATGTTATTCCAAAAAGTAATGGCCGCAAAGGCAGTGGTCATTTTTCCATAATTTGTGCGCGACGTGGGTAGCAAAAAGTTAAGGTTCATTGCAAATCTGGTTACATTGTTGTTTTGTAAGAAAACTAAATCAATTAACTCAAACGGTAGTAGTGCATTGCGCAATTGAAACAGAAGAACGGCTATGCTATAAAAAAATAACTTACGAACAGGTAGGATTTTGTTGTCTTGGAGCAGATGGTGTGCACTGGAGTATCGTGAGCTATTAGTGATAATGCGGATCGCCTGATTTTGTATGTTCTGAATGGGTGATAGATGACAGTCATACGTGTTTCCCCAAGCAGCGATACCATACATGATATGGGAATGAATGAAGGTGAAATACAGAGACATAATTACGTTTATATGAAAAACTTCACGAGCTTTTATTATAGCCCGAATTCCGAATGCAGTTTTCTTTCTGAGGTGATCAGTGTGGAGATTAAACTTTAAATGGCAGTCAAGATGTACACCAAGAAAAATTGCTGTATCACAGGTGGGTATAGAGTCGAAGAGAGTTCTGGCACGACTGCGATGTCGGCGGTGTTGGAACGCTGGTGGTTCCGGGAGGCTAGTGCTTGCAGGTGACTTCGAGCAGGTTGAGCTAACTCGAGGCGAAGTCCCGATGTCTACGTTGCAGACGTTAATATCGCGTCACAGCTAGACGAACGGCTAAGTTTAGGTGGCCAGCCGATACAGAGCCACACTAAAAACTTCTAGAAGAGATGCTTGTTGATCTGTTTCTACACCATGTTGATCAGCGACTAGTCTGCCTAGCAGGGCAAAATCCTGCGCTTAAATCCCCCTCGTGTCTCTTCGCTCTCTTCCTTGAGGACAAGAGACGTCTACCTGGGTCCAATCATGCGCGTTTATTTGATGGAAACTCCGTCCCCAAAAATATTTCGATCCCACCCCTTTTTAATTGGGAGAGGGCCCACAACTAGCGAGAGTGACAACCTGTCGGGTTGTTGTCATACGGCTTGGCCACCAGAGCGTTTCCCACGCTTTTCTCCGTGGGAACGGTCAACCACTTAGCTCTCAGCCGGGCGTCTCGTAGTCTAATCCTTGTTCGGGGTATACCGCGGCCTTCTACGACCTTGCAGACGCCAGTTTTGTTACAAAAGGATTAACCGTCGGCGGCGACGTTCTAAGAAGAGCACCCAATTCTGCCCTTCTCGGCTCCCTTTCATGCGCCGCCGTTTCTCACGGTCAGTCGGGGAGTACGGCGCCTGTTAATTGCCGTGACGCGGTGTCGCCAAAAATGGCCGTCCGTGACATTGCCCCCCACTTTCAGAATGTTATTCATAACATTTGTTCACACGGAAGGGAATTTTTTCGACAACAAGGAACAAAACACCAGCAACAAGGGAGGCATGAGGACTGTCCCTCTCATACACAACATACATAGGCAGAGTGCATCAAAGTAACAACAAAAGGAAAAACAAACAATCGCTAGAGTGCCAGCTTCATTTACACGCAACAATATCAATGCGCCATACAAACAAGAAGAGGAAATAGCCGTGTACGGCAGCCATCAATACAGAATACACTGCACGAATGTATACTACGAAACAAAACGGAACAGGTGCGCTCCTCTACTGTAGTGCAATCCTTGAATGTGCATTACAGCAAGTAAAAACAACCAATGCACCAAGCAACAAGAAAATAACTCAAAATACACTTCTTATACAATGAAGTACGCACATACAAAGAGAAAACAACCGACGAAAGGAAAAAAAAACAACATGCTCATAGACCTCAATTCTCAATGCGCGTAACGACAACTGTACCGGTTCACGCCAATCTTAATCAATTTACGAAATCATTCGGTTTATGCTAACCTCTTCCTCAAATGCTCATTCATGCCACATCCCCATGGCAGTGGAGGCACACATGCCACACTAAACCTTTGAAACAACTAGAAAAATGACACATTTTCTCGGTTTTTTACCCTATGCAAATTTTCGCACTCATGATTAAACTAATTCGATGCTAACTTTCAGCCTTTGGCTCGTCGGTTTTCCTTCTGAACAATTTACACCACATCACGTACTTGCAAAAATTATGACTGAAGTCTCCATCTGCAAAGCAACACTAAGTAACCATACTTAGCACGCACGTGCAACAATTCTTTAAACTGACTGCCCCCATTTTCTATATTACATTCGCTTGAATCGCACACGATGGGGTCGCGTTCCCGGCGGCTTTCGAGCACGCCAGAGGTTACAAAAAGCACGAACGCCAGGCTGTGTCCTGCTGTCACGCCTAATTCTGCATTTGGGCCGGCTCCCCTCAGGAATGTGCAAGGGACGCCAGAAACAGGGGGGAAGTCTGGGTAATAGTGTCTTTGTGGTCGCCCCCACGCAGTACTTAGCCGTTGTGCCTTTTCGACCTTGAACCTTCGAGCAAGGCTGCTTTTCCGAAGTCTTCGAAATGAACCGCGCGTTTCGTTCAGGTGACGCACCTCTCTTTTCCCCCTCTACACCTGGCTCGCCGCTTGTGCCTCCATGAACGCCACCATTGACGTTTCTTGAAACGGATGAATGGCCTAGCCTTTCGTCTTTCTCGAGATGGAGTGGGATCTGCCCTAGGCTTACACATTGCGGTGCGCTTCCGCTTCTTTCGTTTTCGCCGATGTTTGCTTGCCCCTTTCTCTCGATGTCATCATCATGTCGCGTCAGGACCTCAGAAGTTGGGAAGCTCGTTGGAGCTGGTGCTAGGTCTTCCCTCCCGATAACGTTTTTTGAACTCTGCGTCACGATGAACTGTCGGGCCAAATTAGCTTTGTCAACACTGATGAAGCCATCAACTGGGCCCTCTTCGACGGCATTGCTGCATCCCTGAAGCGTCGCGTCCTCGCTCTGATTCGCCACTGTGCTAATCATGCCTACATTTGACGATGTCGAAACGTACTCTTGAGGCACGAAGGAGGTTTCCAGCATCTTACTGGGCCCATCAGGGCTGCTGGCACTCTCCTCATCCACGCAAGGAGCGTCTTTCGACATCGTCTCTACCTCCAGACCGGCCAAGGCCTCGTTCTCAGCATACTCTACCTTGATGCCTTCTAGAATACGCGGGCCCTTTTCTGGCGCGATCTCTGGTTCTAGCACTTCCTGCCACATTTTAACGTTCATCGCTTTTCGACGCGCCTCGCTTTCAGACTGTTGTCTTTCTGTTTCGCGCTTTCTTTCAGACTCTTGTCTGAGCTGCTCCTCCTTTGTCCAGACAGAAGTGCCGAACATCCGGAACATCTCTGCCTTAACTACCTTGTAGTTCGCGTTCTGCTGACTGAGTCGCACAACAGCTTTATTTGCCTCGCAAGGCAGAACCGTGAGTAGCCCTTGACACCATGTGTCTCGCTCAAGTGACAGTTCCTCGCGGGCATCGCCGTGCTCACTGCTGGATCGGCTCACCCTGCTACCCTCACTGAGGCGAATATTTAATTGCAGTAACTGCACTTCCCGTTCTCCGGCTTCCCTTGCCGCTTCTCGTTCTTTCGCCCTTTCTTTGCGCTCTCTTTCCTTTTCTTCGCGTTCTCTCTCCTTTTCTTCGCGTTCTCTCTCTCTTTCTTTTTCCTCCCGGGCCAGTGCCCGCTCTTCTCTGGCTAACGCCTGTTCCTGCTGCTCCTTAACACATTGTCTCAGTTCGGCGCCCTCGAGGCCTAACTGTTTACCGTACGCGATCCACTTATCCAAATTCATACACTCCATACTGCAAACTGTCACTATAATGCCACTATAAAACCAGCGCAATCTTATGCAGGCTGCAACCGCTTCAACTGTGCGGCTCTATCACCACGCTGTGCGCACGGTTCTCGTTCACCCCTTACTGTCTTACTCTTGTACGGAACGTCCTGTCTCGCGGACGCCAGTTTTGTTACAAGCTGCCACTCTAGCGTCGCCAGCGCGAAGTTGGTGACGGGAATGACAGCAGGTTGGTTCGTTCCGTACGCAAGCAGAGACAGTGAAGAGATCAGAGACGTGGTAAAACAAAACAAACTTTACTCTAGTGATATTGCAGCAACACGGGATCTAATACAACACTTCAGTACAACTAACAAAATACATCGACACTTGATACAACTAAAGAAATATATAACAGAAACAATAAATCAGCTTACGAGAGAGAACTATTACAAACTACACAAACTAACAACAATAGAACTACGGAGTAGAAAGTTCGAAGATATAAACAGGTGAAGGCATACGTGTGATGACCGGCAGCGTTGTGTCCCCGACGATCGGATGCGAGAAGTCGAAGAGAGTTCTGGCACGACTGCGATGTCGGCGGTGTTGCAACGCTGGTGGCTCCGGGAGGCTAGTGCTTGCAGGTGACTTCGAGCAGGTTGAGCTAACTCGAGGCGAAGTCCCGATGTCTACGTTGCAGACGTTAATATCGCGTCACAGCTAGACGAACGGCTAAGTTTAGGTGGCCAGCCGATACTGAGCCACACTAAAAACTTCTAGAAGAGATGCTTGTTGATCTGTTTCTACACCATGTTGGTCAGCGACTAGTCTGCCTAGCAGGGCAAAATCCTGCGCTTAAATCCCCCTCGTGTCTCCTCGCTCTCTTCCTTGAGGACAAGAGACCTCTACCTGGGTCCAATCATGCGCGTTTATTTGATGGAAACTCCGCCCTCAAAGATATTTCGATCCCACCCCTTTTTAATTGGAAGAGGGCCCGCAACTAGCGAGAGTGACAACCTGTCGGGTTGTTGTCATACGGCTTGGCCACCAGGGCGTTTCCCACGCTTTTCCCCGTGGGAACGGTCAACCACTTAGCTCTCAGCCGGGCGTCTCGTAGTCTAATCCTTGTTCGGGGTATACCGCGGCCTTCTACGACCTTGCAGACGCCAGTTTTGTTACAAAAGGAATAACCATCGGCGGCGACGTTCTAAGAAGAGCACCCAATTCTGCCCTTGTCGGCTCCCTTTCATGCGCCGCCGTTTCTCACGGTCAGTCGGGGAGTACGGCGCCCGTTGATTGCCGTGACGCGGTGTCACCAAAAATGGCCGTCCGTGACAGTGTGAAACAAGAATTTCTGACGTTTCAGCCTGAGAAATAACCAAGTGAGGTGATACCTGCACTCTGCTACCTCGACGGTTCGCCAGGCTCATTACGCCTGCTCTTTTAAGAGGAACATTATGTTATACACTTGAAGTTGAACCTTGAAATGTCTGTCGATTAACTATAGGTTCAGTGAGGACGGCTTGTGCACCGTCTGTGAGGTACGGTGTTTGCATGAAAACGGCAGTGTTCGCCGTTACTACGGGTCATATTGATGGAACACCAGGCTGATGTTTTCCAACCAAAACCAAAACGCTTGTACAGGAACGCTACCTGTGCGGTTACTGCTCATGCGCAGTGGTTTTCCCGCAAATGGTCAATTGGGCCCGTAGCGAAAGCTTTTGTCGCGATGAGACCTCATTATGTCCATTCTCACGATGCTTCCACTTCCGCCAAGGAGCCCGTAAACTTGAGCACTTATCGCAGTCAATGTGAAGATAAGAGAACGACAGTGCGGGGGCAGTTCTTTTGTGTGAGTGGTGACATCGCTACCACGTACGCGATTGATTGTTTCGCAAACACTCCCACTCGTCGGATTCCGATGCGGCGAAACGGCCGTTTCAACGCACTGCGTTGGATGCAATGAGGATGCAATGAGGATGCGTTGGATGCAATGAGGTTCGATCCACGATTCATCGATTCAATTTATTGCACAGAAGTTGTGCAGTTGCAAGAGTCTACAGTGTGGCTGGACGTATCCTTACCTCACCGAAAGCAGAAGGGGCCAGAAATTAGGGCCATAATTGAAGCGTTGTAAGAAAGAGGTACGCGAACATACTTCCTAAGACGTCCGTCATCGAGTGCATGTTCACAATTAAACCTCGCGTAACTCTACTGCTTACATAACTGAGAAGACAGTGTAGGGGTTGACTAATTGTAGTTTCCCAGACCGAACCAAATGCGAACTGAAGAGCTAGCCAACGACCGGACATTATCGTCGAATTCATGGGCCGTTTCACCGCACACTATTATGCGTTCTTCACGAAGCAAGTCTGTATATTTCACATTCTGTTGCACTATGCAGCAAGGTAATTTTCCAATTAAAAAAGAAACAGCGAATATAGCACGCTTTTCGGCAGCTTTTGTAGCGATATGCTGCGGTGCATGTTGTGCTTGCCTAGCAAAGCTTCATTGGATAGTTTGAAACACGTTTCAATGTATTCATTTTACAGGGAAAAGGCATGCAACAACGGGTATAACAGAGAGGTCAAGACAACACAATACTTCTTTCATGCATACTAATTCGCACGCCCTCCCTCTTCGAGTAAAACGCCTTCGAAATAATTGAGCTTTCGGTTATTTTAAAGTGCAATTACAATGAGATTGCAAGGAAAAAAGGGCATAAAAGGTTAAAGAAAAAAACAGAAACATGTGCACACATACAGGTTCGGTCCTCTTTGTTAGTATTTCGTGCCTCTCTCTATGCGTAACTGTGTTAGATCGTAATTGCAACACAGTTTTCAGGTAACCAGGTGCACCAAAAAAAATTGAGTCACGAACCAATCGAATGCTGCCTAATGGAAGATGCCCGCTGAATAGGCACGATAGAAACACACGCAAGCGCTATAGGCAGGATGGTATAAATCTTCTAATGGCAATGCCTCAAAGCAGTTTGTGCAGTCGCATGCTAGGCATCTTGGTAGCTAAACTTGTAAATCCAATTAACGTCAGCTGGCAAGGACAAAAAGACAAAAACGTGCATATGCACTAGCTGTTGGGCCAGTTATGCATCATGAACCTGCCATGATTTTTAGTGGAAAAAACGCAATCACAGCTGTGGACCAAGAGACATATTATGGCGACAAAGCATGTAAATACACCCCCTTCCCCAAAAAAAAGTGCCCATGCCGTGCTCCGCGATCGCCTGCTGGCAAGCAACACGTAATTTCGAAAGCCATGGACCTCCAGTTGGGATTTTGACGATATTCATTAGAGATTTTTGGACAAAAAAAAAGGCTGACTACTGTACATTTTTGAGAGGTTAGTGATGCTTTCTTAGCGGAAAGCATCAATAAATATTCATAATGTGACATTGAGAAAAACGACTTTATTGTGTGGCAAAGAGTATGAAGCTAACACATGTAACTCTGTAGGAATCTTTAAGCTACTGTGACGTTGCTGAATTCCGGTACGTTTGTACAAATAATTTTCGTTGAATGGGTATTTTTATTATATAGTCCTTGTTGGAGTTAGAATCTTTATGTAAAGCACAAATCTGAGATTAATAACAACCCTTATTGTGGTTTCCAGTAGCAAAGATACATTCATTAAAATTTGTAATAATAATAATAAAAGAGGTAACGTCCATTACTTTTCTTTGTGTAATGGTAACACGTTACATTTTTTTGGAGGTCATGTAGGGAGGAAACGCGTTCCTTGTTTCTTACGTGCATTGACGAGTAACGTATTTAGTTACTTTTTTTCGGTATAGCGTGTATCACAATGCCTGCACTTGAGGAAGCAAAATCATTGAAGACATAATCTTCCTCAGCCACTCTGTGTTTCGGAAAAATCAGAGTGATCTGTTTAGTGTACAATGCACGCCGGATCGCTATAACGTTTTTAAATGTGTGAAACACTATGGGGAAATAAGATTCGCAGTCATTCTACTGTGAGAAAAAAAGGTAGCCTGCAAAGTAGTGTCTATGATTGGCGTGCTTGTGTGAATATTGCTATAGTGAATTTATACTATATTCCTAATGAGGATACTGAGATCAAATAAACAGACATACATCAATAATACCGGTGTTTATTTAGAGCATGACCCATATATTTTCATCAAAGGAGGCCTCAAGATGAAACTCTGCAAAACATATGAAACCCCGTCGTTTCCAGAGTAGACGAAACGACGTGACGTTTGTTTCTCGTGCCAAAGCGAATACCACTGAATTAGTCTAGTTAGTCGGCTCGCCGAAAATATCTGTTGAGCCTAGGGTTAAGCTCACAAGAAAGGGTGCTGATTTAGAGCATGCTGTACGCTACTAATTGAACGCCCAACTGAAGCTGTCCCTGCTATGCTAGTGGCATCTCCTCTTCATCAGCGGCGTTAAGGGTTAGGCACCCAATCCTTTCCGTATCCCTCTACATTCTCAAAAAAAGTTACACTCTGCACAGAAAATAAATTAAATTATTCGTGACAAATCTGTATTAAGGGTACATTCATACTTTCGCAATTGTATATCGAAAAAACTAACATTTCCGCATACAGTAAACAGCATAAGTGTGATGAACATATCAAAAAATTGACAAAAAAATGATGGGGGGTATATTATTGGCGGAAGACCAGGTCGTATATGCTCGGTGACAATTTTTTTGGTAGTGAAGCAAAAGCTACGGGGCCGGAGCTTCATATGTGTGTTCAGACAAAGTGCTCGACTATTTCGAGTACTTCGTACTCTACAAGGGGAGAGTAGGAAGCTATCCGAATTATTAACTGCATTTAGAAGAAAGTTGTTAATGATTTATTGTACTTGGTACTCTACTATAGGACAACATATTGCCGTCCGGTGGGCCTCACACTCGATGAGGTTGTGTCGACAAAACTCTTGTGGAGTAGTGGTGGGGTAGAACGCATGGAACTCTCTGGTCCAAATCAAAGAGGTTAAAAGAGAAGCCGTACCCACCTTAAGGTGGCGGCTCCGGCAGCCATCTTACTAGAGGCATGAGGAGCTGTTTGCGTTCGGCGATTGAGAAAGAGTGTTTGCCTCGCACGAACAACGAGCTTAACGTGGCGGGCTTTTCGGGTTCAATAGTGCTCAATGAGCGTTCTTGTGTTACTAGTTTGTATTCAAAATTTCTTTAGTAAGCCTCGAATTAAGGAAAAAAATTATTGGAGAATGAGTCGCCGATACCTGTAACAGCTATGTTTTATTTTTATTTAACGTAGTCTTCAGACTAACAGGTCAAAGCCACTCACTGTCCAAATGGGCAGCACGAGAAATTATCATGTGTCTGACATCTTTGGACGGCAAAAGATGGCTTCAGTATTGCTGGAGAAGAGTTGTGGAAGCTTCCACTCCAGCAAATTTTTTTTAATCTCCTAATGCATATTATGGCTGTTTAAGAGAATTTTATTTCAAGATCTACCTTACATAACTAGTGAATACAAAAATATATACAGTTTTGTGCATGCGTATATACAGTATAAGCTGTTATGTACAGCGAAGGTACAATATTTGTGTATTTTGTGATGTCCATATGAACAATGCAAAAATTTGTACAAGGACAGGATATTCATAAGTTTCGAGATGACGATGCTTATATAGACAGTAAAGGCTATGTCATCAAAAAAAGCAATCTCACAAAATGAAGTGATGTTTTTGAATCCACCTAAGAGGACAATTCGCTCTCCTGCTCAAGAATAATAATTCACAAAAAAACATTTTTTAAATTTAAATTAAAAATAAGTCACAGCTTTGCCGCAAAGGCGAAGCAACGAACGCAGTAGCAACAAACTGGAAGGTCACGCGCAGAATGGCAAGTAGATCAAAACGTGCCCTGCGTTTCTCACGCACAAATGACGCACCAAACGTACTCAAAGGTGCAGATGAATGCGAATAAGCGTCTCAGTTGTTACTTCGCTGTGTCTATAAAGCCCTTTCTACAAACGGAGGCTCTGAAACGATTGCAGTGACCTTTGTGCGTCCGGTATCTACAACATAATCGTTTGACCAAACCCTAAGTCAAGCCAAGACGTACGATTCTCCCCACTGCAAGATAAGGGCGTGTGATCGAGCGTAGACCTGCTTGTTGTCTACGCGGACAAAGAACGCGTGAGGGCAACGCCTCGTCTAAAAAGATGCTTGAGGAATGGATCGCGCTCCCAGCGGAGTTGGCCTGCCTTCCGTTTTAAACAAGCTCCGCGCAGTGGCGTTTGCGACCGAGACTATGGCTCCATTTTCACAACATGAGTGAGAAAGGGCTGAGAAAAGGGTTCCGAGTAGTACATCAACAGGTCCAGATGGCATTCCAATTATGGTGATAAAGACATTAGGTCTGAAGTCTAAGCAGGCTTTGAGAGAAGCAGTGAGCAAACTAATAATCGATGGGGAAGTTCCCGATGGATGGAAACTTAGCAGGATGAGCATGAACTATAAAGGAAAGGGGGACAAAGCTGACATAAACAACTACCGTCCCATAACAGTCACATCAGTGGTCTACAGGCTGGCGATGCAGATTATACAGAAACGACTGCATGGATAGAGGATGAGGGGGTGCTGGGAGAACTGCAGAATGGGTTTCGGAAATACAAGAGGCTGGAAGACAATTTGTTCTCACTGACGCAGTGCACAGAAATAGCAGAAAAGGAACACAGGCCCCTGTGGCTAGCATTTTTGGATATCAAAGGAGCGTACGAAAGCGTGGTTCAAGAGGAATTGTGGGGAATACTGGACGCACTAGGCGTGGAACATGTAGTCACTAATCTTTTAAAGGATATCTATAAAGGTAACAAGGTAGTTATAAAGGGGAAAAACAGGTATCCAAGCCTGCATAGGTAAAACGGGGGCTTAGGCAGGGGTGCCCTCTGTCACCCTTATTATTCATGATGTACCTACAAGGATTAGAGGCAAAATTAGAGGGAAGTGGACTGGGCTTCAACCTCTCTTTAGTCAAACAAGGAAAACTTATTGATCAGGCACTACCAGCATTAATGTACACAGATGATATAGTGCTAATGGCCAACAACAAGGAAGATTTGCAGAGATTGATGGACATCTGTGGTAATGAGGGAGATAGGTTAGATTTCAGATTCAGTAAGGAAAAATCAGCAGTCATGATTTTCAATGATAACGAAGGTAGTGAGCTTAGAATACAGGAGGTCACGCTAGAGATAACAGATAAATGCAAATATCCTGGCGTATGGATAAGCAATGGGACCGAGTACCTGAGGGAACACGAAATATACGTGACGACTAAAGGTAACAGGAATGCAGCAGGGATGAAAAATAGGGCACTGTGGAATTACAATAGGTATGATGTTGTGAGAGGAATATGGAAAGGGGTCATGGTTCCTGGGCTGACGTGCGGCAATGCAGTCTTGTGCATGAGATCAGATGTTCAAGGAAGATTAGAAATTAAGCAATTTGGAATAGGTAGGCTTGCTTTAGGAGCTCACGGGAATACACCAAATCAGGGAGTACAAGGTGATATGGAATGGACATCATTTGAGGGCAGGGAAGCTAGCAGCAAGATAAAATTTGAGAAGCGACTGAGAGAAATGGGGGAGGAGCGTTGGGCTAGGAATGTTTTCAGCTACTTGTACATGAAGAATGTCGATACAAAATGGAGGAAGCGAACCAGGAAATTGACTGGTAAATACTTAGAAAACAGCAGGTGGCCAAACCAAAAAGAACTATCGGTTAAGAAGAAAGTGAAGAAAACGGAGACTGACATGTGGAGAATGGGCATGATTAAGAAGTTCGCACTAGAGACCTATCGAACCTTTAAGCAGGAAATTGCCAAGGAAAGGATCTATGAAAATACTCGGGGTAGTTCTCTACTGTTTGAGGCCAGGACGGGAGTACTGCGAACCGAGACATATTGGGCCAAATACGAAGGGGTAGACACAGTATGCAGTGCGTGTGGAGAGGAAGAAGAAACTGCCGAACACTTGATAATGTTCTGTAAAGGGCTTCACCCTATAGTTCAGGATGGTGGCGCTGAGTTTTTCAAAGCACTGGAGTTTAGGGACCGGGAGGGCAAAATAGACTTTAAGTGGGTAGACTTAACTAGAAGAAAGTTATCTGATTGGTGGCTAAAGTCAAGGCACGAGTGAAAATTAAACCCTTCACTGCAAAGTACGAATCCTCAAACTCACTTTTTAAAGAAAAAAAATAAATCTAGTTTTTCGTTCAGTAAGTATTACGGCTTGGTGGCGCTAGCCACCTCCCGGTCTAAAGGGTACAGCCATATCCATCCATCCGTTATCACGGCGACGGGCGGTACCAGCTAAGCGTTTTTCATCTGCGGCCCATAGGGGCGCGTCAGTCGAGAGTTTTTCGAAACCTGCAACTGTGCACCACTGTTTCGGAGGCTATGCAAAGTGTTGCGCTGTTGCACCGTCCGCCACAGGTGACGCTAGAGACAGAGAACATTTTCAAAATGAAGGAGGGAAAGAGTGTGGCAGTTGTTTTTTCCTCATGCGGCAGGCATCTTTCTAGGAGGCGTTAGTGAGGGACGAGAGCTGCGATGCGCTTATTGCGCCATCTTGCGAATAATGCTGAAAACATGATACCCCCTCCCCCCGATATCCCTGTCAACAGTGGTAAGTAGTAGATATAAATAGCTTGCCGTTTAATGGTTCCAGGAGGTACTCCACGGTGGCTCAGTAGTTAACGCCTCGCATTCAAGACGCGGAGGTCCCACGTTGTATTCCGCAGGCCAGAGTCTCCTGAATTTTTAATGCGATAGCAATTATATTGACACTCTAGGATAGATTTTGCGACCGGCATCGAAATCATGCACCGTTTATGTATACGTATCTGTATATATGAAAAAGCAAGAAAGAAAAAAAACAAACAAAAAATTGGTAGATTCCACATACCCGGGAGTCGACGTTATGCGAAGCATGCGGAGAGAAGGTGACCGTGATACAATCTTTTTTATTGAGTGACATGTCATCAAATGACTCTAAATTTATGTACAAATGTTGCATGCACAGACATATGTTGAAGAGTTGCAGATGTTTATATAGCCAGTCAAATGCACTTGCGCAACGATGCAAACTGGAACATGCGCATTAGCAACACCGAAAGCTGGTATGAAGCGCTCATGCTCGCGAGTATGCTGGCCCTGGGCACTGCTACATAAATCAACTTCAGCGCATGGCACCTAATCACAATTGACGTTGACTCGACGTGGCGGCTGTATGAATGGAGTGCATATGTAATGTTTATTAAATTGAGTAGGCAGCAACGCAACCTCTATCGACGTTTCACGATCAGCATCTACTCGAAACGTAGTTCCAAGACCTGCCGTAGCTTTGTGGTAGAATGTTTCATTGCCACGCAGAATGCTTGGGTTTGATTCCAGCTGGAACACTGACACTTATTCTTTGCATTCGTCGGGTTGGCACTACCGATGTCGGGCATTTTTTAACGCTCACGTGTTAGAATTGTTCATGTGTGTTCTCGTCGTTTTTGGGTAGATACTTAGTGTCAATCCCCTGCGGAACATACTCGCTTACCAGCGGCACGTACCTGCCCGTGGGTATGTGGCACTGCTTGGCGGGAAGTGTTTCATCGTTATCAGCAAGATGTCGCAATGAGCGTACGGCGGCTCTCATCTCTCATGTGTACATTGGCCCGCGGAGAAGAGGGGAATGGACCATCTCTCGGGCGCCATTATCTCCCCGTGGGGAGGCTCATGCGTCTTGGCGGGCTCGCACTGGAACGGTTCTGTTGTAGTTACGGGGCGTACAAAGGTCACTGCAATCATTGCACAGTCTCCGTTTGCGAAAAGCGCACCCTTTTCAGACCCAGCGAATGCTTATTCGCGTTCATCTGTACCTGTGAGTACGTTTCGTGCGTCATTTGTGTGTCAAAAACGCGGGGCATGTTTCGATCTGCTTGTCTTTCTGTGCGCAACATTCCTATTTTTTGCTATTGCGTTCATTGCTTCGGCTTTGCGGCAAAGCTGTGACTTTTTTCTTTCTTGCGTATTTATGTATATATATACGTATACGGTGCATGACATCGATGCCGACGTTGATGCCCACGCTGACGCCGGTGGTGAAATCCAGCCGAGAGTGTCCATATAATTGCCATCGCAATAAATTAACAAAAAAATCACACTGCAGTTTCACAGTTTTACAAGCTCTTGTCCACCTCCTTAGTAGGGGAGGAAAGGCATGAACACTGTTCTTTTTAGCAATAATATATCGCGCAGATCAGCGTCGGAGGAAGGCCTCCTCTTCCTTCACTGAGATGCGTAATCATTACGTTTCTTAACTGACGTAGCTGAGAAAACGTGGCTCTCTTAGGGCGTCCCGTCAGATGGGCCAGACCCTTCACTTCCACAAGACAAAGAATTCAATAGCCATGAAAGTGCGACATAAATTTCCCTGTGGCGAGACTTCCACTAAATACTTATTGTTTAGAGAAATCTTATTAAAGCACCAAAAAAAGTTCTTTCTGCATACGTGCGCCTTTATTAAAGGCTCTACGCAGACATAAATATTTCGACCTGTTGACATAACCCAGCAAAACTGGGCAAGCTTTGTATGAATAAACGGAAACAATGCTTCGTGTGACCTGGAAATCAAGTGGACGTGCTTCATTTGAGTACGGCCATTAACTCTCTAAGTAAAGTTTTTCGAACGACACCCAAGAGTAAATAAAAAGAATGTTCAGCGCATCTTATATTGCGTAACACATAAAGGTGAAATCCTGTTGAAAAGCTTGGTAAACCATTCAATACATTCGAGGATAAAGCTTAATACATCAAGTTCCGCAGCGCACGACATCCTGAATTCGTGGTGGCGACACACAGTGGTTTTTATCCAAGAGACGACACATCGCTACAACATTCGGCCGCAATATGCTCGTTGCGCAGGCATGACTCACTCGAAGGACGAAGCAAGTGAGACGGCATTGCGCGTGAGCTTATAATGCACTGTGCGGAGTGGGAACCATAGGCACGGGAGCGCCGTCGGAGAAGCGAAGACTGCAAAATCTGGCGTAACCCACTTTTGTGAGCAGTGCGTACACGTTGAGGTCTTGTCCCTGCAAAGACGAGTGTGGTATTTTCTTACCGCTATCATCGAGGCACGCGCGGGGTGCTCCCCTATGTGGGGGAGCTCCAGATCACCAGTGCCCCCTTTGGTGCCGCCCTTGGTTGAGAGGAGTGTGAGAAGGTGGCATGGGAGTTGGGGTGAAGTCCAGCATGACTTTTATCCCGTAGCTTGTGGAGCTAAATTATGCTTCTGCGAGGGGACATGCCTGGTGTTCAACACACCTTTCTATTACGGGGTTAAACATGTCCGAGTACTATACTCAGAACTAACATTAAGTTGACGTTTTGGTCACCACAAGCAAACAAACACACACATAAAATACAAGCGAAAACAAACAAACAAACAGACAAGCGAGCATGCAGAAAGTCCCGCTAGCAATAAAACGAAGAGACATTTATGCCAAGGTGAAATAATGTCTGCTCATTTTATTTTCTTTCGTCTAGCATAGGAATGAGCTCTTGGAAGAGTATTCCTTCTTTTGTAAAATTTCCCCAGCGAGAATGCATTGCAAGATAATTTCGGAGAACATCGAAACGCCCGTTTCCAGCACGATTTCAAACCTTTCGGAGAAAACATTTCTCGCGCTTACGTGGGCTCCTTCTCGATAGGACAGGCGGCATTCTAAAACACAACGATGACTGTAGCGTATATCAAACCAGTCTCTCCAGTGCTGCTTATAGAGAGAAATAAAGACACAGAAGAGCAGGTAGCAGTACCAGAAAGCAATTTGAGAGAAGGGAGAAAATAGGAAAATAATTACAAAATTGGTTTTCTACCCCTCTTTGGTATGCGAGGAGTGGGACGAGGAACGCAAAAATAAAACAAGGTAATGCATACGAGCAAATAACATGCACAACACAACCCGTGATGTTGAAATTTTCAGCATATATAGATTAAAAAGCCATCACTACCAGATTAGTTCACAGAGGCATTTTCTTCGGAAGCACGGCGATGTCTTCGCCTAAGACGATTCGAAGAATAGCAAAACCTTCTTTTTTCTCCTGAGTTCACTGTCTTGAACACTCCACCACAGTTTTTGCCACCTTACCTGGCCTTGCACTGCCTCCATGATCATAGGTATGCCAGTCTTTCTGCCCGTCGCAGAGTTTTTGTAGTGCTTCTTGGATCGGTCCACGTTTGTCTAATCGACGGTGTCTTGTGATGAGGCCATCTTGGGACGTCATAGAAACGCCATGATAAAGTCCTCATACGAATATACTTATAGAAGCGAAGCAGCTTATGAGGAAGCTCCATCCGGTGTGCGGTGTGATCACTTTCACCACGTCATTGCCAAATATAAATATTTAATTTTTTGTGGTGGTTTAACATCCAATATTCACCATATGATTATGAGACGCCGTAGAGTGCAGGGCTCCTGGAAATTTTGACCACCTGCGGTTCTGTACCACGCACACAGTTCGAGCTTCAAGCCTTTACGCCTCTATCGATAACGTGGCTGCCACAGCCGGGATTCGATCCCGCGACCTGCTGGTCAGCAGCTGAGTGCTCTTACCACTCGAACTTCGTGGCTGGTCATGCGCCAACTCATCCCTCTCTTCGCGTAAGCGCAAGGAGGTGGGAGTAAAGCCCCTTCTCCTTGCGTGAGCGCGAGGAAAGGGCGAGAGTTCGTGCATGCACAGTGGTGGAGCGTATGGTCATCGATGGCCCTCTCCTTGCTTGAGTGTGTGGGGGTGAGAGGAGGGGGCAGAGAGGCGCTTCTGCTTCTTTGCTCCTCTCCCTTTGCTTTCTCAACCACAGCTATGCGCTCGTAAATAATGCTGTGCTTGCTCGTTTCGCTGCATTTTTCTGGCAGTTCGAGGTGTTCACTTTGCGGCACACACATGGGTAGTACACACAAATGGGCGGGGGGATAACATAAGCGGTACACAACATATGCAGAACTGCACACAAATGTGAAACATACACTGAAGCATACAAATGCGAAGAACAAATAACGTACACAAGCGAAAGCCAGCATTGCTTCACATCCCCACGTGGTTCCCTCTAGTGGAGGATGGTGCAAACTTTAGATGCAAAGCAGCTCATTGACTAGCCTGTGTAACACTGTCCCGTGCGTCCGCACAAACATTTTTACCACTGCTGTGTAATTGCTGCTAGGTAGCTCAAGTCACAGCTGCGCGTTGACGCCACTCTCTCACCCGCAGCAGCGGCCAGCTCCTCCACTCGCACGCAACACACTTTGTCTCGCTTCACCCTCTTCACAGCCGCAGCGCTCGAGCACACGTTGAGTGGAAACACTAGACAAATTTGGTTGCGCGTCCGCAGCAGCCATATGGACGTGGCTTTGCAAATGTCTAGCAGGCTGCGTTCGTATGGCTACTGCGGTCGCGCGAATAAGTCTGTCTACTGTTTCGGCTAGCTTATCTCCGATGAAACTTATAAAAACTTAACCCACCTCCCGTGTCCTTGCGTTTCAAACAAACATTTGCTCTAGTAAACGCTACACCTAGTTTCGCTTCAAAGCGTTCGTGTAGTACCCGTGCCTGTTTCAACCGGGTCATACGCACCGCTGCTGCTTCACATCCTATCAGGTTTACTTTCGGGGAGATAACCATAACTTGATTGGCTGAAGTGCCTAATTTTTGCATTTTTTTCATCACTTCATGTTGACGCAAGATCATCGCGTAAAGTAACTTTGCAAGCTCGATCGGGCATCTAAGGCTTGCGTTCTAACAAGGCATTTACCTAGCCGATATTTTGACGGGGAGTTACGAATTGCTTATTTCTCCACCTGTACGGAACTAATCGCACAACTTCATACCGTAGATGCTTTCAGAGTTAGAGTGAACGTGTCAAAAGCGCTTGCAGCGGTCCCTGGGGATGCACGTCGTCCCGTTCTTTGCGAGCAGGTACCCGTCGGCGCAGACACAGGCGTTCATGCGGCACAGTCGCACACAGCGCCGTGGTCGCACGTCGCAGTAGGTGGGGCACAGAGAGGCGCACTCTTCGAACTTGCGGTTTGGGCCGCAGTCCGGTTGGCATCGGGACACTGGCACACATGGACCACCAACCGACGACCTGCGCAGAAAATTTCGGTGTTCTAAAGGGCAGATGAAATATTTCTTTTGTTGGTCAATCTGGAGTATACAGCCTCAAAGATACACAGTGTAAAAGTAACAGCGGTGGAACGAAGCACACCAGCAGGCACTGGCTGTTGGGCCTACGACGGGTCATTATCTAGCTTCTTGGACGACGTAGACTTCTCAGGGCTGCACCGGCAACTTCCTAGACTTATTGCGTTTGGCGACATTTATGTAAGTGTGACGTCAACCGCACCCCCATCCGCATCACTGGAACCTTCTAATACTCTCAATGCGCGTAAAAGAATTGGCAGATCCCACGTAAAGTGGGATTCGATGATATGCGAAGCACAAATTAGGAAGGTTTATATGTCAGTTTAAAATCAGAACAACGTTATGAGGCGGAGAAAAATTACACCGTACATAACTTTCATGTCATAATTTTTACGTTTGGACGTGTCATTTACATTCATTATATATATTCACGCTACCTCATACCAAATTTGGTATATTTGGAGCTAGCACAACGACCACCAGTACGCTATGAGCGTGGTAGGTTGTCATGTTCTTACATGACACGCGTGTCAGGATAATTATGTTTGCACCAGTCATATATACCGTCATAAGTGGACGTCTCGTAACACCAAATGTGTTAAAAGTGGAGGTAGCAAAACAGCCGCGAGCGCATCATGAAGGGCCCAATATACTCCAATGTAGAGTTGACGCGCACGCACGCTGGGCACAGCAACTCTACGTTAGCAAAACGCGAGCACTCTATAGTCTGACGCCAGGTGCGACCAGCGTAAGTCGGCGCGGCCTGACGGCAACCCGCGTGAGAGGCACCATGCTGCATTTCGCACCGATGCTTTACCCAAACAACACTGTCTTACTCGTTTCGTGATGGAGGGACGCTGGATTCGCTGAAACGCGCATGCGTCAAAGCAATGCAGCGCGGCGCGTGATTGCGAGTATAAGGCAGGACCGGCACCTGGCGTGACAACGCCGGCGTGACGCAATGAAATAAACGCCGGAGAGCAGGCACACCGCATCACGTCGAAATATACTGGCACCTTGACTGTGGCTTGTACTCATGTTTCCCATGACACGCATCTCATGAATATTATGTTTGCACCAGTCACATACCTTCGTCATCCGTTGGCGTCACGTAAACCAAATTTGTCGCATGTGAAACTAGTGAAACGGTTGCGAGTGCATCATGAGTGTGGCATGTAGTCACGTTGTTACATGACACGCATGTCGTGATTAAAATGTTTGGATGTTTCATTTACCTATACCCTGTGTTCCTATCACGTAATACTGAATTTTGTAAATGTGAAGCTAGCGAGAAGGCCGCGAGCGCATCATGAGTGTAGCATGTAGTCATGCTGTTACATGACATGCATCACATGATTATCATGTCTGCACCAGTCACATCCCTTTGTCGTCCATTCACGTCCCTAAATACCAAACTTGGAATATCTGAAGCTAGCGAAATGGCAAGGAGAGCCTCATGAAGGGCCCAATATACTGCGACGTAACGTTGACGCGCGGACGCTGGGCGCAGCGGCGCTACGCTACCAAAACGCGATTACTCTATAGTCTGACGCCAGACGCGACCAGCGTCTGTTGGCGCATCCTGGCAGCAACCAGTCCGAATTGCGACATGCTGCATTTCACGCCATCTACGTTACCAAGAATGAACCGCGTCTGCCTCTTTGTAACGAAGGGACCTCAAGCATAGAGAAATAAAAAAAAAAGGTTAAGAGTGGACACTCCCGTAGACCCCAGTGGATGGATGGATGGATGCTATGAGCGTCCCCTTTATAACGGGGTGGTGACAAGTATGCCACCAGGCTCGACAAAAAAAAAACCTTTTTTCTTTTTTGATGTTGGCCTAATGCCTCTACTTCGATAAATTCTATCTTAATGGAAAAAAAAGGTAAATTTTCAGCTTAAGTTCTCTGCCATTTACGGCACACTGTCCATATTTTATTTTTCCAATATTTATTTTTGTCCTTTCTCTCTAATTTTCTGCCACCAATACTCTAACCGTCTCTTACTTATTTCAATCGCGGGTGTGTTCAGCTTTCCAATGTTGTCCCTAAAACCCAAGGCTTCCTGTAGGCTCGTGCCCAAACGTACACCTGGGTGGATATCTCCACATTCAATCAGAACATGCTCCGCCGTTTCCTTATCTTTCCCGCAGCATGTGCATTGTTCTTCTTCTTTACTGAATCTTGCTTTATAACTACGCGTTCTAAGGCAACCCGATCTCGCTTCAAACAGTAAAGCGCTTCCCCTTGAATTATCGTAAAATGCCTCCCTCCTTATTTCATTTTTGCCCTTTCGGTCCAATCGTGGCCCAATCGACCCTAGCACACCTGGTGGTTGGTGAGAGCAAGTGGCGTGCGCTTCCTGTTTCGGTTTCACTGGCGCAAATTTTGAATTACTTTGCGTAACCGACGTTTGGCTATGACGAAAGTTCATGATTTCAAACCACTTTTGATCGCCCAAATGAATAGTTTTTGTCGGTCGTTTTGATTTAGCGATTCCCTGTTTTGTTTTGTTCAGTGTTTCGTGCGAATCGGTCGTGACGTGATTTTTATTTCGATTAAGTTATAATAAAACGAGATGCAGGTAATGATAATTCACTACGGTGTTATTCATCGCGCTTGTGTTTTTCTTTTGGAACAAGTGATCAATGTATATATCAATCAAAGAGAGAGTATCCGCAATGTTTTATTCAAAGGCAAGGTAGAGTCTGAGAATATAAAAAGCACAATATGACAAAGGTAGACAACAAATGCATCTCGCGTTACAAATAAATTGTAACAAATACAGAGAGAACACAGACAACGCACACATCGCTAGAGTTGGCAGAAGCCGAGAAGCTGGTGAAGTATGACACACCGGGCCAGTGGGTAAGTAAGGATCTATGGCAAAAACACAGCGCACAATGCTGATGAAGAAGGAAGAAGTGACATATACACAGCAATGAAGTCGCGAATCACGCCTGGGGTTAACCCAAATAATGCATAGAAAAAAAGAGCGCACAGAAACCACACGACACAATATAGCAGAAAGGCAAAGGTGCAGTGTGCTGGTTGTGCTTAAGAACAGCTAGTCCAAAATGAAAAAAAAAGCAGACTTAATGCCTGCTTGTCCTCAGAAAGGTAGGGCTTTGCAGCTTGCTCACTACGTGAAAGACAAACTTTATACTACAAACTGGCAGGTCTTGTGGCTCTTGTTATGCGTCGCCTTCATCAAAAACTTAAGATCCCAAGCGATTTGCGTCTGGGTGTTGCTGTGACGCTTGCGAGCTAAAATATATTGTAGTCATCACTTATCCAGAATTGTGGACCCTAATTGGTGCTACGAGAGCGGTATTACAGGGCTGATAAATAGCAGAAGGAAACCACTTTGGCTCATTATTTTTCACAAAAGCTCTACATCGTACGTTATCACTCACAAGCTATATAAAAGTATAATGGCAGCGTCCGCAGCTTCATCAAATGCTACAAGTTTGGGTATTCTTTTGAAAATTTTGATGGGCGAGATGAGGAGGTTGATGAGAAGCTAAAATACGAAAAGCGTCATAACGTGAACCGTGCCCACTTCATACTGCGTTCCTTACCCGCTCGATGACATTTCAACAAGCGGTTTTGTTATCGATATATTACTTGAGCTGGAGAGATAAAGCATACACAGTGACCAAGCGACCCACAGTAAAGTGTACAGTTCGCCCGCATTTGCTACAAAAATACAGACAGGATATCCAACATTCTTCTTAAGGTTATGCAAATCACTTCGAGCGAATACACAGTGTCCCTACTCCTCATAGCGGGTAACCTAAACAATGTATGCAACGAAGGAGTGGTTAGTCCAGTTGACCTGAATATAAGTATATAAGACCATAATGAAGTCTGCTGTAACGAAGTAATAACATAACAAAGCTATTGCAGGATTCGGCTCAACTCGAATACTTTAGTGTAAACCCGCCGATAATTGCTAACCTTTGAACCTTCAAGCTGTATGCCTGAGATTGGAGACTGGAACCTAACCCTATCTAAGTTTCGGTTCACAAAACCCACATGCCAACATAAACGAACCCGGCAAAACATTTTCAGAAACTTCGCGCGACCACCAGCAGAGCAGAAATGAATATCGCCAACACTTGACAGATGGTGATACAAAACATCGCACGCTTTCAGGCGATGTGCAGTGGCCTCAATCATGGCAAGAAAGTGAGATTCAAGTTGTTGTACGTATGCAAAAGCTGCTTCTGATAGCACAGTGAGATTCCCAAAAAGTTTGCTGGGGACGTGGTATGCTTTGAGCATTGTGAAATACTGGTGGGTGCGCTGTGCTGCTACTTTGGCTTGCAGATGTTTAATGGTTTGCTTGTACTTCATTGATGGAGACATTGTCGCTGGCACACAGGAACGCACTGCAATAAACAAAAAATGGATGTAAAAGCGAAGAACAACTAATCTCATACGAGCACTTTCCTCGCTCTTTCAGACCCAAGGTGCACAACTTTCTGTGGTGCAAAGTTTTCGATTCTACTACCTGAAAACAAACCATTCACAATGTTGACAATGCACAAAAAAATGAAAATCACTGAGAGCCCACCCTTACTTTTTGTAAGTGCACACGTAGTGTCCTTTTGAGGATAGTTTCCTCAGAATGTCCTAAACATAAAATAGCACATTAAAAACAGCTGCAATAAAAGCATAGTCACCATTTTCTCTAAAGCACTCAGACGTGGAGCTGTTGGCGGAGACATCTTCTGGAGGGTCTTGTGAAGCTTGTTCAGTGCCTCGGACAGTGCTGTCGGAACAATCTTGCGAGCGGCCTGCGGAAGTCTCAATATCAATCCACTCTGGGGTTGAAGTGAACATACAACTTACCGGTCACATAAGTTCTTTTTGTGACAGCTGAACGACTGGTTAAAGTTTTCTCTGGCAAGACAAAGTCAGCAGAAATTCTTTCACCAGCTACAAGGGAGCTGCCAACTGCAGAGGTTTGGTCAACAGTCAATTTGGGTAAAAAAAAAGAAATCGCGACACTGAACGCACCCTGCTCATCGGAACACCTCAATGTGTGGGAGCCGCTTTTTGAAGCCTCTACCGCAGGTCTTGAAGAAATGAAATTACGACAATGTGTCAGTAAGAGGCTTAAAATACCACAAACTGAAGCCCATCCGCACCTTGCAGTGCAGCTTCTGCAGTCATGTCACAGTCACTATTTGAAGCGACGCTCGGAGAACGTGCATATATGTGCAGTTGGTACAAGTTACAAAGCTTGTAGCATGGGAAAACTTAAACAGCTCTTTCAAACGCATAGATTGATCAAACGTGGAAGAAAAGAGAAGGCACCAACTAGGAAACAAGTAATTTGTGATTTTTGGAATTACCAACAGTGCCAGCTTTCACCGATGAAAGGTATATGTACATGTGCACTCAGGCTTGAAGATAACGTGAAATAGCCATTTAAAGTCTTTCAAAACAAGTTGCGCAGGTCAAGAACATCAAAAAACGACAGAAATGTAAAGCTGCTGTTAGGAAGGTAATAGCCGACAATTCACAAAATTTAAGACTTTCCAAGTGTTACTTCTATAGTGAGGTTTTTCCATCGGTTACACAGATCTTCGCGGTTAACTGTCGCCACTGATTCAATAAAAGTGGCTGCTATTGCACATATTTGAGTTTCAGTCAATCACTTACATGGTGCAGCTGGTTGCACACTGGGAACAGCCATTCTTGTAAGCCTTGTGTGCCCAGGGTCCATGAAACTTTGAGCAGTAAAAAGGTCGCTACAAACCCTGTACATTGCGTACAATAGGCTGGCCGGCTTACTCAGGAGATCATCGCGTCCAGCATACTGCATCCATGCTTTCATCCTGCATTGGCAATGAACTATCAGCTGAAAGGGTAAGTGCTTGAATAGTGATTGTTTATTGTTACCGTCACTAAGCAAGTATGAACAGTAAGCCTAAAGACATGCAAACCATACAAAAGCTTTAACACACCTGCCGTCCCGTGGTATGCGGAAGAAACTCGTCCCAGGCTTCTTGTGGGTTCTGCCATTGTTGAAGCATCACGATACACAGCAGTAGCTGCCGTAGCTTGGACCGCCGGACGGCATGGCATCAGCGCGGTCTGAAAATGTTAGTAAGTGGATGCTTCGCTGTCAAATTACGAAAAAGATATGTGCACGTCATAAGTGTACCAACAAACCCCTTTGAATGATTCGCTAATCGATGCACAATACAAAACCAGTGATACATCTCTGACCCATAAAACTGTGACTTACAATGATATACGTCAAGACCACGTACAAAGATCTTCAGAAGTTTCCAGGCCGCTATCCCTTGTAATGCAATGGTATCGCGGCCTGGGAACTTTAGAACACCTTCGTACGTACGCAGTATCCGCAGTACATTGGGAAGAAAAATCGTAGTTGAAATTTGTGCGGTAAAATTATATTGAAAACGTCAAAAAAATTTGTGAGCAGCTTGCACTAGTGGCACAAGGCTAGCGAAGAAACGAAGATGATGGCCACTTAGCTAGTCCAGATTTGCCTCCGGCACACCAAGAATTATTCGTGTTCCGAGCCTTCGGGAAACGCGTCGTGAAGCATGCGAGGCCCAGCGAACGCTTCTCAATATTTTGCACCGAGCCACCGAGCCTATGACCTAGCTGCCCAGCTATGCTCAGCGCACAGACGCTCGCGTCCGTGGAAGACGGAGCACGCGTCGCCTCGGCTTGACGCCGTGCCGCCTTTGCTATACTGCATACGTTGCATAATGTTCCTGTCTAGCCACCGCCGCGCATAGAGCCACAAACTTTCTTTTTAGCGAACCTCCCAGCCCTTACAAGCTTCAGAAAAAGGTTACAACTGCGTGAATGAGACGCCACGTAAGAAACAAACTCGCACACACGAAGCGCAACGTGTGTGTGTGCATCTTTCTATGTTTGTTGCATGGTGTCTTATTCGCGCAGGTGTAACAGTTTTCTGAAAAAAATGACCCAACAAGACCAACAAAATGTCATTGAACAAGCTTGGCTTGAAAACGTGCCTCACCTGTTATCTCACGCACGAAAACGCCGACGCATCCGACGTTGACGAAAGCCACGAAAGCTTCTCGCTGTCAGTCATGCATGGGCTTGTCGCTGGGTAGATGGTGTTTTTGACAGTATGACTGAAGAAAAATAATCGCGTAATGTGTGTTGAATAAATTGTTTTTATGTATAAAAAACATACTAAGTTTGGGTGTTTAATTATTATTTTGCGAAAACAATTTTGTTGCATTGATTATAACTGTTTTTTTTTTGCGCTTGCGCCCTCTGACGTTTGGTGAGAGCACTAGTTCGTTACGTAGTCGTGACGCAATTCCTGAGGCCAAGTTTCGCGGAGTGTCCTCTCTTGTCTTCTTCTTTCTCTATGCCTCAAGCGTGTTCAAACGCGCATGCGTCAAAGCAACACAGTGCGGCGCGTTCCTGCGAGTATTTACCAGGCAGATCGCGCCTGGCGTAGCATCACCGTAATGACGCGACGAAACGAACGCTGGAGAACACGCGCACAGGGTCAACGTCTAAGTGTATTGGCGCCTTGAGTGTGGCATGTAGTCGTGCTCTTACATGACACGCATCTCATAATTAATATGTTTGCACCAGTCACATACCTTCGTCATCCAATCACGCGACGTAATACCAAATTTGGCATATATGAATCTGGCAAAATGGCCCCGAGCGCATCAAGAGTGCGGCATGTAGTCATGTTGTTAAATGACACGCATGTCAAGTTTATCATGTTTGAACATGCCTTTTACATATGTCATCCGTTTGCGTCACGTAATGCTGAATTAGGCACATGTGTAGCAAGCGAGACGGCCGCGAGGACATCATAAGCGTAGCATGTAGTCATGTTGTTACAGCCATGACTATCATGCTTGCAGCAGTCACATCCCTTCGTCGTTCATTCACGTCCCTGAATACCACATTTGGGGCGTGTGAAGCTAGCGAAGTGGCTGCGAGGGCATCTAGAGTGTGGCTTGTGGTCATAATGTCACATGACACGCATCTCATGATTATCATGTTTGCACCACTCACATACCTTCGTCATCCATTCGCATCACGTAACGCAAATTTGGTGTATGTGAAGCTAGCGAGACGGCTGCGAGACCATCATGGGCGTGGCGTGTAGTCATGACTCATGACTTACATGACATGCATGCCATGATATCTGCGTTAGGGTCTGTCGCTTGTGTTCACCATGAAATCATGTCATACCACACCAGTTTTGCTATGTCATGTGAACGAGACCACCGCAAGAGTAGCGAGACCATAAAATGTGAATCATGACATTCATGACATACATGTCATGATTTTCATGTTATGACTAATATTACAGTCATGTTATGCCACATCAAGTTTGATATCGACACCGTTATTCAAACGGCCAGGAGTGCTAAAAGTATTAGGCGGATAGATAGATAGATAGATAGATAGATAGACACGCTCGAAGTCGCCGGAGTTCACTATGAAATGCTTCGCATTTCAAAACTAAGACAAAACAAAACAAGACGAACCTCCGCAACGAATTTTTAACGATCACATGACCAGGATTCCGCATAGCCCATTAACGAAGGCGCTCATTGCCAGCAAATTATGACGTAAAGTTTGTTTGCTCATTTGTTTAGTGTTGCGAACGCTGTACCGAGGCATTACGCACCTTCGAGCAATCCTTTTTCGCAGTTTTCACCCATCCCGATTGCGCAATAGACTCGGTGTTTGGTGTGGTAAGCAACGCTTACGCGTGACTTACGCAAGGCGACTATAATAAATTGCTGGCTCTGGTGGACACCAAGTGTGGTACGCAAACCACGAAGTTGGCAAGGAATCAACCAGAGATGATTCTGTACACACGCTCCTTATCGTACGATCAATAAGGAATGAGTGGCCCCTACTCAAATTAGTAACGGTGCTGGCCGTTTGAACTTTCACAGGTCAACTGCTGATAAGAACAGTGAACGACTGGACGATCGATACATCGACAAATGCTATGCATGCATCTGTCAACCTATTGCTTTATCGCGCACTAGGCCCGCTTGAAGCTCGAACAAATATGACCACGCCCAAGCTGCCACTCTTCTCAGTTTTCTCAGTTGCCGTTTTTTTGTTTGTTCTGAACATGAGGATTTTGACCGATGTTAGGGTACAGTTGCAGTAGGCTAGTTTTTGTATAATGATAAGTTTATTAATAATGATTCCTGAGATTTCACTTTGCCGAAGCATTATTATGTAGCAGTGAATTCTAGATTAGCTTGCGGAACAAGGGATTTTTTTACCGTGCACCTCAATGTTAGGCGAATGGCTGTTGGGCCATCCATTATGGAAAATTACGCTTTTTTCATTCATTCATTCATTCATTCATTCACTGTTTATGTGTTTAGAGAAATTTATTCTCCCAGACAGTGAACATCAATTACAATCCAACAGAACATTGCGACAGAACACAACATCCACAGACACACGAAAAGTTGTTACAAACAGATGTGTGTACATATGTAAACGGAACACTACATACACAACTTACCCAACTACACAGGAATTGTTACAAAAACAATGTCTACATATGCACAATACATGGTAAACGAAGAACACACAAATGAAAAGTAGAGATCAATATGTCAGATATTTACCTAGTATATACAATGTATTTGTATGAGTACTAAACAAAGATTACTCTACCAATACCAGGCAGGCCTGAAAACAAGCCTTACACGTCTCTCACAGACGAACACTAAACGGCAGGACCAGTGTCGAAGGAATTTTTCCTCGACCAGAAAGTAGAGTTCCTCCGACAACACAGATAGTATTTCTTTGTACAGTCGCTCCAAAATCGGGAAGAGAGCCCGGCGACGACGACCTGCTGCAACAGCTTCACAACGGTTACGCCAAAGACAGTAGGCGCCAGCAACAATGAGAAGGCAAGCAAAGCGGCCTCGAGAACAACGTCCTAAGAAACAAAGCGGTTTACTCCGAGGCCACGAAATCCTGCATGCACAGCCCTCCAGAAAACACGAGCAACGACACATTGCCTTAACACATGCTGATTTGTTTCCCGTAGGGGGCAGTTCGGACATGTTGATGACTGGAGCATTCTCCACCTTTCTAGGCGGTCAAGGGTAGGAAGAACGCCCAACCCAAGGCGCCACATGAAGTCCCGGAGGTAGCCAGGTAGAATTGATGCCGTCAGCGTGCTCCAAGACACACGACTAGAGCGGGTGCGGCGTGCTGGAGGAACTAACGGGAGCAATAACGTGGCTGTTGTGTCAACTATAGAATTGTCCAACACATCTAAATCAGGGCAAGTCGACTGGATATGACGAAAAAACGCGACAGCTGCTGCATAAAACGAAGGAAGTACTACTGATTGTGGGCCCTGATTAAGGCGCACATTAGGCAATAAATACCGAAGGTGAGTGCCTAGAAAATAATATGCCAGAGTTTGCGCGGGGGATTCCTCTCCTTGTACGAGGCGCAACAGGAAGCGCAGGGCCAATAGCCGGCAGTCTATTGATACCGAAGGGAAAGCAAAACCTCCCTGGGAACGCTGCTGTCCTAACACCGCACGAGAAACCAACTCAGTGCCGCCAGACCAAAAGAAGGAACACAAGGCAGACTGCAATGACCTCACGATGCGTAAAGGCGGCTGTTCCACGTGAGAAAGGTACCAAATGCGACCGCAGAACACAGTCTGCGCAAGGTACCACCACTCAAGAAGCGGGAAGTCAAATTCCCGGGCGTTCTCAATTTCTTGTTTTACTTCATCGAGGGCGTTTGACCAAACGGAGTTACAAATGCCGTAGTGGTTGTATAGAATTCCTAAAATGCGAAGAGACGCAGCCGGCTGAAGAGATGTGGACCTAAGTGTGGAGTTGGGATAGCCAATGAACAAATACCGGGATTTAGAGAGGTTTAGCGCGGCACCTGAAATATCCCCATACTGGAAGAATAAACGCAGACTGCTCAAGGCTGAGAACAAATAGAACAGGAGACAAGGGGCATCCTTGACGGACCCCACGTGTATAAGAAAAGGCAGCACTCTCCCAACCATCTAGAACTAGTGTGCTTTTTATACCACAGTAGGTACTCTTTATTCAGACAAAAACAATGATTGCCTAGGTTGAAGGGACTAAAGGCACATTACCTCTGCCTGACTAAGGTCCCTCCACCCATACATTTGCTAAGGTGAAGTGGAACAAAAGATACAAATTTCATTGTGCTTTTGAATGAGGGGACACAAAATTCCAATTCAACAAGTATGACAGATGTCGACACATACGTTTTAAAATAGCACAATACTGTCATCACCAATTCGCAGAACCTATATAAATATACATATAAAATGCAACAAGAAGAAATTTCTGACAGAAATACTAAGTACCATAGAGAAATACATTAAAAAAAGAAAATGAGCAATTGTCATCAATGTGCAAAAGCACGAACGACATAAGAGAAATATTTATAATAAATAATACAATTAAGGCTCCTGCAACGAGCAAGGTTGCGTAAAAACACAGGTTATTATTCCAGAAACGTTAGCCGCAACAAGCTGGTACAGACAGGAACCCGGCAAGCACGAGCCACACACGGACGTCAACGTCTTCTTTCACGCTGGCACAGAGCTGGCGCCACTATGCTTCGGTACAATTACTCCCCGCGCAGAAAGGAGCCAACCTGGCGACCTAGGGAAAGGACACGACAAGGGGGTCATAGCATGGTTTGAGGCGTGATACGTGTACTGTTTCACGCCCACGGCAGCGTTGGTCCGAGGGTGGATCAATGGGCTCAACTTCATAGTTGACAGGAGATGTTTGCCGCACCACACGGTAGGGGCCATGGTATTTCGACGAAAGCTTCGGGGAAAGACCAGGAGGGGTAGACGGGTCCCAGAGCCAAACCAGCATTCCTGGGTTATAGTGTACAGTAGACGCAGAGGAATCGTGGTCAGTTTTCTGGCGCCATTGGTCTTGTGCGGTAAATGAGCGAGCGAGTTGACGACACTCTTCGGCATAAGCAGCTGCTTCGGAAACAGGCGTCGCTTCGGAAACATCAGGCCTGTAAGGGAGAATGGTGTCCATGGAGCATGATGGCTCACGTCCGTACAGAAGGAAGAAAGAAGAAAAGCCAGTGGTTGTTTGTGGCGCAGAGTTGTACGCGTACGTGACAAAAGGGAGCACTTGGTCCCAATTAGTGTGGTCGTCAGAGGCGTACATGGCAAGCATATCTCCAAGAGTACGGTTAAAGCGTTCTGTCATGCCATTGGTTTGGGGATGGTATGCCGAGGATTTCCTATGGACAGTGCGACATGCCTTGAGTAGCTCGTCGACGGCGTTCGAGAGAAACACGCGTCCACGGTCACTGAGTAATTCACGAGGTGCACCGTGTCGCAAAATGAGATGGTGAAGAAGAAAGGACGCAACGTCTTTCGCAGTGGTAGAAGGCAGCGCAGATGTTTCAGCGTAGCGTGTTAAATGATCCACGGCGACGATAATCCACCGGTTGCCTCGAAGAGAGTTGGGTAGAGGACCATAAATATCAATTCCTACGCGGTCGAATGGTCTCGCTGGGCAGGTTAAGGGTTGCAAAGGGCCAGCAGTGCTGTGAGAAGGCGTCTTGCGTCGTTGACACGTGGTGCATGACCGAACGTACTGGCGAACGTGCCGATACATGCCGCGCCAGTAGTATCTTAGACGAAGGCGAGAGTAAGTCTTAAATACTCCAGCGTGGCCACACTGGGGGTCATCGTGAAAGGCAGCGCAGATGTCCGAACGCAAATGACGAGTGATGACAAGGAGCCACCTACGGCCATCCGTCACGTAGTTGCGGCGATACAACAAGCCTTCACGGACAGCAAAGTGTCTTGCTTGACGAGAGAGGGAGCGTGAAGTCGTTTCTGGCGAACTGTGAGAGAGGACGTCGAGCAAAGAATTGATCCAGGGATCCTTGCGCTGTTCGGATGGCATGTCAGTGATGCTCAACGATGACGAATCGCAAATGGCAGTTGATAAGCAGGCAAGGTCAGGAGGCAGTGGAGAACGGGATAGTGCATCGGCGTCTGAATGTCTGCGTTCTGAGCGATAAACAACACGGATATCGTATTCCTGAAGGCGTAAAGCCCCACGAGCGAGGCGGCCAGTAGGATCTTTCATGGACGCTAACCAGCATAAGGCCTGGTGATCTGTGACAACATCAAATTGGCGTCCGTAAAGGTAGGTGCGAAATTTTCCTATAGCCCAAATGATAGCCAAGCACTCCTTTTCCGTAACGGAATAGTTGGACTCTGCCTTCGTTAGTGTACGGCTGGCATAGGCGACAACGTACTCGTCGCAGCCATCCTTGCGTTGAGCGAGAATGGCACCGAGGCCGACACCGCTTGCATCCGTGTGAATTTCAGTGGGTGCAGTGGGATCGAAGTGGCGGAGAACTGGCGGAGAGATGAGTAGCCGGCGTAGCGCCGTGAATGCTTCATCGCAGTGGGAATTCCAGCCAGAGAGGTCCGTGCTACGGGAGAGAAGCTGAGTCAGAGGGGCAATTATAGAGGCAAAATTGCGAATGAAACGCCGAAAATAGGAACACAAGCCTATGAAACTACGAAGCTCCTTTAGGGTAGTAGGCTTGGGGTACTCGGCAACGGCACGCAGTTTGGCAGGATCTGGCGATATTCCTTCTTTTGAAACGACGTGGCCGAGAATTGTGAGTTTGCGGGCGCCAAAACGACATTTCTTGAAGTTAAGTTGCAACCCGGCTGCCGTAAGGCACTGGAGAACTTGTTCCAGACGGGAAAGATGAGTCTCAAAATTCGCCGAGAATACAACTATGTCGTCTAAATAGCAAAGACAGATGTGCCATTTAAGTCCCCTGAGGACACTGTCCATCATTCTTTCAAAAGTCGCAGGCGCATTGCAAAGACCGAAGAGCATTACAATAAATTCATATAAGCCGTCAGGGGTCACAAACGCCGTTTTTCGACGGTCTGGTTCAGCCATTGGTACTTGCCAATATCCCGAGCGCAGATCCAGAGAAGAGAAAAACTCCGCACCTTGAAGGCAATCCAAGGCGTCATCAATGCGTGACAGGGGATAAACATCCTTGCGTGTGATGTTGTTTAGTCGACGATAATCCACGCAAAACCTGATGGAGCCATCCTTTTTTCGCACGAGGACCACTGGCGAAGCCCAAGGACTCTGTGAGTGCTGAATAACACCACGTTGCAGCATCTCGTCGACGTGTTGAGTGATGACGTCACGCTCGGCCTGCGAGACGCGGTAGGGGCGCTGACGAAGTGGAGTATGATGACCGGTGTCGATATGGTGAGCGACAACTGACGTGCGTCCCAAGGGAGGTTGTCCGTGGTCGAAGGAGGCGCGGAAACGGTCAAGTAGTTGAAGGAGCTGATCGCGCTGGTCTTGCGTAAGGCCGGTGTCTACGCTGCGCAACAGAACGTCTTCGTCAGGTAGTGAGGGCGCGGTGCCAGCTGTGACAGCATCCACGGACATCGGTGTCGTATCAGAACGGGCATCGAAAGGAAAGATGTCATCATAAGTGTCAAGACTCCCAAGGCATTCGCCATGCAATAAGGTAGCGGGACAAGGGAACGGATTGCACACGTACACGGCACTGGAGCCATCGGCAAGTGTTATGACGGCAAACGGGACGACAAGGTTCCGGCGACGAGCGAATTCTTGTGACGGCATAAATAGGGCAGTTGAATCGGAAACGGAGTTGCACAAAAGAGATACCGCGGTGACCGAAAAAGCAGAAATGACGACGTCAGCGGCGACGATCACCTTTTTGGGAGAGCGAGGGAGATCTATGAATGTCGTGCTGAATGGAAACAAAACGAGTTGAGCACGAGCGCAGTCGACAACCGCATGATTAGCGGAAAGAAAGTTACATCCCAGGATGATTTCATGAGACGCATGCGGAAGGACGACAAATTCTACGATGTAAAGCACTCCTTGAATCACAACACGAGCAGTGCATGTGGCAGAAGGTTGGACGTGTTGCGAACTCTCCGTGCGTAAAGAAATTTCAACCAGTGGAGTCGTCACTTTGTTCAGTTTGCGGCATAACACTTCACTGATTATACAAATAGCGGCACCTGTGTCGACAAGAGCAGTTGTGGCAAAACCGTCCACAAACACGGCAATCTCGTTAGGGGGCGATAGATGAGGCCTTGGAAATTTCGTCGGTGGCGCAGCTCTTGCCTCAGGAACTGCGACTGTTAGTTTTCCTCCTGGGCGTGGTTGGAACGCCAAAGCATGGGGGAAGGAGACCGAAGACGGGGTGAAGGAGATCGACGTCGGCTGAAGTCTGGTCGACGTGAGCGGGGGTCATGTGAATCAGGTGTCACATGCGATTCTGATGGCCGAGGTATGTTGCCGGAATGCTGCACATCATTAAAATAGAATCCACGGCGACGACAGTAGCGCGCGACATGTCCTGCAATACCACAGTTGTAGCAGACGGGCCGGTTATCCGGAGTACGCCAAGAGTTGACAGGTGCTCGAGGTGGTGGAATGGGCCGATTTACCGGATAAACTGAAACTGGTGACCTGTAGTAGTTGGTGGCTGGACTGTATGAAGGGAGCGGCGGTTGGGCAGAAGGTCGGCGGACGGCTTCTGCATAAGTCAGCGGTGCAGCCACTGATATTGGGGATGTGGGCGAAGGGAGAGCCTCGGCAACTTGCGTCTGAATAGCATGGCGAAGTGAGTGGTCCAGTGTTGTGGGGGTCTCGTTGATGGTGGCGACAAGAGAGAGCTGTCGAGCAACTTCCTCCCGGATGTACTGTTGAATTTGAGGCATTAACACGCTGTAGTCGGGGCCACTGCTTTTGCACTCCAAGGCCGAAATATCAGCTGTCTGCGTATTAACTCGACGTGTAGAAACTCGTTGCTTGCGCAGCTCATCGAAACTTTGACATAACTGAATCAAGGCCGTGACGGTCTCTGGGTCTTTGGCCACAAGCATATGAAAAGCGTCGTCATCAATGCCTTTCATTATGTTCTTTATTCTGTCAGCCTCCGTCATCCTGGCATCAACTCGCCTACAGAGGCTGATCACATCCTCAATGTAGCTCGTGAAGCTCTCACCATTTCGCTGAAATCGTCCCCGCAGTCCCAGTTCAGCGCGAAGCTTACGCATGGCTGGACGACCGAAAAACGAGGTGACGGCCTCTTTGAAAACCGACCAGGTGGGGATGTCGGCTTGGTGGTTGGTGAACCATAGGTTGGCCAAACCCGTCAAGTAGAAGATGACGTGAATCAGCTTCGCAGGGTCATCCCACTTGTTAATCGCGCTGGCATGCTCGTACTCTGCCAGCCAGTCCTCGACATCTTGATCTTCAGTGCCGTTGTATACTGGTGGGTCACGCAGACGAAGTACACCAGAACACATGACGGGCGGCAGCGTGGAAGAGCCTTGTGGGGGATCGACGCGCTCGGTCATCGTGGACTGAGATGGTAGCTTACGGCTGCGGAGCTCCAGGACGTTACCCAGCACGTTTCCACCAAATGCAACGAGCAAGGTTGCGTAAAAACACAGGTTATTATTCCAGAAACGTTAGCCGCAACAAGCTGGTACAGACAGGAACCCGGCAAGCACGAGCCACACACGGACGTCAACGTCTTCTTTCACGCTGGCACAGAGCTGGCGCCATTATGCTTCGGTACACTCCTTACAAGAAAGGAAATACACCTTAACTTTTTTCTTCACACTGTTTTTAGTGTTATGTTCTTTCAAAAGTTCACGGACATAGCTATTTTCGTGCAGTAGATAGGGTATTTGATATGGTAAAGTTTGCTTAGTACCGTTTATTGTTCTGAAAAAAGGCAATCGAAAGCAATCAAAGCATAGTTCATAGGGAGTATCGCTTGGGTAGCAATGCTCCATATAAGTGCCAACGGTGTTTCCTATTTAATTAATGACATATAAGCTGAGTTTAGGATTGTAAAGTTGGTAGACAGTAAGTATCTGATGTTTGTCAAAAGATGGAGGAGTACATTCTCTAGGTTGCAGATTTTCTATGTAGCGTACAGACCTTTTTTGTCAAACTAACAGCCTGTCAAGATTGGTTTTTGAAGTTGTGCCTCAAATTAAAAGACAGTAATGTAGATGGGAATGAACCAAAGAATAATATAGTATGGAGCTTTAACCAGTTTGGAACTAGGAACCTAAGTTTATTAAAAACCGAAATCGATCGAGACATATTGGCATGTAGATTATTTATTTGAGTTGTCCAACTCAGGTGCTCATTAAAAAGTACACCTAAAAATATAAACAAAGAGACTCGTTGGATTTCATTATTTTAAAACCAAAGAGAAATCCTGTAATCTTCACACGTGTTCTTGCTCCTAAGTAGAATAAACTTAGTTTTACTAACATTCAACTGTAGTTGGTTTGAATCTAGCCAGTAAGAGAGTGAGACCAGGCATTCATTCGCTTTCTTCTCAAGATCTTTCAGACAGCTGCCAGAGAAGAACAAACTTGTATCATCGGCGTACATAACTGTAGAAGAATCTACTGGCACCTGAACGATATCATTTATATAAATAATAAAAAATAGAGGTCCCAGTATAGAACCCTGAGGAACACCAAGTGTTACTGGTTTTAACTGGGAATCATACCCGTGAACACATGTATATTGTAACCTGTCTGATAAATAGCTACGTACTAACTCTACAGGGACCGACTGAACAGACTACAAACGCAGAGCGTGCTCTGCGATTTATGTTTGTGGTGTGTTCAGTCCGTCCCGGTACGATAAAAAAGTGCGATTACCCAAGAAGCTACTACCGTTAGCCCCTGCAGCTGATGTGTTCCGTCTCGTCTCCACTGAAATGTCATCGCCGGGACCAGGTATCGAACCTGCGACCGGAAACTAAACAGCCCGAAAGGTTTGGCTGTACGATCAGACATGTGCAATTCATAGTGTCGAGACAAAATGTGTTTGTATTGACACAACTAGGCCAGGCTTCTCAATTGCGATAAGCTTACAGTTACCGAAACATAGTTGTGTTTTCGTCAATTGATGTATCCGTGTTGAATACAGTCACCAGGATTCTGTAAAGTCAGAATCCTGCCACCATTTGAATCCTGCCACCATCCTGCCACCATTTGAACGTAGCAGCTGGGGCAAGAAATTGATTTCTAGGTCTTGTTTTAACCACAAGAGCGACAGAGACATTACAGCGAATGCCTAGGCGTTGCACTCTTCCTCCAATACAAGAACTAGCTGCATATAATTTTGAATCTACAACAAGTTATGCACTGCCGAAGCTACCACGCAGTAGTTACAAACTGCGAATGCGAAACCACCAGCGCATCTTTCCTGAGTTCTGTCACGAACACAGCTGTGAGATCAATGACGCAGAACCGACTACGCTAAATTAAAAGCTTTGGGATTGCGAGGCCAATGCATCAATTCAAATGTTGGATTCATTATTTTCAATGCTGTTCCAGTGAGTCGGGCCGATGGCCTGCAAAGCTCCAAGATGGGCAACCGGCTCGGAGCTGTTCAGAAGGCCCGCGAAGCTACGACTAGGCAATGGCCTCGTCGTCTTAATGTAGGGTGTCCCTGCCCTGTTTACCGAGCTGTAGGACACTGAATAAATGTTTTTACCATCCAACAATGAACGCACATACACACACATGCACGCACACACGCAGAAGGTCTCACCTAATGTATCCGTGCCTGCATACGCATCCTGGCTGGCAGTGTCCGCGGCAACCACCGTCAGGCACGGGTAGTCCACACACCAGCTGGCAGTCGGTACCACAGTCGGCGTACGCCTCATTGGCACCACGGCAACTTGGCTTCGGTCTACCACCAGCGCTTGCTGCTGTGCGCACGCGTGTAAGATTCGGTATCTCAATTTGTTGTGAAAAAGAACTAAGCTCCGATGACAGACACGTCATCTTCACATTGTGCAAAGAACTGTATGCAACCTGTGCCTATCTTCTTAATCTGCACCTTAACTGGCAGTGTACTGCCTGTGGAGGGGGGTGCCCCTTTGACAATGCGGTAGTGTCAAGTGATGAAGTCAGAACGTTATGTTTTTGTACGAGTTGTCAAAGTGACGCCATCATGACGCATTATATTCTCCAAAACGTTTCGTGATTTGTGACGCCAGCGTCAACGCGAACAACGTGAAAAGTGACATGATCAGACCTTTAGTCATGAAGCCGTAAGCTTTGATCACATGAATTTTTTTCACTGTTCATGCAGACGCCATTGGTCAATACTCTCCTTTTTTAAGGTATCTAAGGCTTTGGCAGTAAAATATTCTTGACTTGGTACGGGAAAATGGGTATCACACACTTATTTGCACACCTAACTACACACTTTTTTCATACACCTATTACCTTTTCTATGCAAGTTTATTGTAGCGAATCTTGGAAACCACGTAGAGAGAAGCACGGGGTGAATATGTGCTCTGTGCCGGTCCCCAAGAATTCCAGCTGCTCACAATTTTGACACGATAGCATTAAAGAGCTCGTTTCACAGAAATTGCGGCGTTGGCGTCAGTGCCGCTGGTTATAAGCGAAAAAGTCATCATCGCTGTGGGACCGAAAAATCGAGAAATATGCAGATAAAGAAGTTGTGGGTGCCAGTGGAGATCGAATCCGGATCGTTTGTATCTGAATGGGGATCAAACCAGGGTCATTCGCACGGCAAGCGGGTGTTCTACCGCACAGCCATGCCAATGCTTGCAAATGCAGCGGAAATGACTTCCTCTGCTCTGAAATGCCATGAGAGTTACTTTCCTGCTTTACACGCACATGCGTACTGTACACATGCTTCACAATACAACAGGAAATATCAGTAAGAACGCGTTGTACAAGCGGGCATATCCATGGGGCGTCACAACATGAGATTATCATAATGACTTAATAGTTAAAAGCCAGTCACCCAGCACAGAAAGCGCACATGCTATTGCACCATCAAGGCCTCGTAGTGGGTGCATAGCAAGCTCAAAACGATGTCATAAACTGTCCTTGAAATAGGCACTAGAAATGGAATATGGTTATTACGTTTAACGCTTAATGGCGTAACTTGAGAGTACCTAAATTTTGTTCAAGAAACTCAACCAATTATTTCGATTCACTAATCTGACAGTTAACTAGTAATATATTCAGCTAAATTATGTTTCGAGATCACATTCATGCAACATAGCGTTAAACGGGAACCACGAACATTGATTTATGTTTTTGAAAAAAACAACTTTTACCTTGGTGGAGACACCAACTGAGTTCAAGGGGGGTCTTGAAACTTCTTTAAGCTAGTTTTTCTGGTGTTTTGATAAAGTGCCTTGTATGTACGTGTGAATATTTTGAAAACCGGGAATGACTTCTCGACGACTTAGTGTGGTAGGCCCAATTTTTTTATATGTGTGGCGAAGGGACACCTCTTTGATCGGAAGAGGGAGCCTGGTAAACGCGATCGAGTGCCATTTCGCGTTTCATGTACTATGGCAAAAAAAAGGGGAGGGTGTATGGGCTCTGTGTGCCACTTTCTGGCTACACCAGTAGCTCGACCGAATATGTTTGAAAGAGAAACTAGATTATTAGTGGGGACTAATGGCACCCATCAGAAGACTGAGCTGTGAGTTCCATACCTTTGCGAATTATCTTGAATCCATTGACGCTGCCAGTCCTGAGAATGGACACCTGTGGCAGCCTGCCTTTGGCAGATGAAGGTGACGGAGGCAAAGTGAGGGACGACTCAATTACTGCCTTCAACGCCGCTATTCTCTGCTCCATGGTGGTGGCCGCAGATTGAGAAGAACGCCACACTCTGCTCTGTGAGACAGGTTCAGCTGCGAGGCATACAAGGAACGTGTCGATTATGAACTGTTCAGAGATACCTTGCCGGCAGTCGCCATGATCATTTGTATAGCCAGCTCCTATTGCAAGAGGCATGAATGAATCGTGAACACAATACACACCTCATATATGAGGTGCTACGTTGCGGAAACTGTGTTACACCTTCAGGTGTTGTGTGTTCGCAACTGCTATCACCTCATCTGGTCTTCTTCGAGCACTGATGATAATGAGTGCAGACCACTTTAGGGACTCCCGCTGTCGTATGATGTATTCGCTTGGTGCTTCGCAGAAAAAATTAAAAATAATAATATATAAAAAACAAGCAAGCGATCAAAAATGAGGGAGAGAAAGAAATGAATAAAAAAGGAATTAACATCAAAATAACAAGAAGAAAAGAAGAGAACAAAGACAAAGTAAGAGATGACTACAAAGACAGAGAAGAAAAAAAGGTGGCCATAAAAACCAAAAAGAAGGAAAGAGAGGACGAAAAAAAAGAAAACTAAAAAGAAACAAAGCTGCGCACTACGTGTAGGCTTGTCATCTCATTACGAAGCTGCCTAAATTTTGTGTTTGATTTTGCCACTGTGTCGACAAACATCAATCAACATTTCTTCATGTCGTAAAATTTTGCGCGCACTGTCAACCAAAGCTAACTTTATGGGCACTGGCAGTAAAATTGCTTGCTTTTCGAAAATATACAGGAGGATGTAAAGAATGACGGAACATTAGTGCATGCTGCCGACTGGCACAACTCCATGCACGCTGCAATTGTCTTGCGTTGCTCGAAGTTCATCATACATTCATCGAACTTGGGCAGCATGCTCTACATTCAGTCGGTTGAATCTAAACAGTCGAGAAATGTTCGCATAGCTCACGCCGGATAACTTTCGTGGTTAGACGGCAATAATCTAGGAGCATTCAGCATGTTATATAACGGCATTTTTAAAGAAATGAAATTGTTTGAACTCTATATCTCGCCTCCGTCAAAAATGCAGCTGCCGCAGCCGCGATTCGATCCCGCAACCTGCGAGTCGGCACCAGAGTACCTTAGCCACAAGACCACCACAGTGAGGCAGCCTTTTTTAGGTGTGTGGTGGAGTTGTTCTGGAGCTGCTAAATGCCTAGCCCTGTCAGAAGTGACCGCGAGAGTAGTTGCTTTCGGTTAATGGAGGATAACAAGAATGTCTAGCTCATTACAGTCTACAAACGCATTGTGAGGATGAGGTGCGCCGTAGGCGAGGGCCCAGGAATTTTCGTATATGGGACGGTCTTTAGCGTACACCGAAATCACAATATAGACGAGCCACTAGCATTTTAGTCGGCATCAATATGCCACCGCCAGGGCCGGAATCGAACCCGCGACATTCAGATCAGCTGCAGAGTGCCATAACCAGTGTATCAATAAGAGGGACAATTTCAACAAAAAGAGCTATTACGAAAATAAAACGACACCCGGATTGTACTTGACAAGATCATGAGCACGTGATGAACTCACCATGGTCCCAGGCTACAGATCCGTAGCAAAATAGTGCAACTGCCAGAAGAAACTGCGCGAAGTAGCATCGAAGCATCCTTGCTTGCAGAAGTCGACTCGGCGTCCGTCGGGCTATTATTTGGAGACTTTCCTAAGAAGGACACTCGCTTATATCGGAGCCTTCAGAGCCACACGCAAGTGCCCACACGACCTCTAAACCGAGGGACTGCTGCCGGCGGCATGGAGGACGACCGGATGGGTGACCGTGCGCATACATTTGCTCCGCGTCTTGAAGGCGCGTACAGCAGGGCCACCGAAGAACTGCTTTGGCAAATATTCCTTTTCCTTTGTACCTCACATGGGCATACATTCGCTTGTGACGGGAGCTAAAGTTGTCTCCTTGCTCGTCTATACATTTCTATAGCATACCATCAACAGGTGCGTGACTCAATAGCTCATGGTCGGACCCTGCATTAAAAAAAACGCGATGACCTCTGTAGCGATTGTATGAGTGTACGGTGCTTGTGTGTTGCTCTCTATGCGCGACGTCAAACGAATTTTTGCTACTATGGTGTGGGGCTTGTGTTCCCAAGTGCGACGTTTGGTGCTCAGAAACCCCGCCGCGGTGGTCTAGTGGCTAAGGCACTCGGCTGCTGACCCGCAGGGCGCGGGTTCGAATCCCGGCTGCAGCGGCTGCATTTCCGATGGAGGCGGAAATGTTGTAGGCCCGTGTGCTCAGATTTGGGTGCACGTTAAAGAACCCCAGGTGGTCTAAATTTCCGGAGCCCTCCACTACGGCGTCTCTCATAATCATAGAGTGGTTTTGGGACGTTAAACCCCACATATCAATCAATCAATTGGTGCTCAGACATAACAACGAGTCTTTGCACAACGCTTGCAAGAGTCACGACGGATTATTAGGGAAGAAAGAAAGAAAGGAAGGGAAGTAGGAAGAAAAAAAGGAGGGAAAGAAGGAAGAAAGAAAGAAATCTGGAAGACACCATGAAACGAAATATGGCGACTGAACACCAGGGAACGTTCTCACCGCAACTGATCCATAACATTCCCACTTGCGCATGTAAATGAGTGCCAACGCGTGTATACAGATATACAAATAATCTTTGCCCCTGAGTCGCCGCTACCAAAGCCTTCCTCTCCAGGGTGGCAGCTTGTTGCGGGTGTTACCGTTTTGCCGCTGCTTCTCAAACTCTCTGCTGTCTGCGTAGATGTTGAGCCGCCTGCGCCGTGCTCTTATCTCTGGAGTAACAGCGTGCTGTCGGGGTTGCCGCTTCACCTCTAGTGGGCGAGAGTGCTTTGACGATCATTTTAGTCCATAGAGGACAAAGGGTGGTCTTCTTCTTCTCTTCTGAAGGTACTTACCCAATGGTGCACGCTTATTCTTCACCGTCATCGTCATCAGCGCCGTTGTCGCCATGGCCTATATTGGGTACCTTGCGTTCGCTGTGCTGGACTACGGACAACGCAAAAGGGACCAGCCTAGGCCCCAAGTTGCTTTGACCCTAAAAAAAGAAGTAAAAGAAAGAATGAAAGATATAAAGAAAGAAGAAAAGGGAGAAATAAATAAAGAAAGAAAGAAAGAAAAAAGAAAGAAAGAAAGAAAGAGCGCACTGAAGGTAAGGCAAGAAGGCTAACACTACAGTTTTGTTAGACTGCCCTCGCCCACGGGGACAGCATCGCTACGAATATTAGGTTATCCTATTATTGGAAATTTTCGTCATTTTTCTAGCAGCGTGGGATGTAGGGGGTGGGGGGGCTTATTTAGTTTTCTTAATAGTGTAGGCATTCATTAAGCACATCTACTATCTTTACACATATTCATAATCATGAGTGGTCGTCATCTTCTTCTGCTGTGGGAACTTGGCTTGTCTGAGTTCTCTGCCTTGGGCGTGGTCATTTCATCATGTCTTCTGGGCCTAATAAAGGTTGCCTTCACCATTACATCAAAAGTGGTGGAGTGTGCTCTACGATCTTCCGTCCTCTCCCAGCCCGATCTGCCTCCTGGAGCTCCGCTCAGGTCGTCGTTTGTGCCAGGTGTCCGGTAACATGCCTCAGGACGAGCCAACCGGCGCTTCTGCGTCTACCTCCACGGCCCCGGCTACCACGGCCTATCTGTCGTGGATGATCACCACGCACCAGCGTGAGTCGCCCACGTTCGCCGGACTTCGAGGTGAAGTTGTGGAGGATTGGTTGGACCAGTTCAATCGAGCGAGTTCCACTAACAACTGGGATGATACTACGAAGCTTCGCCGTGTTTATTTCTATCTCACAGGCGTAGCGAAAACATGGTTTTTTAATCATGAAACGGACATTACTACGGACTGGACACGTTTCAAGCAACAGCTTCGCCAGATTTTCGGCACCCCGGTGGTTCGTTCAGCTCTCGCGAAGAAGACACTGGATTCTCGCAAGCAACAATGCGGTGAGTCCTACACATCGTACATAGAGGATGTGCTTGCTCTCTGTCACCATTTCAGCGCGTCCATGCCTGAATCAGAGAGAGTTCGTCATCTATTGAAAGGGATCGGCACGGTCGTGTTCAATGCCTTGGTCATTCAAAACCCGACTACAGTCGCTGACGTTGTTGCCACGTGCCAACGCCTAGAGGAACTTGAATCCCAACGGTTACCGCCGGACAGCGCTGAAAACACTACCACGACTGATGCCTCATTGCGTGCCATGATCCGGGCGATTATACGGAAAGAGCTGCAATCTTTCAGCCTCTCAATGACACCGAGTCCACCTCCCCCCCCAACACTGTTTTGCGCGATGTTATCAAAGAGCAGTTGGCGTCCATGACCGGGCCAGCGTTTTTAGAGTCCCCAGTACCTCGACTCCAGCCGACGTACGCACAAGTCCTCGCTGGCTCACCACCCGTGGTACAACTGATGCCCGCACACTCGACGCCTGTCCCGCTGGCTTCGTTAACTCCGAGTGTAACTAGCCAGCCCTTTCACCCACCGTGGCGGCCGCATAGTCTGATCTGTTATCACTGCGGCTATCGGGCCCACATTGCACGCGTCTGTCGGAAGTGTCAGCAGGACGAGCGTCGTGGATTCGACACCTATGGACGGGACAATGGACAAGCTGGTACGCTTTCCAACGTCGTCCTTATGATCCGCCGCTACGTCGCTCACCGTCTCCAACTGCGAAATCTGAGCCAACCAGTTCTTACCGCTCTACTAGACGCCGCTCGCCCTCACTCCTCCACCGTTCCACGTCTCCATTGCGACCTGTCTCGCAATTCACCAACCAACGCCCGGAAAACTAACCTCTGCAGCTTTTGGAGAAAAAGCTGCATCGAACGAAAAGACAGAAATTCCTCCAGTGTGTCCATATAATACGATATCTGTTTTAATAGAAGGTGTGTACGTGGACGCTTTATTAGACACTGGTGCTTGTTTGTCTGTGATTGATCGTTCTTTGTGCTCACGTCTGCGAAAAGTCACCACCCCTTATGATGGACCTACACTGCACGCTGCTCAAGGGGACGCCATTAGACCTACCGCTATGTGCACCGCTCGTGTTTTCATAGCTGGTCTTCTTCATTTTGTGCAATTTGCTTTTTTGAGTTCGTGTGCCCACCATAATATATTAGGCCTGGATTTTCTGTCTACGGCGAAAGCTTCCATCTGCTGTCGAGAAAATGTTCATATAGTGAAAACTGACTATGCCCTGTATGCGGCTGACAAGCCCGTTCGCTTGCTCGCTGCTGAAGAGACTGAGCTACCACCTGGTCATCAGCGGATAGTTACCATCACTTCTAATCTGATCGACTCTGGTGACGTGTTTTTCCAACCATCTGCACGCTGTCTGGCAAGTGGTATAGCCCTTGCTTCAGGTCTAGCGCGGTTCCACAATGACTCCGGACTTCTCTACGCTACAAACCAGACTTCTGAGAAAATTCTCATTCCTAAAAGCACCACAATGGCTTGCGTTTCTGAATCTCAACCTGTCTCTATTGTCCCGCTTATGCCAGCGTGTTCTGACCTTTCTTCTATTGGACGTTCATGAAGCGTTTCTGTCCTTGCTGCGACTATTAGTCCAGAACTGACCTCTTCACAGACAGATGAGTTGCTTGCCTTGCTACAAAAGCATAGGAGATTGAGATTGTTTGATGCCCATTCCTCATCTCTGGGACAGACGTCCATTATTAGGCATCGTATCAAGACCGATGGCACTGCCATCGTACGCCGTCGACCATATCGCGTCTCTTCGTCCGAGCATGAGATCATTGAACAAAATGTAGCCGACATGCTGCAACGGAACATTATACGTCCCTCGCCGAGTTCTTGGTCATCCTCTTTTGTTTTAGTAAGGAAAAAAATAGCTCCGTGCGATTTTGCGTGGACTACAGAACACTTAATAAGATTACCCACAAGGATGTTTACCCCATGCCGCGCATAGACGATGCTTTGGATTCACTGCAAGGTGCTGAGTACTTCTCAAGCCTAGACTTGTGTTCAGTTTTCTGGCAAATACCCATGCACGAGGATGAAAAAGAAAAGACAGCGTTTTCAACACCAGATGGGCTATACGAATTCAACGTCATGCCGTTCGGCCTTTGCAATGCTCCAGCAACATTCAAGCGGATGATCGACACAGTTTAACGAGGCTTGAAGTAGAAGACTTGCTTGTGCTATTTAGACTATATCGTTATTTTCTCGTCAACCTTCCCTCAGCACTTGCAACGACTGGACGAAGTTCTTACGTGCCTTGCAAACGCAGGCCTTCAGCTGAACACTAAGAAGTGCCGTTTTGCGAGCAAGACGATTAAAGTGTTAAGCCACATCGTAAGCAAAGATGGTATTCGTCCCGACCCTGACAAGATTTCCGCTGTCCAACCCTTCCCGCGTCCTGAAAAAGCCAAAGATTTGCGCAGTTTCCTCGGCCTCGCTTCTTATTTTCGCCGATTGATTCGAGACTTCGCCTCAATAGCTTCACCATTGCACAAGTTGCTCGGATCAAGCGTCGCCTTTGTCTGGTCTCCTGAATGTGAAGCGGCGTTTGCCCAACTGAAGTGTGCACTCACATCCGAACCAGTCCTCTGCCATTTCGACGAAACCGCGCCTACGCTCCTGCATACAGACGCTAGTGGTCGAAGCATTGGTGGAATTCTCCTACAGCGAGACAAATCTTCACGTGAGAAAGTCGTCGCATACACGAGCCGTGCACTGACCCCTGCCGAAAAGAATTATACCATCACCGAGAAGGAGTGCCTAGCGATACAAAAGGTCGATACAAAAGTTTCGACCTTATCTCCATGGCCGCCACTTTACTGTGGTTACGGACCATCACGCCTTGTGCTGGCTCTCGACAATCAAGAACTTGTCCGGTCGCCTTGGTCGCTGGATTCTTCGCTTACAAGAATACGACTTTACGATCACACACAAGTCGGGAAAAAAGCATCAAGACGCCGACGCACTTTCGCGTTGCCCGCTCTCTTCGGTACCGCTTAACGAATTCGCCACTGCCGCACTCGAGAAGCTTTCGGCCGTCTCTTCCCTACATGCTTCGTCATTAACTACTGTGGACCCAACTTCTCCAAGCGAGTGTGGTTTCTTCTTATCTCACCAACGTGCTGACCCTTTCTGTCACCGCATCATGAACCGTCTTGACGGGACTTGCCGGCACCCTAACGCCCATCTTCGCCGACAGCTGATGCAGTTCAAGCTCAACAATCACGCCTTGTACCGTCATATCTACCACCCTGATGGTCAACGCTGGGTGCCCGCTCAACCTCACTCTCTTCGGGCTCAAGTCCTCAAGACATATCACGACGACATGTCTGCTGGACACATGGGCTTCCAGAAAACGTATGACCGCATAAGATGTCACTACTACTGGCCGGGCTTGTCCACCTGTGTGGTGAAGTACGTTGCCTCATGCGCCCTTTGTCAGCGTCGCAAGCTACCTACATCAACTCGAAGTGGACAATTACAACCGCTCCCGTGTCCCCTGCAACCATTCGAGGTAGTTGGCATTGACCTGTATGGTCCGCTTCCTATGACTGTCACGGGCAATCGATGGATAGTTACAGCTGTCGACCACCTGACCCGCTACGTCGAAACAGCTCCCGCGCCTTCTGCATCAGCTTCGAAAGTGGCCGACTTCATCCTTCGAGCAATAATCCTTCGACACGGAGCTCCTCGTGTAATCCTGAGCGACCGTGGAAGAGTATTTCTTTCAGAACTCGTCGAAGAAGTGTTCAAGGCAGCCGGCACTACACACAAAACAAGCTCCAGTTACCATCCTCAGACGAACGGCCTGACTGAGCGCTTTCATCGTACACTGTAAGATATGATAGCGATGTATATCGAACCCAACCACAGAAACTGGGACACCATTTTGCCATTTGTCACTTTTTACCTGTAATACATCTGTACAGCGCACAACCAGTTACTCGCCATTCTACCTCATCCACGGTCGCTTCTCCTCTTCTTTCCTCGATGTTTCGTTCTTCTCTGCGCCTGTCAAACCATGTTCATCTTCAAGTGAAGAATACGCGTCTCGTCCACTTCATTGCTGCCAGCTGGCTCGCGTCAACACTGAAGCCAAGCAACAGGATCGCAAGCTTGAATATGATGCCTCTCATCGTGCCGTATTTTCAAGCCCTGGCGACGACGTCCTCCTTATTACACCCATTCGCACTCCCGGACTGTGCGAGAAGTTTCAATTACGTTTTATTGGCCCCTACACTGTCTTGGAGCAAACGTCTCCTGTGAATTATCGCGTGGCACCCGTTCTTCTTCCGACGGACCGCCGCTACAGGGCAGCAGCAATAGTCCACGTATCCCGAATGAAGCCTTCCATACGACGTTCCTCTTCGCTTTAAACAGCGGCCAAGAACTGCGGTCAGGATGACCGCTTTCACGAGGCGGGGAAGTTAGTGTAGGCATTCATTAAGCACATCTACTATCTTTACACATATTCATCATCATGAGTGGTCGTAATCTTCTGCTGTAGGGACTTGGCTTGTCTGAGTTCTGTGCCTTGGGCGTGGTCGCTTCATCGCGTCTTCTGGGCCTAATAAAGGTTGCCTTCACCGTTACATCACAATAGGCATAGAGAATCGTGATGGAAGAAGCACTCAAAATACACACACTCAGAGAGGACACAGACAAGCGCTTACTAGCAACTTAAAATTTCATTTGGAGGCGAACACTAATAAATTCCTCCACGCATGTACGTCATTCCCAACTTCCCCTGTCATCATCAACAACGTGATATAACACAGTATGCACTCCCATATTCGATGGCACACAACCTGAAACAAACACGTGTCAAGAACCAAGAAAAGAAAACGTAAAACAGAAAAAAACGCATAAAAGTAGAAAAAAACAAAAAAAAACGTAAACAGAAAAAATGCACTGGCTTATGTTACGTCCTAAAAAAGCAAATTCCACATATGTTAGTAGAACTGACGCTTGACTGACGCAACTGTCACCTCCTTTCCTTATTCTATACGCTTGTATTATTTCCCTCATCGTCCGCTTCTTGTGCCTGTCAATTATTCGTGTGTCCGAAAATTTCGGTTGGCAGGAGCACTCCTTGCAGTGCATCGCTAAGTGTGAGTAAGGGGCCCCCTTTAGCAAACTCTCATGTTCACGAAGCACACATTTAGGCACCGACCTGTCTGACCAACATATTCCTTTCCACGCGTGAAAGGAGTTCCGTATACATCTCTTTTTGCACTAAACGTACCTCCTGCCATGTTTTATGCTACGTCTGTCCGATTCTCCAGTTCCTTTCTTGTTGACTAGCCTTTCTACTGCCTGGCAAATGTTTGATAATTTGTTTTCAGCTGAAAAAACAACCCGCACGCCATACCCTAATGCAAATTTTTCAACCGATGTGAAATATTGTGCAGATACGGGATGACCACTGTTTGCGCTTTTTCACCCTCAACTTGTCTCCTCTCTTTGCGTGTGCCGATCATTGAATTTTTCACTTCCCGACGATTCTTCTCACAGGCCAAAAGGATACAATCATCTTTGTAACCAGCTCCCCTCAAGCGCTTGATCTGCGCAGAAACCCTCTCGTTTATTGAGTGTACGCACGATTTCATAAAAGTAGCTTTGATGCAAGAAGTTGCAATCCCATTCTTTACTATCTTCGAATGTGCCGAGTGATAGCTCTGCAATGGTTTTTCCGATCTGGGGTGATACATCTAACACGCGTGAAAAGGAGACAACGTAATTTTTAGGTCCAGAAACTGAATGCGTCGTTCCTTTGGCACCTCAAAGGTAAACTGTAAGCCACGCCCGTTTTTCCTAAACGCTTTCAAAACAGTCACTAACGTGCTCATTCCCTGATCGTTTTTTACCAAAACAAGGTAGTCATCTACAAAGCTGAACAGCTTCAGATCTATATCATCTAACTCCGTACCTACTGCTGTGTCAAGTTTGCTCAAAAAATTATTGCATAAGATCGGGGTGCCACTAGACCCAATGCAAATCCCATCCTTCTGGACGTACGATTCTTCATTTCATATCACTAGCGTGGAACTCAGATAAATGGCCATGCACACTATACATAAAATCTTCTACTGACACACCACAGGCGTTACAAAAAGCCACTTTATCATTTTTGTCGTTGATGCACTCTTCTACGTTTTGTACTAACGGAACATGCGCAACGAAATAGTACAGATCGACGACATCAATATTGAAGGCATCAGAGACCCATACATCATCTCCCTTAAAGTAGTCTACTACTTCCGTGGAGTTGGAAAGCAAAAATGGGTAAAAAAACCAGAGCCTGTGAGAAGAATCGTCGGGAAGTGAAAAATACAATGATCGGCACATGCAAAGAGAGGAGACAAGTTGAGGGTGAAAAAGAGCGGACGGTGGTCATGCCGTATCTGCACAATATTGCACATCGGTTGAAAAAAGGTTCATTAGGGTATCGCGTGCGGGTTGTTTTTTCAGCTGAAAACAAAGTATCAAAGATTTGCCCAGCAGTAGAAAGGCTAGTCGACAAGAAAGAAACTGCAGAATCGGACAGATGTTGCATAAGCCATGGCAGTAGGTACGTTGAGTGCAAAAAGAGATGTTGTATACGGAACTCCTTTCACATGTGGACAGGAATACGTTGGTCAGACGGGTCGGTGCCTAAATGTGCGCCTTCGTGAACATGAGAGTTCACTAAAGGGGGCCCCTTACTCACATTTAGCGATGCACTGCAAGGAGTGCTCCTGCCAACCGAAATTTTCGGGCACACGAATAACTGACAGGCACAAGAAACGGACGACGAGGGAGATAATGGTAGCGTATAGAATAAGGAAATGAGGTGACAGTTGCGTCAGTCAAGCGTTAGTTCTACTAACAGATGTGGAATTTGCCTTTTTGGACGTCACATAGGCCAGAGCATTTTTCTTATTTTATGTTTTTTTGGTTTTTCCGTTTTTTTCTTTTTTTCTTGTATTTTATGTTTTTGTTTTACTTTTTTTCTTACATCTTGACACGTGTTTGCTTCCGGTTGTGTGCAATCGATTATGGTATTGCATATTGTGTTATATCACGTTGTTGATGATGACAGGGGAAGTTGGGAATGACGTACAAGCGTGTGATGTATTTATTAGTGTTCGATTCGAAATAAAATTTTCAGTTGTTAGTGAGCGCTTGTATGTGTCCTCTCTGAGTGTTTGTATTTTGAGAGCTTGTTTCATCATGAACCTTTACTAACACGCCCAACGGTCAGTCATCCTATACACATGGAGAAATTCTCACTTTTCGCTTCTCACTGATCAGTGAGAAATTTAGGTGATTGATACGACGTATCCAAAGGCGGCATACGTAAAGATATCCGAGAACTATAACTTTGTTTGAATGAAGCTGGAACTGTTTGTTTATTTGTTTATTGTTTATTTGATACCCACAGCGCCATGAGGCATTACAGTGGGGGGAATACAACATGATTACAAGACAGAACACAAGCTCAATTTGCGGCAAGTACAGTACAGCCTATCCAGATAGTAGGAAGTACACTGGTCGTTCTGAATGACTGCACTTTTTCTTTAGCAGCGGAAACTACTTCAGCCGACACTCGATTGGGGTTCACTTTTCAGAAGCTAGCACCTTCAGCTGTTGGACGAAAGACGACTGGGATACCCTCCGCTCGTTTCTTTTGATAAGTAACCAACGTAAATGGTTCATCTTCGCCCATGTCTTCTTCATCACTTAGGTAATAGATTGACGTTTTATCGTCGAGAGGATTCTCTTCTAAGCGAAGCTTCTTGCTCTCAGCTTCATCGTTTTTCATTGCTGCTGTGCTCGCTGGAGCCAGTTTGGAGACCAGAGATGGAAGCTTCAGTGTCAGCGTTGCTTCCTTAAGTTCAGCCAAGCGTCTTCTGATGCTTTCAAATGTAGGTGGCCTGGAAGTTAAGCCTTTCATGCCAGAGTCATACACTCGGAACGTTGGGAAAGTAAAACATGTTCCTCTGCAGTATTCAGATGAACAACTCCTAGAGTACTTGAGAGATGCAGGGGTTATATCGGCGCAACGGCAAATAAAATACTACCGCCAGGAATTTGAAGGAGTAACGTCGCGTCCACTTTACTCAGTGATTCTGACTTTTCGAGATGACCGCCCGATTCCAGGAAGAATCTACTTAGGATTCACCAGTCACCCAGTGGAAGAATATCTTGGTCCAGCACTTCAGTGCTACAACTGCCAACGATTCGGACACATGGCGAAAAGTTGCCGTAACACACCCCGATGTAAGATCTGCTCAAAAGAACACCATCATAAGGAGTGCAAGTCTGTTCTTCAGCCTAAGTGTGCAAACTGTGCAGGTAATCACGCTGCCTCATATTCAGGCTGCCCGCAAAGTAAAGCTGCAGCAAAAATGCGTCAGCATGAGCTCATCCATGGAAGAAAACCGCGCCCCAATGAACCATCTCCAAACCTTGAGATTGTTCATCCTGTTTGTGATCCACCTCAGCGGCCACCGCAACAACAGCCGACAAGCACGCCAAGAGAACCGCCAAGAGAGCCGCCAAGAGCACACCCGAGAGACCACTCACGAGAAGTACTTTCAAGTAACCCAACCTACGCGTCAAAGCTGCGAACGCCCACGCGACCTCTGCCGGAAAGTAGCAAAACTGACAGTGTCAGTGTTCGCCCCAACTACAACATCGAAACGTCACTTCATTCTCAACAGGCCTCAGAAAATCAACCATTCAATGGAGACCGTGCCTCTGCATCAGTCATGCAATTGATTCTGCCAATGCTTTTCGCAGCACTTAAGGCAATCCTGTCTGCTCTACCGGAAGCAAACAACCTGCCAGAAGAAAAAGCCCTGCTGCCTCTGGAAGCACTATTGTGTCAACAATCCGGGTCAAACCTGCGACAAGTAACATATGAATAAGCGCTACAAAGATGTCTCCATATACCAGTGGAATGCCAATGGTCTTCGAAGGAAGTGTGCTGACTTCCGTAAACTCCTTCTGCAGTATAATTTTCCAATACTTTGCATCCAAGAGGCAGGAATGAATGATGATTTCCGCCACTCCAACTGCGTGATATATAAGTCATCTCGTCGAAGTGGTCCTAGCAGAGTGCATTTGTGCGTCAGAAAGGACCCACCTTCTCACCAAGTTCACTAAAGTGATTTGGACTTCCCGGAATTCGTCGCTTTCAAAGTATCCTTTGGTGAGCAGAGCGTAACAGTGATCAATTTTTACCTACAACCTTCAAGCCGCGTTTCGGTGGAAGAGCTAACAAATATCTTCAACATTTCCTGTTCATATACGTTTATATGCGGAGACTTTAATGCGCACAACATAATCTGGGGTAGTGATCGATGTGATGCACGTGGGAACATTGTTGAGTGTGCCGCAGACAAATGCAATTTGAATATTTATAATGACGGCTCCCCAACTTTTCTCCGAGGGCATAATTACTCGAGTTGCATCGATGTAACCTTGTGTTCCCAAGATCTAGTGAATGGTGTGGTATGGCCAACGGATGTAGAAACACGTGGGAGTGACCATTTCACCATTCTAATAAATCACCCCTACTTGCGAAAAGACAACACCAGACGCTACAGCAAACTCACGAACTGGAAAGCTTTTCGGTACCACCTAACAAACCAAAATAATGAACTCACGACAGTTGAAAGCTTTACTGAATTTCTGCAAGATAATGCGAATAAATTTACAAAGAAAGTCCCGATTCCAAAACAGTCAGCTGCAGTCGATGGAGAGTATGAACATCTAAGAGCCATCAGACGACGTTCAGAAAGGGCATATTGACGCAGCGGAAGTTTACAAGCATACAAAAATGCAAAGAAAATCCAGAGTGTATTGCGCAGACGGCTAGAAAATTTAGGTAAACGACGCTGGCGTAATTTCTGTGGCACGCTCTCTCCCCACACACCTGTTCCAAGAATTTGGCTTGTAATTCGAGCACTTAGTGGCCCTGTATCGCAGAGCTTCCCATTTCGTACTCTTGCAGTAGCCTTGGACAAACCGGAAGCTGTGGTAGCAGATGAATTTCGTCAACTTATCAGTAGGCCCGCCGCATCACAATGTGCCTTATTTGATAATTCTGTCGCGTTAGCCAGCCAGAAAATTAATGCTTGCTTTTGGGCCCAGCATCCTCAACTAGACCCTGTATTTACGTTAAGGGAGCTGCATTGTGCTATAGCATCATGTCGTCAAAAGTCGGCCTCTGGACTGGACGACATTACATACAATATGCTAAAGAACCTTGGGCCCACAGGCACAACTATTCTTTTAGATATTTACAATAATCTATGGACGCAAGAAATAGTACCCGAGTCTTGGAAGTCTGCTCGCATCATTCCGATCTTAAAACCGGCTAAGACGCCCTTGAACCTTGAATCCTTCCGTCCAATCAGTCTGACAAGCTGTCTATGTAAGGTAATGGAAAAAATTATTGATGCGCAACTTCAATGGTGGTGCGACAGAACTGGTGTATTCTTCAACCACTTGACAGGTTTTAGGAAACAGAGATGCACAATGGATGCAATACTGGTCTTAGTAACGTCTGTGGAGCATGAACGCGCCTGTGGTAGTTTGACGGTCGCAGTGTTCTTGGACATTAAAAGGGCATTTGACACAGTCAGTCACACTCATTTTCTGCCGAGTATGTTGGAACTCGGACTGTCCCGCAGGTCTTTGCGGTGGGTATTCAATTTTTACCAGGTAGTAAAATATTCATTCAGACGAGCGAAGGAAAAAGTGCAGAACACGACGTCAGACAGGGATTGCCACAAGGAAGTGTACTAAGCCCTCTTCTTTTCAACTGTGTTATGGCTGATTTAGCTAAAAGACTGCCTTCCAGTTTGAAATACTCCCTATATGCAGATGATGTGTGCATTTGGGCATCTGGCACGGCCATACGGTTAATTCAGATTGCATTGCAAGACGGAATAAATATTATCAACAACTTTTTAAAAGAAAGAGGAATGATTCTATCGCACGCAAAGACAGCTGTATTGCCCTTCACCCGTAAGAAGTTAAAAAACTTCAATCTCAATTTAGAAGAAGAACCACTAATGATTGTGACACAGCATAGGTTTCTCGGAGTAATACTTGATAGGCAGCTATCATGGGCACCTCACATAAAGAAACTCGAAAACGAGGTGAATACGCTAGTGAATATACTCCGCAGAATTGCTGGCACATCATGGGGCGGATCTGTATCATCCATGCTCGCTGTTCACAATGCTTTAATAAAAAGTTGCATATTCTGCAGCAGTGTTACACGGCCTTTCCCGCACTTCAGAGGAGCAATTCAAAGACTATTAGCTAGGGGACTGCGCGTCTGCATAGGTGTGCCACGAGCGACTTCCAGCTGCCTTGTCATAGCAGAGACTCGACAACCACCCTTTTCAGTCATGAGAACAATTGAAACATGCCGCCATTTTTTTCGCTTACAGACGCAACACAAGGACCACCCATTGGCACTGGAGATTTTACTAAGAGATAAATACAATGCTCATAACGATATACAGAGTAATGTACTTATATTACCCAGAAATTAATTTGGGAGCTCTGAAATGGACTATCCTCCATGGCTGCTTGTAATACCAAGCATTGAATTCTCAGTGGATGGCATTATCAGAAAGAGAGACATGTTCATACAAGCTGCTCAACAACTAGCGCTTTATCAGATACACATGCGGTATCCAGGGTACATACATATATACACAGATGGCTCAAGTACTACGTCTTCAACATCAGCATTTATCATACCACAGCTCAATATTCAGGAATAGTTTAAATTATGTCGCATGACGTCATCTACTACATCTGAGCTCTTCGCTATTCTGTATGCTCTAAAGTTTATAAACTCGGTAGCAGACGCTAGAAAATGGGTACTTTTCAGTGACTCACAGGCCGCATTAAGATCACTCTCCAGTACAAACAGGACAGTAACAAGTGACAGTATGACATACGAAACGCTGAAGGAGCTCACCAATGCAAAGAAGGCGCAACATGAGATCAAATTCCAGTGGATACGTGGCCACTGCAACATTCCTGGAAACACAGCTGCCGATGAAGCAGCACGACAAGCACATCGTAAAGACGTTACTGTTACTTAACCAATTTCGAAAAATGAATTGCGTAGTATTATAAAGAATACGACTTTCAGAATGAGCAAAACTGCTTGGTTTGACCAAAGTACAAAGAGCTGCGATTTATATCACATCCATCCATTTATTGAATTCAAAATTACGCTGGCATTAGATAGAAGGATAGAAACTCTAATTCACCTATTGAGGCTAGGCACTGCATACACAAAACATTTTTGCACAGAATCGGCGGAGCTGAAACTCCCGAATGCGAATGTGGATTCATAGATGAAGACGTCTGTCACCTTCTCATAGACTGTCCACATCATGACACGCCGAGACGCCGTCTTAAGTCCGAACTGTTCGCATTGGATCGCAGACCATTTAGCATGAAAAAACTTCTGGGCCCGTGGCCAACTAGAGTTTTACAGTCTCACGCTTTAAAAGCATTAACACGTTTTTTACAAGACAGTGGGATTGCTGACAAGTATTAACAAAGAACAAACTTTCATTTGTAACACATGTACTTATTATGTACAGTATCATGTGACACACATCACGTGTGTGTTGTGAAATGAATGACATGTCGACTATTATGTACATACGAGCGAATGCATCTTTATAAAGACCAGACGTGTGCTCTGCTGTTTTGTGCTGGTGGACCGAATATTAACGAGGGACATTTCCAGAGACTTCTTACATTGACTTTCGAACATTTACTTACCATTATGTTGTGATATGTGCGTATAAGTGTGTCTTTGCATATCTGTGCCCGAGTTTTCTATTTTCCATGCACTGCTTTGTATGTTTCGCTTCAAGATACGTGCTCAAGTTTCAATCAACGGCTAAGGAGTAGCCGGCGCCATAATGGTGCGCCAACATCTCCTTATATATCATATCAATAGGAAGTACAATGAATACACAACATAATGGAGATTGACAAAAATGTACGAAAAATGCCAGCGGGTAACATACAGAAAAACAAATACAATATGTATACCGCACAACAAAACACCCGTCATCAACTGAATAATTCACTTGATTCTAACAAAGGAATCAAATTTGATTTCAAATGTCACTACCTGCATGGGACACGCAAAAAGTATAGCACGTCACACAACTCCGCCACGATAGCGTTATTGTTTGTTAGCAGTGAATACTTTTTTCATCACCGCCGTATCGATGAACCGGCTTGTAAATTTTGTGATGGTGGTTGCTTTAAGCTAAGGTGAGTACATTATATGCTTAATCAGACACTCAAGTAACCGTCAGTGTTAACTCCAATGATACAAAATAAAGAATCGTGTAATTCTTTAACCTCGTCACGTAAGCGTGGCGTCGCAAAGTTGAAATTCGGGACGAAATTGCGAAGTCCATGGGACGTCATTGTAACATCAAAAATTGTGACTTTGAAATACGGCGCCAGCCCGTTACAACGATACTTTGTCGTAAATATTAGTGGCCGGTCTCAGAGGCGTATGAGGTGCAGAAGGCCTGCAATATGCCTCCGATGCGTGGGAGAGACCATAAAAAATGGGGTACACAAAAATTAAAATTGGAGAATAAATGGATTGGACTAACATCAGGGCCTGGTCATGTGATGTAATATTCGAAAAATCCAGTCACGTACGTCATCAAACCCTTTTCTCCAGTCACACGTGGCAGATACCCGTGTGTCTAGGGCCGTGGTATGCGCCACAGACGATTGACAGTTTATGTCTACCCCGGAATGCAGAGAGCAGTAATTAGTAATCAGAGCGCTAAGAGAAATAGGCACCGACAGCTTAGACCCGACGAATGCAACGATGAAAAATCCTGATCTTCAGAGAAATCGAACTGAAGTGCTCTGCGTGGCAATCAGGAGCTCTTTTACAGAGACGTGCCAGGTCTTCAAACTGCTTTGAAGAAAAGGACACCGTGCAGGCAAAAGGTCGGTACTACTTCAATTGCGGTCGCAGTGCCGGCTATCTAATTTTGTAACAAAGCAATAACATTACGTATGTAATATAATTGCACAGACATCATGCTAGGTTAACGTTTAAAGTGGTCCCAATGCTGACTCCTCTTTCAAAGCAGAATAGATATAAATAAATATATATCTCAACCAACTTCGGCTCAAACAGTTACGGATTCAACAACAATGACTACCATTCTCGCCAGCACAAGCACCACATATCAGCTAACCACCTTTGGTATTGAAAATATCTATGTTACCGCTGGTATCCTTACCCAATAGTAAACAACTAAATATAATTATCGAATGCGGCTGTTTAACATATGTCTATTCGTACAATATTTGCATTCGTCTTTAGTATTATTTTGTAACGTTAAGCTTCATAAAAATACACCAGTCACCTACCCTCTACATTGCCTTGACTTTCATGGTACGTGAGGCCTGCCGAAATGTTTACGAAAGCAATACTTATTGCCAATATGGCTTTCTATATATAAAGAAATGCAAGTTTCCGTGTTTGTCGTAGACATTTCTATTGAAAAGCTATGACGTTGTGTTCTGAAACTGATTCCTCTTGAACTATGCATCATGAATTCGGCAGTAACATGGTGTTGTAACGAACAAGTTCATGAACGTGAAAAGTCTCGAAGCAAATCAACTAGCTAATAAAATCGTGTAACAGATTGTGTGACGGCTTAGAAATTAGAAATTGGTGTAGCGGTATTTAATGAGACGCTCGTATTTTAGAGATTATTGCTTCAACCTAAACGAGTAGGAAAGGCGAACTCGTTGCGTAAAGATGTCCTTTGGCAAGAAAGCCTTATGCAGTGGAGTCAACATAAGCTGTAATGTTTTACGAAATATATATTAATGAGGTGCTCTGATGAAAGCCTGTGCATCGATAACTTGAGTAAACATTAGCTGTGTCATTTCATTGATATACGTTTACTTTTTTTTCTTAGAAAGCAGTCTTTCCTTAAGCACGTTACGCCTTCAGTTTTGGCTTGCTCCTCAGGCACACCGGCGGGAAGTATTCAGAGTCCCAGTTCACTATGCCGTAGCACAGAGTTGCACTTGAGTCAGAAGATCTCTGTAGAAGGCTTAAGCCTGTTCTGGCGTCTGGTAGATGATCACCGTGCGGCCCGAACAAGTGTAAGTATTCTACAGATGGGCCCTGGATGCCCAGGATTGGTTACACAAGGAACAAGCGTACTCAATGTCATCTAGATGCGTTTGTTTCGTCTTCCTGATGGCTTGAATCTTGCTCGCATTGCATACCTCATCAAAAGAAACCAGGAATAAGGTCCTGTTAAACAGGTGACAAGCGGATACTTCTTTTCCTCCTTTGTCTTGGCGGGATGGAAAGTGAACCTCAGATGGAGAAGGCCAGATAGTTGCGTTCCGCAACATTCTGGCATCTGGGTAAAGGAAAATGTGCACAGGAGCGGTGAAGATTTTTGTAAGGGTGAGAAGGTTTTCGCCGTCGGCGTCGTCACCACCGACTGTGTACGGCATAATCAGCGCCAGCGAGTAGTTGTGCCGCAGTAGTTCTCGAGACAGCGCTTTAATAATGCTCGCTACGCTTTTGTGCCTGCTCTTAGGGATTTCCGGCAGAAGTATCGCGAGACCATTAAACCCAGAAGCGTTCAGTGAACGCAGGAGGCTTCGAATGAATGGCGAACGTCTAACGCCTTTCTCGCCCGCCAGCCCTGAAAAGTTTGCGCCAGAGAATCTCACTCCCATGATTACCTTTCTCACAGTCCTTCGGTGACAATGCGCTGAATGTCGGAGCGGTTCACTGGCGTTTGGTAAATTGGTCTGGATAGGCGGTGGCTGCAACGTTACATTGTCGTTGACAGTAGCACAGCAAAGAATGATCGCATCACAGCAGGGCGCGGGCAATGAGGTGGGTGAGAGCGCAGCGTCACGGGGACCCAGGTGCGAGTGCACCGATTCGCTTCCAGTGCAGACCTTCCGCAAGGCCAGGTAGAGAGTAAGCCGGCGCGTCCGGTGCCGAGTCCGATACCGGTAATCCGGTCTTTCGGGTAGCGACTCTGGATGATAGCCACAGCCGCGCATCACTCCCAAGAGGAACCATGCCTTTTCCCAAGGCATTTAAGTGTGCTAGATGAAGGCCACGCCTATCGGCTACCCCTTCCGATGTGGACTCTTCCTTAGGAGCGTCTTGCTCTTTGATGAGTTCAATGAGCAGGAAAAACGCCATAAAGGTGACCACGCTCAGCGTTATCGCCACGACCAGGAGGATGGGCACGCTGCAAGGGATGTCCCACTGCTCGGCTTCCTGCGGATCCTCGGTCAATACCCACGTGATTCGTTTATCGGTACTCGGTCGCGTCCTGTAGCCTTCTTCGTCACGGTGCACAAGAATGGGTGCAACGCTCGGTGATTCCGTGGAGATCAGTTCCATAGCGGGCGCTGCGTATAGAGACTGCAACGCTTCGGTACCCGTCGGCGACGGCATGTTACCCCGGTAAAAGTAGTCATTGTACCGTGGGTCCCAGTAGAAGGGAAGGTCCGGCTCGGGGTCATAACGTCGCTTGCGTTCGTTCAACATTTTCGCTCTTCTTCTACTTTCTCTTCTTCTAGCAAAATGACAGCTGCGATGATTCACGCACGAATTATGACCTTCGCAGGAATGACATGACCAGTTATGACCACTGGTTTACATGCTCCGAGATTCAAGAAAACACTGCTACACTTGTTGCATACCAGAAGTTTTATGGCTCACAGATGTTACAATACACATACGAAGTACTTTATTTAAGCGTAAGTCTATTCGCAACTTTAACCACCTAGAGGGGGCGCTAGTGCAAGCCCAACTTGGCTGTCGTTCAGGGGATCGTGCATCCGGCACGCCGGCAGCCGCCGCCGCTGGTGTGCCTGTCACTTCGAACTGCGTAGTATTTTCGGCGTCAGCCATCGTGTTGTCAAGGCTGCGCTGAAAAGGTCAATGACTCCAGCATGTATTATTTTCGACACTGCGTGTTGTGAAACGCGTGTGCAGCGTATATTGAAAAAAAAAATGATGTTTTGAACGCCGGGCACATCGTCTGCTGCGGGGAACAGCTTTGTGAACGCTGTTCGTGCCACGGCCGGGGAATACCGAGCGGCCGTGCTAGTGCACAACAGAAAACCTCGCCTTTGACTGCACGGCGTCTGCACAGTGGCATCCAACATATTTTGTGATTCTTCTAGCTCACTAAGCAAACAGAACGTATATTGGGGCTTAAAAAACAACATAAATTAAATGCCTCAGCCTGCACCACCGAGGTATAACAGGCTTAATTGAATGGAAATAAAATGAATAGGGCTTGCGCCAAAGGGTTGATTTGGAGGATAGAAAGGAGATAAGAGGGGAGGAAGGGAAGGAGGAAAAGAAATGAAGAAAAAAAAAGGAAAACGAGAAATACTATCCAGCGCCACCCCGGCCACGGAAACAGGCCGACTCAATCTGCGGGATTTATTTTCATTTTTCATTACGATATGTGGTTTTACAATAATTTTGTTCTTGTGCCTTGTATCTTGACTAACATTTCTTCTTCTTGGGTTTCTCGGGTTTTGTGTGTGGATCTTTCTTCTCCTTCTTCTCGCCGGCTCCACGGGTTGACCTTTGTTTTCTATTATTCCTGTTGCTTGAGAAAAGACTATTATTCACATATTGTTCACTCTTTTGAGATACCATGTTTGTTCGTCGCATGGTTTCTCGGTTTATCTGTTTAAAGCCTTCCTAATTGTTTGTGTTCTGTGAACCTCGATATTTATTTGGAACTTTTAGAGTCTGGTTGGGTAGTGAATGAGGAATTGACTTGCTTTTTATATACTTTGTCCTGTTACCTGATAGCTGTCACCGTCATGCGGTTTTGAGCTAGACCTTTTCCGTCGTTGGTTCCTGTATTTATGTTATCAATCTTTCCCTTGTACCATTCCCTTTTTATTTTTATTCTTTTCCCCTCGTCTCTTGTGTAATAATATTTGCTTACCCAGGGATCTTGGTGGACCCAAAGCAATGTTAATTTCGGAGTCTATTTGGAAAAGTTACTTTCTTACTGCTTCACTTCCTTAGACTCATCTTTATTCTATAACTCTAGTTATTGTTTTTTATTGTGCTTTCTTGAATCTTATTTTAGTTTTGATGATGTCACTCAATGGGTATGGGATGTCGAATGCATCTTCCTTGCCAATTGTGTTGCTTTGATTTTTGGTCGTGTTCATCCGTCACCCACACATGCCAGCCGGGGGTGACTCCGCATACTCCACTCCATTGTTCCTGGGTGGTTATTGTTTCAGTCTAGGATTAGGCATCGGGAAGCCCTCATTGCGTGGAACTTAGCCACGCTTTATGGGGTCATCGCATTTGGTAGCCTGAGGCTGTGCCTTATGTCCAAATTTCAGAATGAATGTCCTTTGATTGTTCCTAGTTTTTGTGTGACTTCTTCGCTGTTTGCGTAGGTTTGGGATCAAAGGGTGAACCTAAGGTCCTCTGTCTACCATCGACTTTCGCTTTGTAGAAATGGTGGTTCGGGTCTAGGATCATAGTTGGACGATTTGTCCAGATCCATTATCGGCCCGATATATCTGAAAGTGGACTCGGCACTCGTCTGATCCTTTTAGACTGATGGACCTGTGAAGTGGACTTGGTCCAGTGGTTCGGATGCACCGTTGACCCCTCCCGGCGACGAAATTGAATGACGGATTTGATTGTGTTAAAGTTTCCCGATGTAGTTTATCTTTTGATCTCATTGAGTACCCTTGTTATAATTATGCCTGTAAAACATTTTTCGTTGATAGTTTTAACTATGTTCTTTATGATTTCTATGCCCTCCAAGTCCCCAATGATCTCCGGTTTTGCTTTGTTTGGATTAGTGTATTTCTTCTTCAGTGCGTTAATCTCTTGTTTTACTGTTTTACATGAGTCCAAGTAAAGGTCAAATGTTTGAGCCTCTTCTCCGCATATACATCTGTCGCTTCCGGTTATTCTGAACCTCTTGAAGTAAAAAGGAAGCCTACCATGTCCGGTGACAGCCTGTGTTAGCCAATAATCAAGTTGGAAGGTTTTGGGGATACGTTTGGTGTTTTTGATCCACTGATATGTGTATGAATGCTTCCCTTCGAGGTTCCAATATTGGTTCCATTGCTCTGAGAATTGTCTGCGTAATTCCTGTTTAATGAAACTTTTTGACATAGGGATCTCATAGTCGCTACCCTCTTTAGTGGCTTCTTTGGCCAATTGATCCGCCAATTCGTTTCCTGAGATTCCCTTATGTGCTTTCGTATATACCAATGTTATTTTGAATTCTGCCATTTCATTTAATAGTAATCTGATTTTGTGGATAAATGAGTTGGTGGTGTTTGGGTTCTTTAACGCTTCTAATGTTGATAAGCTATCCGTTACTATTTGATATTTCTTTCGTTGTTCCATTCTACCTAATTCTTTTAATGCCTCTAATATGGCAACTGTTTCAGCTTCAAAGTTGTTGGAATATTCTGGCAGTTTCATCTGCTTATACTTTATGGCGTTACCACCGCTGTCAATAATAACGTATGCTGCTCCGCATTTGTTTTTCTGTTGCAACCCATCCGTATAAAAGCTGTAGTCCGCTTCTCCAATTGTCTTAACGTAGTCATATTTTCTTTTCTTCGCTGGGTTTATTCTTTAACTCCGAATATCGGTGGCTATTTCCTCCTTTCCGAATTCCTTAATCCCAAAGACAAATTTTCCGTCTGCGTTTAGGATATTAAATAATCTATTTTCTCTTTCTATCGTGAGATGTATAGGGGGAATGTTGCAGATAATATTTAATGATGCGTTGGAAACAGTGTGGAATGCCTTAGCTATTTTTGAAAGAGGTATCCTCTGAATCGCTTTGAGTTGCTTCACCTTTTTCCCATTCTTCTTGTTACGTTTACATGTTGGGGGGAAATATATTTGTGCTCCGTAAACTATCATTCTTTCTATGCTCCCAAAGCAAATTTGTCTTAAGTGCTTGGGAGTCATACGCCAATCCGTCCCCGTGAATTTTTCTAATGCTGTAGTGATTTTCTGAACCTTTTGTTTTACTGCTTTAAGATGTGGAATGAACGACAATTTATTATCGAATATTACACCTAAGATTTTGGTTTGTTGTACTCTTTTAATTGGGTTACCGTTTATTCTAAAGACAGGTGGTTTGTTCCTATACGCGTTACCTAAATTATTAAACTCACATTTGATTGATTTGTGGGGCTTAACTTCCCAAAACCACCATATAATTAAGAGAGACGCCATAGTGGAGGGCTCCGGAAATTTTGACCACCTGGGGTTCTTTAACGTGCACCCTAATCTGAGTACACGGGCCTACAACATTTCCGCCTCCATCGGAAATGCAGCCGCCACAGCCGGGATTTGATCCCGCGACCTGCGGGTCAGCAGCCGAGTACCTTAGCCACTAGACCACCGTGGCGGGGCATAAACTCACATTTGTTATGGTTGAAAGTTAGCTCGTTTTGAATGCTCCAATTATGTATGATGTCCAGTGCTTTTGCTGCTTCCTGTTCTAGGATCATTCTGCTTCTCCCTCTTACTAAAATTGTCAAATCGTCAGCAAATGCTTGCAGACTGACATTCTCAGGCATCTCCATTGCTAGGAGCTCCGAAGCAATAACGTTCCATAGGAACGGACTAAGTGGAGAACCCTGTGGTGCTCCCTTGGATAATTTAAGTTTTATATTGTGAATCTCCAAGTCATAGATGATTGTTCTGTTTACTAGTATATGGAAAATTAGGTCTCTCATTTCTTTTGCGATGTTGAGTTCGATGAATCTTTGTCTTACGCGTTCGAATTTAATGTTTCCGAAAGCATTGGTTATATCTAGGAATATTACTATTATGTTTTCATTGTCTTGAAGTGCTTCCTCCATGTCCTGTTTTAACTCATATAATGCTCCAATCGCTGACTTGCCATACGTAAATCCAAATTGATTTTCTGGGAATAGTTCACGAGTGTCAAAGTAATGGTAGAGTCGATAATATATCAATTTTTCAAAAATTTTCCCGAGGATCGAGTTAATTGCAATTGGCCTATAATTGTTCACATTTTGCTGTCCTTGATCTCTGTTCTTTGGGATCAGAATTACTTTTGAGATCTTCCAAGCTGATGGGAAATGACGAAGTTTTAATGTAGCATTAAAGATAATAATGAAAAACTTTTTATGCATGTGGTACACTCTCTGTATAAAATCACTCTTTATTTCGTCGGGCCCTGGGCTGATATTTTTCCTTATGTTGTTCACAACATAATCCACTTCAGTTTCCGTGAAATCTATGTGTTCGTACTCTTCATCATCTTTTTCTTCGTGTTCGCTATCTCCTCTATATATCTCTCCAATGTACTCATTTGTTGCATAGAGCTTATTAAGTATATTTCTTATCGTCTCTTCTTCGGTAGTGGTTGTCTCTCCATTCTCCTTGATTAAACCTTGAAATAACATTTTCTTTTTTATTTTATTGGCCGCAAGTTTATACGGTAGAGAAAATGGATTCTTTTCTTGCTTATTACAGTATGTTTTCCGCGATTTGGCTTCGGCTTCATCCATGTCATTCTGATAATTCTTTTGACCTTCTTGGTATGCTTTCTTGAAATCCTCTCTGAGCTCGTTTGTACACCTTTGGTACCTTCTCCGTAATGCTCTTACTTTTTCCTTTTTAGTTCTAATTCTGCATTCCACCACGATTTCTGCTTCTTGTCGTCATTTCTAACATGTTTTGAGTGTTTCTTTTTAAGCTCTGCAATCTTTCTGTAGAATTGGTTTACTATGGTTTCCAGCTGATTCCTATTTTCTATTGTCCTCTGGGGCGTGATTCGAGGCCATCTGTCTTCTTGTAGCTCCTCTAATAATTTTTTCCCCCATTTTCATTAATCTTTTTTCTTTCTTGGTTTTGACTTTGAAAAGTTCAATTTTGCTGAAACGATGGTCGCTAAGGCTGTCCTCTTCTAATACCTCCCAATTATGAATGTTTTCACCAAAAGGAATCGAGCTTAAGAGAGGTCTATCCAGCTTCTGCCATTCGATGATTGAAAAGTTGGTAATGACTGTGGGTCATTTATAACAGTTAGGTTGTTTCTATTAAGAAATTTTAAAACTTCTATGCCTCTTTGATTTTTTTTATTTGTGGGGTTTTAACGTCCCAAAACCACCATTTGATTATGAGAGACACCGTAGTGGAGGGCTCCGGAAATTTCGACCACCTGGGGTTCTTTAACGTGCGCCCAAATCTGAGCACACGGGCCTACAACATTTCCGCCTCCATCGGAAATGCAGCCGCCGCAGCCGGGAATCGAACCCGCGACCTGCGGGTCATCAGCCGAGTACCTTAGCCACTAGACCACCGCGGCGGAGCCCTCTTTGATTTGTTGTTTCTCCTCCCCAGATTATGTTTTTCACGTTGAAGTCCCCGGTAAATAATATATTGTCCGTAGGTAGAGACTTGTTGAGGATCTCTTCTATTTCCAGTAATATAGGTAATGTATCTGATTGTGGCGGAAAATAACAGTTTATTGTCAGTAATTCGATGTTCTTCCAAGTCAATCTCGCTACCATTATAGTTTGTTTAATTTTTAAGGGAAAGATTCCAACTCTCTCGTTATGTACTATTGTTGCCGTTTTTGGATTGTCGTCTGCTTGTATAATTCTAGTTCTAATGGGGAACCCGATAACCTTATTTTTCAAGTGATACGGTTCTTGTATGAATGAAACATCCTGGTTCTGTTCTAAGTGAAGGTTGTTCAAATTACTTGTCGCTCGAAAAGAGCCACCTAAATTTATTTGTAAACACACCAGTGTGTTCATTCCTTACATTTTTATTTTCTTCTATTTTTTTCCTACTGTGGCTAGGAAGTGTTAATTACCTAATTCGACTGACTATAGAGATAGTCTATTGATACCTAGGTAGGGAAAGTTTTTATGCGAAACCAAGCTCTCGCCTCCTCCTTTGGTATCTGTCCTCGAATGTGGGGCATGACCCATCCCACATCGAGTGGTCCACTGCTTGCTTCCCTGCATCTACGCAGAGAGGACAACTTTTCCCTTCCTCCCTGCAATCTTTATAGTAATGGTTTCCTCCACATTCCGTACAGCCTGCCTTCTTGGCATAGCAGTTTCCCTCTCTGTGCCCCAGTTTCGTGCAGTACGCGCACTCGGGGAAGTATACGTTTTCCATAACTCTACACTTAGACCAGCCAATATTGACGCTTTGCTTCTGCACTATTTCCTTGGCCAGTTCTGTATTAGAAATGCGCAGTGTGACATGAGAGCCGAATTTCCTGTCTGTCCTCCACACTACCTTAATGTCTTCCTCTGCTCCCTCTATCTCATTTTGCTCCAGAAGCATCCTTGAGATGTCTTTGGAGTCTACATGTCTGCCCACCGAGATGAGTCTAATCCCCGGTTCAGCTCCATCTATTATTTTGGTCTCGAACTTTTTTGTCTGCTCATGTTCCATAATTCTGTTCTTCAAATTCTTGATTGCTGTTGCTGAGGTGGTGGTTACTGCTACGCCACCTCTGATTGGCCTGAGGCCAACGTCCTTGAAGGCAAGCGTTATGGGGTCAAAGTGCCTGACCAGTTTTTCTTGCACCTCTCCAGAGCTTGTTTCTTCCTCGTCTTCAGGAGCCCTCACTAGGAGGGCTGCTTTCCTCTCACTGGGTGTACTTCTATTTTCACCGTCCCGTCCTTTGTTAGCCAGGTTTGTTCTCGTTACCTCCGCAAAGGTCCTAGTTTCAGCCGGTTTGATCCTTGCTAGTTCTCTCACGCGTCCGTCTAGGTAGACATTCTTCTCCACCACCTGCAGCGCAATCGCTTTACCTTTCTGGAGCTCGTCCAATAGGCCTCTCAGGTGCTGACTTGCCTGGGGGACCTCATGTTGAGTACCCATTAGGAGATCAATGAACTCCTTATCGCAGTGGAGGATTGCACTCGTTCTCAGGTCTCGTAGGCCTTGGCCCTCACACTCCTTTATAGGTGACTCCATCTTACCTCCCCCAGTATCTCTACTGATATCATCTTTCTCTGTCTCTGTACGGAACTGCTGCTTCAGCTGATTGGCCATACATGGCCGAATCTCCGAGAATAGTTGACTCAGATCTGTACTGTCGTCCCAATAGTCGGGGCTAGATGGCCTCTTTGCTCTTATATCAATCCCTTCTGGATTTTCCTTGCATTTGTGATCACAAACTTTTGTTTTCTCTCTGACTAGCGCACTCTGCATTGAGGTGCTGCAAGTAGGTTCTTTCTTTTCTTTCTTTCTCCCATCCTTACTCCGTTCCTTTGTGAAACTTTTCTTTGTTTTTGTCTCTCCAGTCATTGTTGGGGGCTCCCTGAACCCCAACTCGTTGCTATCTAACGTTTCCTACCTTGTTGTAATAACCGAGAAGTGCTTTTTAGCAAATTCTGCACTAGCTGCGTGCAGTATGAATACTCGACTGCTTAGTTCCGTGCAGTATGTGTTTAAATGGGGGAAATAAGATCCAGTTTCTCTTCAATTAGCAATGTAATTCGAAAAATACTGCTGGGTAGTTGGTAAGCCTTTTATTTTTTTCCAAGCTACCAGAAAAGTTTTGTTCACTACGTGATTTCAAGCTCGATGAACGCAGATTTAATTGTGATGCCGTTCCCATTCAAAACGGCTGCCCCCTTGACGCTGTTTATGTAGAATTTTCCAACGCTTGTTCCCGCGTTACTACGGCACTATACACTTTGAGTTTCTAGTATTCTATAGATTCAAGGATGTAGAATCTAGTAATCAACTCGGTTTTTGTCGATGGCACTTAGATTTCTTTGATTATGGTAGATAAGATTAGCTACCGTGCCATGTGCTTCTTATGGAAGGAATACATAGGGAGACCAAAACCACTATAACACGACTTCTATTGATCCTAGAATTTCGCAAATTTTTAGAGCGTGTTCCTCTCAACAAAATACGAGAGAAGTGCGAAAGCGCAATGCTCACATCTTTGGGGAAATATTTAAAATAAATTTGAACTTCCAAAACCACTGTATAGAATATTCGGTTTGTTTACGTTAGAAAAACGCAATTTTTAACACAAAATCACAAAAAAAACCGCTGAAACTAAGAATATTCTTGATCGCGAACACGTCACTTATCTTCTGACACCACATAAGTCTAGTTATCGGCATGAATTCACATGAAAATCGTCAAGTAAACAGGAGCTCACTTACCGACTGCCGACTGGTCCCGCGGCCGGGGTACAATAAAGAATAAATCATTGCTACTACGACTCGCAGTAACTTTCTGTCTGATGTTGCGAGCGACAAAATATTAAGCCCAGCGAGCCGCCAAAGTGAGGCCTACTGAACGATGGGAGGGCTGGCTGCGTAGGCATCCCCCAAACGACAGTTATGACGGAAGCCGCATGGCGACGCCGCCATCTATGAGAGTTTCGGATATGGCAAAGAAAAAGAGCGCCCAGAAAAAAAACCTTGTGCAGTTAATATCAGTACACACCAAGAAATGAGGTGTGTTCACAGACTCCAAGGCAGCACTACAGAGTTTGGCATTCGCCTTACGCTGGGGACCTCATGAACAACTAGTGCAAGAAATAAGAAAGTTGCTTAACCACCTTTTCAACGAAGGACAGGAAATCAAGTTTCAGTAGCTTCCAAGTGACTGCGGCATATGGGGCAACGAACATGCCGATGCAGCTGCTCAATCAGCAAACTAAGATGGTGAAGAAGAATCTATTCTGTTTTCAAGGACTGATGCTGCAATTAAAATCCGAAAACTGCTAATGAAGAAGTGAAATTCCTGTAGAACACTGAGCGCTTACGCCACACGTGCCTGCATAGGCTTGACCCGTCTCGTCGACATCAGCCCCCAATTGAGGCAACGGTACTTATCCGACTGTGGCTTAGTGTCGCTCTCGGCCAAAGCTTTCACCGTCTGAATCGGCATGGAAGACAGTGCTGCTTGCGATCATTGCGGCAGTGGTGAAATGATAGAGCATGTTTTCTGCCACTCGTTACAATGTGCAAAGACGACCGCCTACTGCTGCGTTCGGTCAACTTGACGACAGACCCTTGTTAGAACAGTCAGTGTTTTAGGAGACATGATCTGTCTTCGCACCGAAAATCAGCAAAGGCCCTTTTGAACTTTTTCTTTGGTAGTGGCCTATTGAATAGGCTACAACATCCCGGCTAATATTTTTCCCTTTCGAGCGTCTATTGAGCTCCTCGCTTTCTTTCTAATCTTTATTCTCTATCCCCTTTTTTCCACCATACAGGGTAGTCAACTGGATACTACAAGTTCTAATTAACCTCCCTGCCTTTCTCTAGATTTATTCTCTCTCTCAGAACAATCTGCCGTCCTTCTATTTGGCTTTTTTTGTGCAACCCGTTTATACAAACTGTCGGTTGTAACAGTAAATGTTTGTGGCATTTTGGTATATTATAACTGGGTTTAACTGAATTAAAATCAATATTAAATGAACTTCAGCCCACTCTTGTTGTTTTGATTAGCTTGTTTGGTAGTTACCTGCCTCAGGCAGACACATAAGTTTTCCTCTGGCTGCGCCTCACTACCTATAGAAAACAGTGTTTTCTTGAGACAGCATCAACTTTATACTCTGCCTATCCAGTAATTCCTTCCTTGAGGTGGCATAAGAGAGCATACAGCTACTGGCGTAGAATTTCCATGTGAAGCTGCTTATCTATTGAGAAAGCTTCAAGTTTTGCACTAAATTGTATCCCGCCCTTAGCATTTTGTCTTTCTGCGGCATCGGCACGCCGTCATATTCCTTGAACAGCCCTTCGATGGTTAGAACGAGCGTGTTTGGCATAGAATTTTCGCAAATCATGAATTTTCTTGGTGTGCTCGAATCTCTTGGTGGTCATTACATGTCTTGTGGTGAGATTTTATTGCACCACTAGGAAATGAACGTGCCCAAAATGAAAGCGTCCCGTTTAAATATGTTGCTTACTTCGAGTACAGCTAATTCATGGGTTTAAGACAGATGCTCTGCGAGCAAACAAGGGTGCCTATCTGTGTGGGTAAGACAGTTGTCTTCAAGGTGTGGAAGATTGGGCTCAATCAAGCAGCGACAAGAAAGTTTATATCGCTTTGTTGATTTATGCTTTTGTGAGCAAATGTCGTCTTGCGCTATTCAGAGTCAGTTACCTGGTAGAGTCGATATCAAATATGTAATGTTGCATTCCAATGGCAGATTGCGAGCGCTGGGCCGGATTTCGAATGGAGCTTGCAGATCCGAGCGGGATTGCTCTAGCGAAATCTGCGATTGGAACGCGCGCGTCTCGACGGGAGCTCTACGTGAGCGGAAATCTAGCGAGGGAGCTGAGAGGGTGCGAGGGAGCGCAAAGTGTTTTCCGGACATTCATCTGTGATTGGTTGAAAGGCTGGTACACATAATACGTCACCTGAACTTCCGGTCAAATCCACTGATATCGGCGGAGCAAGAATTCTTGCTCCCCGGAGCAATCCGTGATCTGCGGTTGCTCTCAATCTGCCATTGCAACACACAATTTACGCTCCCAATATGCCATTGGAATGTGAGTGCTCCGCTCAGAGCAGATAAAACTTCATCTGGATCTACAATTGGAAATAAACGTAAGATGCTTCAACCAGTTCATGAAATTACGCCATTCAAAATTGAAGAAAGTCATACGTCCCATTTATGATACTTCACATGTAGCAAAGTTGACGTGTAAAACTCGTAAAGGGGTCTTTCATAAATGATTCGACTAAAAGACATGCGCCTTGTATCATTTGTCACCACTCTCGATAGAGAAAATATGTTGTTGCTTTGATACTAATAAACCCAGTAAAAATGACTCAACCTTGAAGTTAGAGATCGATTGGTGAATCGGGATAGGGTATTCAACATCGAATAAATGGTGAACAAGCCCCAAGCGTAACGCTCAAATGACGTGTGTTGGACCGCCGCCTCACCTAGAGTGAGGCCCTCGAGACAGTTTAAAGCTCTGTAAGAGTACAGTAACATGTTCTGAAAATAGTTAATTTTACTCGGTGACCACTTCTTCTGGCATTGGAGCAAAGTCTACTGAGCTAACTCACGGGGATCCTACCACGAGTGAATGTAGTTCTACAATAGCGCCCGTATTTTTAACGTGAAATGCGAAAAATCCTCCTTAATTTTCAACGTGCAGCTATTTGAGACGAGGTGCAGCTCACAATAGTAAGAAATTTGTATTTATTATTATTTATTCATTGCGACTTCGCACTTTTGACTGCCCCTTTTGACGTGCACCGCAAACGTTAAGCGGCGTCTGCTTCTACATGCAACGCTGCTGATGCGCCCCCGTCTTATTCCACAGCGTTAAAAGACGCACGCCAAAACAAACTGCTTCGCATATTCTACGGGTGCCGAATCTCCGCCCCCGTAGCTTTCCCTTAAGTGCCACGAAAAGTTGAGGCCGAGTATAGTTTGTCAAAACGCGTTATAGAATTTATGTTTCTACGTAGTGTAAATAAACTTTTATTGCGATAGCAAATATATGGAAACTCTCTGTTGGATTTAGCGTCAGCGCCGCCGTTTCACCACTTATGTATACGCATCTATATTGTCGCAGTGCAAAGCGAACAAAGGATGGCAGCAGCTTACGGCAGCGAAGAGAGCGTGTCCAGAATCAGCTGTACAGCTTTGTTTTTTTTGTTTTTGTTTTGTTTCCCTGGGATGTTGGCTCATACCCACTCAGGGGTATTGGCCAAGAAAGTGTAGTGCAGTTTCTCTGTGATCATTTTAACTATGTGTAATGAATTTGTATATAATAGGACTAATGTAAAAAAACATAAAAAGAGTAAACGAAAAAAAATCAAGTTGAGCAATTTTGAGATTTGAGGTGTTATGATTACCACTCGGCTGCGTTCACTTCACTCTGCCCTGGGGAGTAATAAATAATTTTTTTGATTGAAGATCACAAAGGTATCCGCTTGGTTGCCTGAATATAATCGCAAACGGCATTGAGGAGTGAATGAGGAAAGGCAGGGAGGTTAGCCAGTATTGAAAGCATCCCTGTGGCAATGTCCCAAAACTGAGGCACCAAAGCTTAGCGCCGTTTCCGCCGTCAATCTGACGACTATTTTCAGAAATGGCATAACTAGTAACCTTTTTCTAAGTATATCGTAGCGGCGACAATACAAAAAATAATGATCTAGTGATTCCATTTCTCGGCAGAATGCGCAGAGGGGTGATGTTTTCTGACCAGCTCTGTGTAGATACAGGTTTAAGGGGGGGGGGGGCGGACACGACATCGAAATTTAGTAATTAAGACTTCGAGCTTTCTGGACTGGCTCCGGTGGGGTTGCCATGGAAACATGAGGTGGTTATATTCTGTCCATGTAGTTACTTTTTCTATCGTATCAGTGGAGATTGCTGATTTTCTATATCTTATTGCCGTGATATATTCAACATCTGGCAGTATGGACGAAACCGGCCCATCAAGTGCGGCTCGTGCTAAAGAATCGGCCAAGTCATTTATTCTTAATCCACAGTGTCCCGGAACCCATAGTAACCTCAGGAATCTAAACTGCGGGGGTACTAATGTTTTGAATGTGTATAAAATTCAAGAGTTCTCTGAAGCTGTCAGAGCTGCACAAACTGAAAGAGAATCCGTCATTATGACTGCGTTGTTTTGATTTGATAGAAGTTTTCGAAGAGCTAAAATAATCGCCACGAGCTCCGCTTCAAAAACTGGAGTAAAATCAGGCAGTCTCACTGAAAAGGACCAGTCAAGCGAATCAGAGGCAATGCCTACACCTGCCTTTTGATTATTTACGGAAGCATCTGTGGCTATTATATTTTTAGTTCTGCATGCTCCACGTAATCTAATATTATGTTATTTAAAAATTTGAGAGATTGTAATTTGGCGTGCTGAGGGTATATATCATCATACTCAATAATAACATGACAATTTGAGTCATTAGTCTCAATTACATTTCTAAGGTTCACATTGATATTTTGTAGATTGTTTTGTACAAACATTATCTGAGCTGTGTCAAACCATGGCCAATGAGCAAGAAAGAAGGCGTCTGGGTTTGCAATAAAAGCATACTGAGATCTTCTTGCCGGTAAGCTATAAAATTTTAAATATGCTTGTACGGTCAAAATTTGAAATCAACAAAGTAGTGTAGGCAGGCGCGCTTCCTGGTACAGTACGTTGATAGCCACAAATCTAGGGAGTCCCAGACACATTCGCAGTGCTTCTCTCTCCAAGACAACTAGAGGTTTCGTTTTATAAGCAGGGCCACCCGAGAATAATATACAGCCGAATTCCATGATGGGGCGCATATAAATCTTGTACAACGTTATCAAGGTGTGCCTCCGTAACCCATATTTCCGGTTACTTAGCTTGTGTAGTAAGCCTGAAGCCCGCTGTGCTTTGGTAGTTATATACTCTATATGTGGACTCCAGTTAAGTTTGTCATTTTAAATGATTCCCAAATATTTTATAGAGTCTACTTGCTGGATGGGTTCCTTTTTATATAGAATTGAAATTGAAATTGATTCTGCAAGCGGAAACGCCATGAGCGCGCTTTTGTTGACATTTAACAATAACAAAATCGACTGCAACCAAATTTCTAACATGTTAATATATCTTTGTAATTTCAGTTGTAGTGAGTAAATACCACAGTCAGCAGCAAAGAGTGCGATGTCATCAGCATAAATGTAGACAGTAACTTCTGATCAGTTGGAATTGTGCTCATTAAAGCATTAAATAATATTGGAGATAAGACTGCTCCTTGGGGAACTCCAGGCGTTTGTTTAAATCTAGATGAGGAACATCCATCCTTGACGCAGTAGAATTCTCTTGATTTTAAGAATTCTGCCACCCACTCAATAAAATATTGTGAGAAGTTCAATCTCTGTAGTGTATTTAGCAATATGAAGTGCTCCACACTGTCATACGCCTTGGCTATGTCAAGCGTTACTAAAGCAGCGTATTGCCTTCTTTTACGCGCGAGCTGTATTCGGCTCTCTAAATCAGCATGGGCACACCAAATAGAGAAATCACTTCGAAAGCCGATTTGGTTCGGTTTTATTACTAAATTGTCTGCCATCCAGATACTTACTCGGCTATGTAGGACCCTCTCTACCAGTTTGACCATGTTAGATGTTAGAGAGATTGGTCTGATATTATCGACTGTTAATCCTACACCCGGATTTTTTGTATAGGAATCACCTTTGCTATCTTCCAATCCTGCGGCACCCATGAGTTTTTAAGGAGTAGTTAATAACATTGGCGACGTCTCGAGGCGATAAATTGAACAGAAGTTTAATCATGGGTACTGTGATTCCATCTGGGCCTGGAGATGCACAGGGTAAATGTTTAATCACGTTGGATACTTCAGTCTGTGTCACTTCTTCAAAGTCAGACTTTGTCGTAGACTTGTGCCAGTTGTTTGGCACTACTGAAGTGAATCCGTTTTCCAGACCTTTACCGATTGCCTCTAAGGTAGTAATCATTTCTTGTGCCGACAGATTATCACAAGCTACATTAACTGGTGATGGCAAGATTTTCCGAGCTCTCATATATCGGAACAGTGCTTTCATATGTTTAGGCTTCGACAGGTGTTCATAATGTCTTCTGTCATATTCTTGTTTAGCTTGAGCTACAGTTCTTTTAAAGCCCGCAGCAATGAGTTTACAATCGACCCAGTTTTGGGGGGATTGATTATGTAAGAGCTGCTTCCAAGCTGCCTGACGTCGTCGGTGCTCTCTTATACATTCATCATTCCACCAACGGCTATATACTCTTTTTGTGGATTCAACAGTGAATTCGGCTCTTTTGTGGGATCTTTTAATGACTGCGTTTATTTTCAGTGCTTTTTTATCATAGCTCTCTTCCGAGTGAAAAGCCAATGCTGACTTCAGGTCATTTATAATTTAGTGTAATTTACAAATACTATTACATTTGAACAAGATGGAATTATCGGACAAGAAATTTCAAAACTTATCGGTAAGTGGTCACTGTTGGTGCCACAGTCCAGCGCTTTCCAAAAAGAAGTAGTAATGGCTGAACTAACAAAACTTAAATCTAAGGCCGATCTGGAGTGATTACGAATAAATGTGGGGGTTCTGACGTTGAGGCACGTCAGGTCATTAGCCATTGTTCACTCCCACAAGCGTTTCCCACTCAGATCAGTTCTAAAACCCCAACTCGTGTGGTGGGAATTAAAGTCTCCAACTAAAACTTTGTCTTTGCACCACGATGTTGTAGCTAGATCCAAACTTCGTGTGTCTTGAACTCCATCCGGAAAATACATATTAACTAAAGTGAAAGGAGTGCAGTTGGGCAGTGTAATGTCTACTGCCAAAATTTCGCATTCTGGCGATATGTGTTTGTATGAGCATTTGACTTTCATACTAATTCTATTATTAATGAAGATAGCTAGACCCCCACCTCTCGATGGACGGTCTAGTCATAAAGATCGGAAGTTATTCAAATGGAACAAATTATGTACAGATAGCCATGTGTCTCGTAATGCTATAATATCAGGACCGAATTTAGAAGTCAAGAATACCAAATTCGTAGATGCGGAATGGATTGATCGGCAATTCTAATGGAGAATCTTAAGCGACACTATGGTTTCGAAAGAGCTGCTTCCGCTATAGCTTTCTCTAGAATGCTTTCTTTCAAGAAATCCCTCCTTGAAAGGCTCTCCTTTTCTTTCAGATACTTTTTGTTCTTTGTTTTTTTCGGTGAGTTAGTTTTCCATGACACAGGGGATCTAGACCTCTTCAGGGACCTAGGGTCCAAATACATGTCATCGGAATCTATTGTATATGCAGCTTTGTCCTCACTGACACTCTGTATATCTACTGCAGAGGGTGCTCTAGACGGGGAATACGATGGTGCGGTTTCAAATTCCTCATTTTGGCTGTGGACGCCTATTGCAGAGGCTCCTGCGGGCGGATAATACGATGGCGCAGTTTCAAATTCACCGTCAGCTATTTGTCGTGAACTCTCAACATGTTGGGATACTAGGCCTGACTCTCCCGTTGTACCAAATATGCGAGTCATCTGGTTAGCCAAAATTTGAGATAGAGAATCGCAAAGTTTAGAAGTCAGTCGTTCCATGGCTTTTTCTAGAGCCTTTTCTATGGCCTCCACTATATTCAGGGAAATCGACCCATTTATTTCTGAGAGAGGTCATGCTGCAACACTAGCATACCCCTGAGTTCAAGTCTGTATTTCCGCTAGGGCTTCTCGTCGAGAACAGCGCCTACGCCCTATAATTTCAAGAATTTGCATTTCTCGAGCCTTTGCTGAACAATCAGGATTATCTGCACAGTGTTGTTCGTTGCAGAGACAACATTTTTCTTCTTTAGCTTTGCAGTAATTTGTTTCGTGGTTGTCACCACACACTCGGCATCTGAGTTCTGACCTGCATCTTTTAATAGTGTGACCGTATCGTCAGCATTTCGTACACTGGAGTGGTCGCGGTGATAGCGGTTCCACTCTGTATATTAGTGGCCATGCCTTGATTTCGCTTGGGAGATTCGCTCCAGCAAAGGTTACAATTACCGACTCAGTCGGCGTCTTCTGCTTCTCTATTAGTCGTGCACACCTATAAACGGAAATAGCACCAGTCACGGCAAACATCTCTAATACCTCAGACGGGGTCAAGTTAACATCGACACTACGAACAATACCTTTCACACATGCCAGATGCGGGGGAATAAAGGCGCTCACCGGATTGGTCGCGAAACTCGAGCACTTCAATAGGTCTTGGACACAGAGCTGATCAGATGAAAAACATATAATACCACCTCTGCCGAACTGGCGGACCTCTGTGATGCTGTGAAAGTGAGACGGCGCAGCTCTAAACTCCGCCTGGATCACTTTCGGATTCTTCATCCGAATGAAGCCGTCATTGCTAGGGACGAGGGCCACAAGAACTGCGGGAATGCCGTTGCGTAGAAACTGATCCACTGGTATTTCCTGTGGCGGAAGTGAAGCAGACCAGAGGCAAGCCCCTGGTTCATGTGAAGAAAACTGCATCTAAGTGATCTTTCTAGCGCTAAAAGCGCTTACTTAGCTGTAAAAGCACTATAGGAACACCTAATAAAGACAAAGAAACCACAGCCACTACACAAACTTCAGCCAAAACCCTAGAGCAAGCACGACAAGCTACTTGCGTATTCGAGCGTTCCAGGCACGAGCCTCTTCCTCTGACTAAATGATCTTCTTCGTCTGTCTCGCGCCAAAAAGCTGTACAGCGAGATGCCTGCTTCGTTGTCGTCCCGAAAACTGCCTGTCCCACTAGTTGGAATCTACAAAACATTCCCATCGTCGTTTTTTTTTCATATACACACGTGTCACTTGCCTCTTCTTTTAGGAGCATCGCCCAGATGCTGATTCAGACCCACCGTATTTTTTTAACGTGCAGTCAGTCACTCACATACGTTTTTATACGCACTACATGCACGAGTTCAGGCTGGTGCTGATGACGCCTCAGGCAGTTGGGACTGTCGGGGACGACCTCGTAGGTGACGTCACTTCGCTGGTGCGATACTCGGTATGGCCCGAAAAATCGCCTTAGCAGCTTCTCGGGCAGTCCAAGTTTTCGTACGGGTGTCGAAACCCACACTAAGTCACCAATTTGGTACGTTGCTGTTCTATGGCGAGCATTGTAGCTGCCTGCGTCATAGTCTTATCGCTGGTGGATCCGTAAGCGGGCGAGCTGCCTAGCTTCTTCCGCGCGTGCAGTGAACACGCCAGCGCCTGTGTCGGTGGCGTCCCATTCATGTGGCAACATCGCATCCAGCATTTTCCATACCTTCCGCGTGTGAACCAAGCTGAATGAAATCATGCAAGTTGTTTCTTGTTTAGTCATATTGTGTGCGAACATGATACAGGGTGAAATTTTGTCCCAAATCTTATGTTGGACATCTACGTACGTCGACAGCATGTCTTCAATCGTCTTGTTGAGGCGCTCTGTTAGTCCATTTGTTTGCAAATAATAGGCAGTGGTCTTACGGGGAGTCGTTCCACTTAGCATCAGGACGTGGTATAAAAGAGCTGTCTTAAATGCTGTTCCGCGTTCTGTTATCACAATAGACGGGGCACCGTGGCGTAGCACAATATTTTTTTTTGAAATATCTCGCCACCTCTGCTGCGGTGCTCTTTTAGATAGCCTTTGTTTCGGCATACCTGGTTAGGTAGTCTGATGCGACTATAACCCAGCGATTCCCTGCAGTAGAAGTAGGAAGGGGTCCCAAATATCCATTGCTATCTGATCGAGCTGTGTACGTGAAATCTTAGCTGGTTGACTGACCAGCGAGTTTCTTTGGAAGTGACTTGCGTCACTGGCAATCGAGGCAAGTGTGAATGTGGTACTTGATGGCTGTTGTAGGTCGCGGTCAGTAGTATCCCTGCTGCACTCTCGCCAATCTGCGAGTGTAGCCTAAATGGCCAGATGTCGGCTCGTTGAGACATGCTTGAAGCACTCAGTACGAAGGGGTGCAGGAATAAATAGGGAGCTCCGATGGATGAAAAGTTTCTTATGTAGAGGATGCCATTGCGCAAGCAAAACGGCGATAATGCCCTTGCAAAGACTTTTGGTGCCCTTGAAGAACGTCCGTCCACGTAATTATTCAACTCGAGCAATTCAGGGTCGCCTCGTTGTTGTTGGGAAATCGTGGAAGCGTCGAGAACACCAAGGAAGGCCATATCGTCGTCGTCAGAAATAGAGGCTGACTGTACTGGTGATCGAGACAGGCATTCGGCGTCAGTAAATCGCTTACCAGAGTTGTGTATGACCGTCATATCAAACTCTTGTAATTTCAGACTCCATCGAACTAATCGGCCAGTTGGATCTCTTAAATTAGTCAACCAACAGACGGAATGATGGTCACAAATAACTTTCAAGGAGCGGCCTTACAAATACGGGCGACATTTAATAACTGCCCAGACCACGGCGAGGCATTCTTCCTCAGTTATTGAATAGTTGGCCTCAGCGCGTGTTAGCGTCCTGCTTGTGTAGGCGATCACTTGTTCCGTGTCTTCTTGCCACTGCACAAGCACTGCTCCGAGGCCTACATTGCTTGCTTCAGTGTGAAGCATTGTTGGCGCTTGCTTGTTGAAGTGGGCAAGCATTGGATGTGTTTGAAGACGTTGGCGGAGGTCATTAAACGCTGCTTGCTGTTCGTCGTTCCCCTCAAAGGTGGCATCGCCTCTAGTGAGGCGAGTTAACGGCGACGCAATCCGTGCGAAGTCGGTGGTAAACCGGCTATAGTATGCGCATAGGCTCAGAAAGCGCCTGACAGCTTTCTTATCGGATGGTACTGGAAACTGTGTCACGACCGCAAGTTTTTTGGCATCAGGCCGGACGTCGGTGCAGCTGACGATATGACCAAGAAACAGCAGCTCTTGAAAACAAAAGTGACACCTCTCTGGTTTCAATGCGAGGTGCGCGGCGCGTATGGCTCGTAAAACAAATTCTAGCCTTTTCAGATGCTCGTCTAAAGTTTGGGAAATCACTGTGACGTCTTCTAGAAAAAGTAAACAGGTCTTTCATTTTTAACCCTGAAAGTGCAGTGTCCATGAGCCTTTGAAAAGTAGCGGGCACTGGGCACAGACCGAAGGGTAGAACTTTAAATTCATATAAACCATCCAGCGTTACAAAAGCGTTTTTTTTTTCGATCTCTTGAGTCTACCTCGATCTGCCAATATCCGCTTCTGAGGACTATTAAAAAAAAGTATCGAGAGTTTCGAAGCCTATCGAGGGAGTCATCAATACGTGATAGATGATGCACATCTTTCTTAGTCACTTGATTCAGCTTCCAGTAGTTCACGAAAAACGCAGGGTACCGTCCTTTTTCTTAACTACAGGTGATGCCCACGGGCTCTGTGATGGCTGAATAACATGATCTTCAAGCATTTTAGTGACTTGTTGCTCTATCACTTCCCGTTAATTTGGAGCCACACGTAAGGATTCTGATGTATAGGCCTTTCTGCGTCGTCGGTAATTATTGTATGCTTCATAGCGGCGTTCGACCAGCCCGTGATGTCAATGAAAAGCAGTCCTAGAATTCATATAATAACTCAAGAAGGGTCGTTCGCTCGTATCTTGACAACGTAGTAGCAACGTCACAATTATGTACTGATTCTTATTGAGGTGCTTCGTCTAAAGCCGATAAACTGAATTGGATTTCTGCAGTATTGTCAAAGTAAGCGACGGCTGTACCCATCGAGAGGTGTTGGCGCTCAGCACTGAAGTTAGTTAGCAGCAAGTTTGTGCTTCCCGCAGTGACAGTGACAAGAACTCAAGCAACTGAAATACCGTGGCTAAAGATCAGCGAGCTTATTTGGTCGGCAATACCGTCACCGTCAAACGGCTCATCCCCTGCCAGCGAAACAAGTGTGCACGATCGTGCACACTTGTTTCAGCACACTTGTTGCTGATCGTGCACACTTGTTGATCGTGCACACATCGTCATCCGTCAGACGTAAAAGGTTATGTTTTGGCTCTGAGCAATCGACTAAAGCAGCGCTGTTGTTGTGAAACGCAATGAAACTGTCAGGGACGTTGATGACGGCGTCATGTTTACTCAAGAAATCCATTCCGATAATCGTGTCTTTACAGCATGAACCGAGAATGACGAACGTCGCCACGAAAGTAGAGCCACCGATGTCGAGTTTTTGCTGTGCACATTCCGACAGGCATCAGTAATTGGCCAGCTGCCGTCCTTAGGTGAGGTCCCGTCCACGCTGTCTTTACTTTCTTGAGGCGTACGGCAAGGACATCACTATTAATAGAGAAGTCGGTCCCGGTGTCGACTAAAGCTCTGAATTTTTGTCCGTTCACAAGAGCGGCAAGGCCTGGGGTCACAGTTTCGTCGGTATTACGTCTTGTCGGCTTTACAGCGTCATGAGGTGGGAGTAATGGGAGCTTTTTTCTTCGTCTTGACAGCCTGCAACCTTACCCCCTGAAGTTGCCGCCTTCTGTTTCCCCGGTGTGGGCTGGGTGACCTCGCTCCTCTGGTCTCGGCAAAAGTGCGGCGATGCAACGAAGGTGACTAGGCAGGAGACAGAGAGCGTGGTCGATGTCGGAAGCCCGGCTGGTAATCAGTTATGATCTCGTCATAATTGTTACGGCGGCCATCGAAGGGTGGTCGAGGCACCAGAGGTCCTTGAGAACCGACATCGCCGTGGTGGGATACGTAGCCGTTGACATGTCGACTGTCAAACCGTGGCCTGAGATGGCGAAATGGATCAGCGTGGTGCCAGTAATAGCGGGCTATGTGGCCCCCACCTCCGCAGTTTAAATAGAGTGGACGACGGTGGACAGTGGGCCAGTTGTCTGTTGGGCGAAGCTTTGATGCCGTGACGACTTCTCACGTGACGAGAGCCATGACATACCAGGAGACGAGTAGTTGTATGGCGGCTGGATGGGTGGGCGCTACGATGTCTCCCCCTGTGGTGGTGACCAAGGAATGGTTGCAGGTGGCGGGTAGTATGAAGGCGGAACGGCTGGGGAGCTTCGAAGGGCAGCGGCGAACGTCACGGGACGTTGCTCGGGGGAGGATCAGGTGTCGAGAATGCTTGGCGGATTTCGTCGCGGACGACTTGAGCGACCGATGCTATGAGTGTATCCACTACCAGAGTCGGCAACCTATGCAATTCTTCACGAACAATCTCTCTGATCACGTCTCGCAAGGAGCTATGATTGTCGAACGTCACAGCGGCGGCATAAATTCGGGGGCTGCTGCACAAGCGGTCATAATGTTGGCAGCGTTGGTGAAGTGCCCGCTCGATAGCCGACGCTTCTTTGATGAAGTTCACTACAAAGCTTGGCGGATTGCGCAGAAGTCTGGCGAACAGCTGCTCCTTCACGCCGCGCATGAGGTAGTGCAAGTTTTTATCTTCGGTCATCTGCGGGTCAGCCCTGCAAAATAAACGTGCCATGTCTTCGGTGATCATGGCGACCGTTTCATCGGGTTTTTGGACCCTTAGCTCTAGTAGTAGTTGGGTGCGGTCCCGTCTGTCGACATGGGCAAAGGCTTGAACCATCTGCTGGTGAAAGTCGGTCTATGTGGACAGGCTGGCTTCTCTGTTCTCGTACCAAGTACGAGCGCTGTCATTAAGATAGAATAGGCCCGGGATAGCTTTTCCTTAGCAGACCACTGGTTGATCTTAGCAACACGGTCATAGTGATCTAACCAGCCTTCTACGTCTTCGTTGCACCGCCACCAAAGCGATCAGGCTCCAGCGATTGCAAAAACGTTACCTGAGATGGAGCGGGAGAACAGGTGCCGAGAAGTACAGGCTGGGGGCTGCTGTTAGCCATTGTTAGATGTTTTGTAGAGGGCTTCTACGAAGGGTTGAACTCCAGAGGAAGACCTCCTAGCCGACGACTGAATTGATGGACAGGGGTTGCAATAGGCACGTCTGGGCGGGATGAACGGCTCCCACTAGGGGTGTGAAACATCGGGAAGCGTCGCGGCCCAGCACCTCCACCAGTGTCGCAGTGCAACGCGAGCAAAGCATGACAGCAGCTTTCTGCAGCGAAAAGGGCATGTCCAGAATCAGCCGTACAGCAAGGTGCCTACTTAGTTGTCGTCTCGAAAACTACCTGTCCCACTAGCTGGAATCTACAAAACGTTCATATCGTCATTATATTTCATATACACATATGTCAATATATATAAAAATGCCGGGAAAAACCATTGAAGAAAAAATTGGCAGATGCCACGTACAGTGGAAATCGATGATATGCGAAGCACGATTGAGAAACGTTGATATGTCACCTAAAATCAGCACAACGTTACAAGGTGGAGGTAAATCATGCCGTAAATGACTGTCATGTCTGGATTATCTTGTTTAGATGTATCGATTACCTTCGTAGTCAATTCACGTCACGGTATATCAAAAATAGTGTATGTGGAGCTAGCGAAATGGTCGCGAGCACGCTATGAGCGCGGTATGTTGCCATGCTTTTACATGAGACGCGTGTCAAGATTATCAACTTGGCACCACTCATATACTTTCGTCATCCATTGACATCACGTAACACCAAAATTTTACATATGTGGAGCTAGCAAAACGGCCGCGAGCGCATCATGAAGAGCGCATTATACTCCAATGTAGCGTTGACACGCGCGCACGCTGGGCACAGTGACGCTACGTGAGAAAAACACGAGCATTATATAGTCAGATGCCAGTGTCCGTCAGTGCGGCCCGACGGCAACTGGCGCGAAATGCAACACGCTGCATTGCGCGCCGATGCGTTACGCAGGCAGCACTGCGTGTTCCTCTTTTCGTGACACAGGGACGCCGGACATGCTGTAACGCACATGCGTCGAAGCAACGCAGGACGGCGCGCGCCGGCGAGTATACGGCAGGACCGGCGCCTGGCGTGGCAACGCTGGCGTGACGTGACGAAATGAATGCCGGTGAGCACGCGCACTGCGTCACGTCACAATGTATTGGTGCCTAGGCTGGGGCTTGTAGCCATGTTCTCATATGATTATCATGTTTACACCAGTCACATACCGGCCATGATCATCCATTCCCGTCACGTATTTACCAAATTCGGCATATGTGAAGCTACAGAAACGACCGCGAGCACATCATCAGTGTGGCATGTAGTCATGTTGTTACATGACACGCGTGTCGTGATTATCAGGTTTGGATGTGTCATTCACCTATGTCGCGGTTCGCGTCACGAGATACGACGTTTGGTACATGTGAAGCTAGCGAAACGGCTGCGAGCGTATCATGAGCGTAGCATGTAGTCATGTTGTACATGACAGGCATCTCATGTTTATTATGTTTGCGCCAGTATCATACCTTCGTCATCCATTCAAATTCCGTAATACCAAATTTGGTATAAGTGAAGCTAGCGAAATGGCCACCAGCGCATCGTGAACGTGTCATGTTGTCATGTTGTTACATGACACGCATCTAATAATTATCATGCTTACCCCAGTCACATTCTTTTGTCTTTCATTCACGTACTTTATTACCAAACTTGGTATATGTGACGCCAGCGAAACGGCCGCGAGCGCATCACTAGTGTGGCATGTACGCACGTTATTACAAGACACGCATGTGACAATTGACATGTTAGGCTTTGTCGCTTGTGCTCGCCATGCAATCATGCCATACCATACCAGTTTTGCAACAAGCCATCTGAACGAAACCACCCCAAGAGCAGCAGGACTACGAAATATAAATCACGACATTGATCACATACATGTCATGATTTTCATGTTGTGACTGGTCGGTATGTTCTTCATACAGTCATGTTATGCCATAGCAAGTTTGGAATCGATACCATTATTGAAACAGCCTGGAGGGCTAAAAGTCATAGGCGGCTAGATAGATAGATAGATAGATAGATAGATAGATAGATAGATAGATAGATAGATAGATAGATAGATAGAATAGATAGATACGCTCAAAGTCACCGAAGTTCCCTAAAAAATGCTTCGCATTTAAATGCTTCGACACTCACTGAGAAATCGGACTCCGAAATGAACGTCCGACCTCTCAGTGAGTGTGAGGCGTTCGCATAGAGCCATGAAAGAGCACCTCCTTCAACGTTCAAACGGCAAGCCATTCATATCTTGCACTTACCGCTAGTGATGCGCATTTCAGCGGAACTGATATCGTGTTTTTAGCATTACCAGTAAGACGGCGCAATGAGCGCGCCTCGCCAGATCATCACGACGCAACGCGGTGCGCTATCGTCTTCCGCGCGTACTTTTTCCCGGGGAGAAGGGACGCTCTCGCGTGCGCTCGCTTATTTCGCGGTGGGCCCAATCAAGCGCCTTTGGCTTTCACTGGAACAATTCTGTTCTACTTACCTGGTGCGCAATTGTGCGTGAGAAACGCGGAGCACTTTTTGAGCTGCTTGCGAATCTTCGCATTCCCTTGCAATTTTTGCTCCCGCGTTCATTGCTTCGCCTTTGCGGCAAAGCTGTGACTTTTTTTTCTAAACAGTATACTGTCGCAGTCCTGGGACAGCTTATTGCTTTCCTATAGTAGAGTAGATGGTACTCTACATCGTAGAACATTTGTTTGAAAGATTTTGCTCCTACCCGGGACGGCATTAGACTTTCTCATATTATAGTAGCTCGTACTTTGAATTGACTGTTAATTTTGCTACGCACACTTATTCCCAACTCTTTGAACACTGGGATAGCAAATACACTGTGCCATAGCACATAACATCGTTCGGTAAATTGCTGACATCTTATTCTCTACACCACAGAACATGACGCCACACCACTCAGCGGCCGATTTGAGTTGTGGCGTTTTGTTGCGTACGAGCCTACCGCGCACGAGTTACGCAGGACTTACGTTGCCATCGTCCGCAAACCTCTCCGAATGCCCTTCCGTGACGTCGACAGTGATAAGGCAAGGGGCGCGCCAATATGCATCAGTTAATTTTTTTTTCACCCACGCACAGTATCCGTTTCATCGCAGTCACCAGTTCTAACAGGTGAAGTCGTGATGCCTTTAGAGGACAGCGGAAAGGAACGCATAGAAGCACGTGAAAATGTGTTGGTGGTCTACGAGACTTACAAATTATTCTACTTTTGTTGTACACATCTCAATGAAACACGGCACATTACTTTCTTACACTTAAGCTATCATGGCTCAGTATCATTAAACATAGAACACGGAGGCATAAGATCAGTTCTGTACGGCTCCTTGAATAATCGAATGAACCGTCCAAAGCACACCATACAAGAAATTAAAGGGTCATTAATTGGCGGATTCGAATTAACCCACGAAATCTACACTGGAGCACTCTACTGATGTGGAGGTCAACAGTAGGGAATCTATAAAACACACGCGCTCCCTCTGGAGCAAATGGCAGGGTTAGAATGGAACGCGAAGCGCGCGTCTCTCCACTTGCTTAAGTGGGCACGCTGGGAACAGCGACGCTACGCTAGCAAAACGTGAGCTACGACGCGAGGCGCAACTGACGCGACCGACGTTTGTTGGCGTGCTCAAAGTTGGCACCGCTTCAAGAGATTTCAAGGCACGCGGCACGTGCGATTTTCGGTCGCATCCGACGTTTTTGGCGGAGTAGAAAAAGGTGCTTCATGGGGTGGATTTCGCGACAGAGCTGCTCCAGATCTACCAATGGAACATCCAGAGATCACTCTCAATCCGCCAAAGGAATAGACTTGGTTCATTTGGAGCTGAAAAACGTATTACGGGAAGCGTTATGAATCCGCCAATGGATTAGAAGCACTACCATAAGCCAAAAAGAGGTGTGTGCATGGGAGTAACGCATACAGCGAATGACTCTTCAGTGTGCCCGTTAATGATGCCTTCAAAATGCAACACGGTGTTTGTTTCTACACGAAGGAGTACAAGACTAAGGGGCAATACAATACCACTAAATGAATGATCAGACGCACTTCAACAGTTTGTTGAACCTGACATTAGAGAGTTTTAGTACTGCGTACGCTGCGTACGTGGCGGCGTTGCATACGTAAGGACGCCACGTTCTGCGTAGTGCGCATGCGCAGACCGCAACGCGCACGTATTGCGTTACGTACGCAGCCGCTACGTACGCACGCATGAGATGCGTGCGTGCGTTCGTATGAGCTGATCGCGCCGCTCTCGAACAAGTTCGCGACAGCGCGAGACTTCGTTTTGCAAAATGGCGGCATCTAAGGCAAGCACCGACCAGCTCTATGGCTTAAAAATGGCCATAATCTGGCTATGACACTTGGATTGGCTCACATTGGCTGTCAACAACACGTGCTTCTATTTTGATCTACCAGATGACGCAACACGCTTCACACTCGTTACGTACGCGGGTACTACGGCGTACTAAAAGCCGATTAGTGGCAAACGACGCCACGTAACGCAAGGCGCTTGCGTGATGCGTACGTAGCACCATTCCGCAGTACTAAAACTCTCTATTGAACGCGTCCGTTTTCCGCTACAGTATTATGACTGTATAACCTGCAGTTGTTGGGAGGGTCAAATAAAACAAGCAAGGAATAAACAGACGCCCCTACCTCTGCCTAGGACGCGGCGCGGCGTCTGTGTTGTTCATACGACCTTCGAGTAGCTCCTGCTTCCTACAATGATATTCAAGTGAATTTTTCGAGTGCGCATTCAGCTTTGTTTGTGTCGCATCAGTGAAAGTGCCAGAACTAGTTTGATGCAAAAACCTGCTGCGTGAGTGGACTATTTTCACGTTTTTGGAACATTTTTTTCTCCGGAGCCAGCCACCTCCTGGGTTAAGCCTAACGAGGTAAGACCACGCCGGCGCGACACCAGTCGCGTCGCCGTTCCCGGGAGCCCTTTTCGCTCTTCTGAGGACTTATTTTCAGAAAAAATGGAATATCAAGTTGTGGGGAAGGACATAACCCCGAAGAGGTGACAGAAGACCGTAGTTGGCAGTCTGCAGGCGCCAGAAGAGCTGGCGCGCGCTCGACAGGCGCTAATTCTAACGGTGCTACTATCAACGAGATGAAGTCGACAACGGTCGAGGCCCCGCGAGGCCACAACAGTGGCAATAACATCAAGGCTAGAATCATCCGCGCTGGCCGGATGTCCCAGCTCCCCAGGGAGGATACGAAGATCGAGATTCGGCCCCACGGAGGCTTCACTATTGTCAAGACCAGCTGCACCGTGGTGGCTGATGCAATCCTGGCAGCCGCAAGCATCTGCGCCGAAGATTTGCGGGGCGACACGCTATGCGCCAACGTGCAGCAGAATATTATGGTTGTCAGCACACCTAGAAGATAAAATGCCAACCACTACGTCAAAGTTCGGCAGATTGTCGTCATGGGCCGAACATACGAGGTTAGTGCCTATGAGGCCACCCCTCATTCCACGTGCAATGGCGTGATCCGAGGTATTCCACTCGTAAACGGCCCGAATGATATTGACCACAAGATCGTAAATGAAAGAAATCCGCTCACCCTGGCAGCCAAGCGCACAGGCAGCACCGGTACGGTAATCGTCGCATTCGACGGTCATAGAGTCCCAAACTTTGTACGCTACGGCCCCACTCTTGTGCAATGTTCGCTTTTTCGCAAGAAAATAGACATTTGCTACGCTTGTGGTCAGCTCGGTCACCATGCTGACGCGTGTCCCAGCCCAGGCGACGTCGTATGTCGGGGCTGTGGGACTTCAAATCCTGACGCATAACACAAGTGTACTCCCAAGTGCAGGCTGTGTGGTGGGCAACACCTCACGGCTGACAAGGACTGTAGGCAAAGATTCCAGATCCCGTATGTCGTGCAACGAAGGCGCTGGGAAAAGTCTCGCGCCACCGATCAAGGCCAAGCCACGGCACCACCATCACCCCCCACAGAATGGCAGGACTTCCAGCAGTCACGCGGTTCCGGGGGCCGCTCTAGGCGACGTTCTCGGTCCCATTCCAGGGGCCGTTCCTGGTCCAGGAGCCGCTCCCTGTCCCGAGGAGGAGCGCGGCGCTACAAGTCTGGAAGCCAGTCCAGGTGTCGATCCAGGTCTACCGGGCGTCGACAGCAGCCTAGTGGAGTGTCAGCGAGAAGCAAGAAGTCGGGCTTCATAACCTGAGCCGACACGGTCCGAAGAGGGCCAGCTGAGGTACTGTCGGGGTCACTCCCAGAGCATGCGGAGAGTGCGCGCGAGATTTCCCAGCTGAAACGCGAGAACGCAGCGATGAAGGAAACCATAAACAGGCTTATGTCCGAAATTGCTGAGATTAAGAACGCGAGGAACCCACCACAGCAACCCGCCGCCGCATGTGTCGCCGATACAATGCCCCTACCCATGGAGGTGCACAGCAGTAAAGCCGGCGATAGCAGCAGTGAGGGTCAAAGTGCTACCAAGAAGAGGGCCGTCGCCTACGTACAGGAAGCTGTAGCGATTTGAGTCAGGTTTGAGCTTTGACACACGCTATCCGCGCTCAATAAAAGCATCAATAGGCTCGGGGAGAATTTCGCCTAACTGTAGATCACCCTGGCCGCGCAAAACGACCGAGTATCCAAGGTAGAGTTGTTTCTCGAAAGCAAGTGAAACCCGCTATGACCTCAACCGCCGTCGTACAACCCCAGCCCGTCGCTACGGGCCTCATCGTCCACGCTATTCTTAGCCAATCTGAGGGCAGCACCAGCCAAAAAAAGCACCAAGATGGCCAAGCCAAGTGAGACGTTTCTCATTTGGCAATGAAACTGCAGGGGCTTCCGTAGTAAAAAGGTGTCCTTGCAGCAGTAAATTCGGTGCTCTAGCGAAAAACCCCTCGTAATACTGCTTCAGGAAACGTTAACCCCAAACGTCACACTGACTGGATACAAGCCCGTCTCGCGTTATTCTGATGGCCGGGGCGTCTGCACCTTAGATAGTAACAAGCTCACACACATCTCTCACGACCTAAAAACGGCCACCAGCAGCACCGAATATGTCTTGACCGAGATTCTGCCGCGCCACTTGAACTGAAGCAGCATCTTTTTTCTCAACGTATACAGTAGCCCTAAGGACCGAAGGCAGAGCTTCAGGGCCCCATAAAGAAGGCCGTCAACTTGGCGGGTCCCAACCCCCTGGTTGTGGCGGGCGATTTTAATACTCCGCATCACACTTGCGGCTACCCGTACAATACCAGCAAGGCCGCGAAACTGTGGCAGAACGAGACGGAAATGGACCTGACTCTAATCACCGACAAGGCCTTTCCAACTCGGTTGGGCACCTCATCCTGCAGAGACTCCACTCCCGACTTGACCTTCGTCGGCAGGCGCTCCATTGGCTCAATAGGAGGTCTGCCGCGGGTCCCGACGGCATAATTAATGAGACCCTGCGCAACCTCGACGACCAGTCAATCGGCTACCTCACCGAGGTCATCAATGAGGCATGGAAGAGCGGCGAGGTGCCCGACCCGTGGAAGGTTGCACGCACCGTGCTCATTCCCAAGCCGGGGAGGTCACCCAACTTGGACAACATGCGCCCCATTTGGCTCATATCCTGCGTGAGAAAGGTAGCTGAGCATGTGGTCCTCAATAGGTTGACTCGGTACCTGGAAGACAATGGGCTCTACCCGCACACCATGATTGGTTTTCGGGCCAAGCTTTCTACGTAAGACGCTATGAAGCTGCTCAAGCACCAAGTCATCGACTGCAACACTCGAGACGTGCGGGCCATTCTCGGCCTCGAATAGAGAAAGCCTTCGACAATGTTACTCATTCTTTCGTGTTCCGGTCGATTGCTGAGCTCGGCCTTGGAGTCAGATTTTGCGAATATGTCAAATCGTTCTTAACCCGTAGGAGAGCCACCCTCAGTGTGGGAGACCTTGTCTCCGAGGAGATCGAGCGGGGATCGCGCGGCACGCCACAAGGGTCAGTGATATCGCCCACCCTGTTCAACCTTGTCATGGTCGGGTTGTCCAAGAGGCTCTCATGTATTGAAGGCATTAACCACACAATTTACGCGGACGATATTACCATTTGGTGCACAGGTGGCAGCGACGGGCAAGTCAAGCGCTCCCTGCAGGAGGCCATAGACACCACGGAATATTACCTCTGTCCCACAGGCCTGAGGTGTTCCCCTAGCAAGTCCGAGCTCCTCCTCTACTAACCCACTAGGCGAGAGCCCAAGCCCAAAAACTGGCAGCCGATCTCGAAGAGTGATATCAAGCTCTACACCGGAGATGGCAGCGCAATACCCAGAGTCGACTCCATTCGGGTCCTCGGCATGACCATCGAGTACTATGGTTCCAACGGCAAGACTATACTAAAGCTTGCCGTCAAGACGGATAACGCGGTTCGGCTGGTTCGGTGGGTGGCCAACCGCTACCAAGGCCTCAAGGAAGACAACCTAATCCGCCTGATCAATGCCTTTGTGCTCTGCCACTTTTCATATGTCGCGGCCATGCACAATTGGCAGCGTGCCGAGCGTGACAAGATCAACGTCTTGCTCAGAAAGATTACCAAGCGGGCCCTCGGTATCCCGATCAGGACGCGCACTGAGCGCCTGCTCCAGCTCCGAGTACACAATACGTTGAAGGGGATCGCCGAAGCGCAGGAGCGTGCCCAGCTTGCGAGCCTTTCGAGCTTCCAGACTGACAGACATATACTCCGAGAGCTCAGTCACTCTCCGGCTGAAGTGGACGAGAAGATAAGACAGGTTCCCCGTGAGATTCGCGACCTCATCACCGTGGCACCGATACCAAGGAATGTCCAACCCGAGCACAATCGTGGTAGGCGACGGGCTAGAGCTGCCACTCTTCAAAAGCAGATTCACAGTGAGGAGCACGGCGTCAGCTTTGTCGACGCGGCAGCGTACCGTGGGAGCCGCGCGTTCTCCGCAGTCGTCGTCGACTCCAAACATCAAATCGTTAACTGCGCATCGGTTCACACTGACGATCCGACGATTGCCGAGCAAGTGGCCATGGCATTGGCCATCCTGGAAGGTGAAAGGGAGGTTATCTATAGTGACTCTAGGTCAGCTATTCGCTCTTTCGAGCGCGGTGTAATCTCCGAGAAAGCCCTGCGCGTGCTCCAGAGTGGTGGCGGCGACGGCATCAAGCACCACGTACTGATTTTGTTTCCTGCACATGTTGGGCAGGTCCAAGGCACTCCCCCCAACCTCAACGAGTCTGCCCACGAGGCCGCGCGTGCGCTAACCAACCGCGCGGGTTCCGGACAACGATTCGGGGCCAACGGGGTTGCGGAAAACAGGGACGCGCCTGCCACGTACAACGAAATAACAAAACATTTTTACCTCACGCGGAGACTATATCCACTCCCTCATCCAAACCTTAATAGGCCACAGGCCCTTACGCTCAGACTACTGCAGACCGACACGTACCCTAACCTGAGATCCCTTCACGCTATTTATCCTGACGTGTTCCCAAATGACGCTTGCCCCGCATGTGGGGATGTATCCACGCTGGCGCACATGCTCTGGGAGTGCAAAGCAATGTACACTAACGTCAACACTACATCGGTCAGGTGGGAGGCGGCCCTACGCAGCTCGCTCCTGGCCGACCAACTTTGGGCCATCCAGCAGGCCCGCGGAGCGGCCGATAGGCTTGGCTTAACGGTCCCGACGTGGGAGTCGCCCGCTGCGCGCTGACGCGCGCCTTGCAGGACCTCAATAAAGTTTCGCAACCAATCTACGTCTGCCTATGTAATTCACCACCTTCCCACAAGGATATTTCATTTCTCTTTTTATAGCGCTATGAGAAAGCCACGCAAAAATACAGGACTCCTAAAGGTCAACGAGAACATGGTATATTCCGCAGAACACATTATTACATGGCTCTCAAAGATTTTATGTTTTGTGTCGCTCAATCCTCCGCATGCTGCTTCACATAATCGATTATTGAATGAGTTGACAGCAAACATTCACTAACGAATTGTAAACATAGCGAGAACTGGAACCCTCCTCTATACTCATTTATGATCATCCACTACTGTCCGCCACGGTGGAATAGTGGATATGGTGCTGGGCAGCTGACCGCATGGTCACGGGTTCGATCCCAGCCGCAGCGATGACATTACGATGAAGGCGAACTGGTAGCGAGCGGTTCGCACAGTGAGCGAGATCAGTATACGTTTAGGAACACCCGATGGAACAAACTTCAGGAGGCCTCCACTACCTCACGACCATGTATGGTCGTGAGGTAGTGGTTGTTGGGACGTTGTTGGGACGTTCAACAGGTAGTAATAATACATTCATTACTCTTTTTTCTTCCAATATTGCTTCCCTTTGTAGAGTAGCAGGCTAGAGCAAAATCTAGATCAGGCTGACCTGTGTGCATTTCTATAAGTAAAGCTCTATAACTGTTGTCTTATTAACAGGGTGTTAAATATTTTAGGAGGCTCAACGAAGCGAATCTATTTCACGCGCTTACAAAAAAAACATTAGACCATGATCAGCGTGATTGTGTTTCGTGTGTTCCGTCGTGAACCTTCAGTCTTCGTAATGCAGGTAAAAGACAGGGCAACGTGAAGACGCTGTGCCCCACGCGACAGGCAGTGTACAGTGGAAGACTATGTTTTACGTTCGAAAAGGGGAAAAATCCATTAAGGCAGCTTACTAGGAAAACGCCGTTCCTTGAATTGCGCAAAAGTACGATGTTTGTAAAAAAGCATTCCAGCATTTTCAATGGAACTGAAAATGCTTTTGTGGAGTTAAAAATACTTGTAGGTAGTTTCCGATTAGCGTGCGATAAATTAGTGGGCGTTCTGGGGATAGCGTTAGCCGTAAGAGCTAACGGTAACTTGTATACGTACGGAGCCACAAGTAAATCGCTTGATGAGATCGATTAAGGTGGTATGTGTTTGTGTCAAAAGCTTTCTTGAACTCTAGACTAACAATGGCCTTAGTGGAGCGTCCGATGCTGTCTATTATGTGGTGCTTGAGCTGCAACATGGCATCATTGCGTCCGAAATGCCTGCTTAAGCCAACCATGGTGTGTGGAAAAATGCCGTTGTCTTCGAAGTAATTTGTTCGTATAGCCGGAAAAGCATGTTCCAACAATTTTCCCATGCAAAATTTTGAAAAGATGGGCCTAAAATTGTGAGTATTCAGTGTTTTGTCTGGTTTACGAATCAGAATCACCTGGGCCTTTTTTTACTGCACAGCAGGGACAAGGTAGCGGTGATCCAGCATCATTTAATGTAATTTATGATATGGGTGGTCGACTTATCGTCAAGATTAATTACGCTGTGTCTTGTTCGTTATGGTGACAGGATCTAATCTAGATTTGATGTTAAGTTTTCGCAGAGCGGCATGGTTATTCGCTTCAGTTAATTTTTTGTATAGAGTGATGTTGACCTGTCTAGTATAATATGGGTGCTGCTGAGCAGGAGGAGCCTGAGAGATGTATTTGAGCTCTACAACGCTAAGAAACTTGTCTGCGGTGTCCTTGCACCTATGAATGAGTTTGTTGGTGGTTTGTTGGCGCGCCGTTTTGTTGTCTTCTGGATCAAGCAGGAATCTGGGAAAATGCCATGTTTTACCGAGAGTTTACGGCCTGTCCAGTGCATCGCTGGTATCGCCCCGGCGTTGCCGGGTTAGTAGTTTGCCATGTAACTCTATCTCTGTAATAAGCTGTGTTATGCGTTTTCCTAGGTTCCTGTTTTGTGTCTCCTTCTTCCACGTCATTTGGAGCGATTGCTTTGCCTCTCCCATGTGGTGGAGCCTGCTGTCGATCTCTTCGAGGTGTGCCTCGAGAGGTACAATTTGGGTGGCATTATTAACAGGCCGATTAGCTTGCTCTCTGTAGTATACAAGCTATTTACAAAGGTAATTGCTAACAGAGTAAAGAAAACATTACAATTCAATCAAGCAAAGGAACAAGCAGGATTTCGAACAGGCTATTCAACAATCAACCACTTTCATACTATCAATCAAGTAATAGAGAAATGCTCATAATATAACCAACCACTATTCATAGCCTTCATAGATTACGAGAAGACATTTTATTCAGTAGAAATATCGGCCGTCATGCAGACACTGCGGAATCAGGGCGTCGATGAAGTATATATAAACATCCTGGAAGAAATCTACAGGGGATCAACTGCTACCATAACGCTTCATAAAGAAAGCAACAGCATACCAATCAAGAAGGGTGTAAGGCAGGGGGACACAATCTACCCAATGCTATTTACCGCGTGCGCACAAAAAGTTTTCAGAAGCCTAGAATGGGAACAGTTAGGGATAAGAGTTGATGGAGAGTACCTTAGTGCCCTGCGCTTCGCCGATGACATTGCATTGCCGAGTAACTCAGGATACGAATTGCAACTCATGACTAGGGAGTTAGACAAGGAGAGCAGAGTAGTAGGTCTTAAAATTAATCTGCAGAAAGCGAAAGTATCGTACAAAAACCTTGGAAGAGAACAGCATTTCGAAATAGGTAATAGTACACTTGAAGTTGTAAAAGACTATGTCTACTCAGGACAGGTAATAACCGCGTAGCCAAACCACAAGGCTGAAGTAACTATAAGAATAAGAACAGGGTGGTGCACATTTGGCAAGCACTCTCAAATTATGACAGGTAGATTACCACTATCCTTCAAGTGGGAGGTATATAACAGCTGTATCTTGCCGGTAATTAGCTACGGAGCAGAAACCTGGAGACTTACAAAGAGGGTTCAGCTTAAATTGAGGACGACGCAGCGAGCAATGGAAAGAAAAATGGTAGGTGTAACTTTAAGAGACAAGAAGAGAGCAGAGTGGATCAGGGAACAAACGGGGGTTTAGGATATCATAGCCGAAATCAAGAAGAAGAAATGGACATGGGCCGGGCATGTAGCGTGTAGACAGGATAACCGCTGGTCGTTAAGGGTAACTAACTGGATTCCAAGAGAAGGCAAGCGGGTTAGGGGGAGACAGAAGGTTAGGTGGGAAGATGAGATTAAGAAGTTTGCGGGTATAACTTGGCAGCACCCAGCACAGCACCGGGATACTGGCGGAACATGGGAGAGGCCTTTGTCCTGCAGTGGACGTAGTCAGGCTGATGATGATGATGATGATGATTAACATCTTGTTTGAGGGTGTGCACCCAGTGCTCAAGTGCCACATTATTTGTTACCATCGCAACAGAATCCTCACTACGTTGAAACTAACACGCAATACGACATGCTGCTTCTTGCAAGTAGAAGTTTTCCCTTCTTTCCGTTGGGCAGCCGTCGTGCATCACAGGGCGAGGGAAACGTGCTCAGGTTTTCCCGCAAAATCAAGTTGCGTTAGGCATTCATTTCATTGCATATGAATTTTTCTAGGCTGAATAACTCTAGACTACGCACCCCTATCACTGCAATTTTACTGCGCTAATCAATTAATCCTTCAGTGTAAACAACCCACTAGTAACACGTGCAAAAAAATGAGGTCCTAAATAGTGTTAGAGGGCCCCTATAAACTTATACCTGTTCCCTTTCTTCATAAATACGTTTTTCATCCCAGGTACAACAAATTGGGAGCAAGTATGGGTGTGTACGCCTTTTGTTAAGAAACTTGCCTTCGGCGTGGGAAGATTTATTTCATTGCGTTCATTTACGCGCTTCAGGGCAGTGGTCGTCTTGCGTCATTAAAGGGCTACTCACCAGGCCCCATATTAAATTTTAGTTAGACAGTAGAAGTTGTTGAGTGTCCAATGAGGAACATTTTTCCACAAAAAGTTTTTAAATCGGTGCATAACGAGCGGAGAAAACGGCATTTTTGAAGCGGCGCGAAACGAGGATGGGAGGAGGCGAGCTCGCAACCCTTGCGGTTCCTCGGAGTAGCCTTCACAAGCCAAATCTCTTCCCTATCCTCTCAGGCATCCAACTAAGAGGTCACGTGTGCATGACGTGCCCAAACAAGTCCAACCCCGAGCACGCGAGCGGCGTTGCTTTGTTTACCAGCGTTATTTTGTGGTCTCCTGCCTGTTTCTGCGGGATAGGTTTGGAAACGATGGAATAGACGCGGTAGAATAGATGAGCAGAATAGGTGCGTGAACGCGTATGAGAGTTCCACAGCGGTCGTATGCTTGATGCGCTGACCGCGAACACGAACGTATGTAAAACGCCGACACATTATCCCCGCATCTCAATGCTATTCATGGGAGAAAAATGAAAAAAAAGACGCTCACATTATCTCATTACGTCTCATTATTTATCTAGAGCTTCATTAGTCTGTTCAAGCTACAGATTACATAAACTACGCATGCCGTGTTAAATAATTTTCGCCATGTGACGTGTCCCTGTTTGCAACTTCAGAGCGGAGTCGTCTACATAGAGAACCAACGGCGCTGCATTGCCGTGTATGTAGGGCCATTCATACGCGCACGCCATGCACTCATTCTCTAGGCACGCGCCGGCAGACGGGAGCGGGAGCAGTGTTCATCTTGAAATTTGAACCATTTCCGCAGAGCGTAGCGTTGTAATTTTTGGCAGACGTGATCATGTACGCCTCGTCTACGCAGTGCGCTTGTCAGCTCAAAATTGTCAAACATGGTGAGGGGCCAACAGTTTTCTTGTCCAGTGGGAGCCAAAATTCTTGTGGTTTCAAATCATTTCAGAAACGCACGGAAACACCGGAACCAGAGGATATCTCACCTAGCGTGTGAGATCATTCACTTATAAAAACATCTACAACGCACAAGAGTGCTCTATCCTATATATGTGTTTTATGGATCATTTGGTAAAAAGGCACGCGTCACGTATGACATGTCACTGATTTAAGCCTAGAAAAGTTCACTACTTTACGATTTTAGCAAGCTCACTAAACGGGACTCTTGTGTGAAGTTTGCCTTCTGTTGGGGAATGGTGGATAAGGAATGTAGGGTCAAATTCATCATGGTTTGGCTCGAAGCACGCCAGTTGCAATACCAGTGGGGAGTGCAATGAAAAAGAGTTCATACCCGGGCATGATGAACTTTCTGCTGAGTTTTATGTACAATTCTGGCCTATGATTGGTCCATTTATGACATGCATAATTTGTAGTGTTGCGGAGATCTTACCCTTTCAAACTGTTTAATAAAGGCCGTGTTACACTAGTCCACAAGAAGTACCCAATGTCAACGCCCTATTAACCTTTGATGCCTATTAACCTAATTATTATAGTTTACAAGCTCTTGGTCAACATTCTAGTGCACCGAATCAGTCCATGTCCTTATCATTATTTGCTCTCCACCAGGTTTGTTCCGTTCCGGGCCCAGAAATACACAGCGACACCTGGTTAACGTGCTACATCATTCGGTACACTGCCAACCGGTGTCCAAGGGTTTTGGTTTGCTTAGATCCAGCAAAGGCTTTTGATTCCATAGAAAATGTCTACTTACAAATGGTTTTCGTGCTTTCGGATTCCCGGACAGAATCATTGAGCTAATTTACGTGATGTACAAGAATTTAGAAAGTACCCTTTACCTAAATTTTCGCGAGAGTTACCCTTTAAAGTTACAGTTGGGGTCCGTCAAGGATGTCTCCCTTCCCCAGTTCAATTTATCCTTGCGTTAAAGCTTTCTTAAAGGCCGTCAAAAGTGACCTGTAGATTTAAGGCTTAACCCTAGCTAGTAACACTCAAGTAAATGTCACTGCACATTCAGGTGATATTATTCTATATGCACACAATGAACAGTTGCTGCAACATGCCCTTAATACTATCCATAATTGCGGCATTATCTCCGCTACAAGGTTAAAGTTTTCTAAAAGCCAATATTTCTTTATTGGCAACCAAAACGATCTTATCAGCATCCCGTCTACTTTACAGTGGTCTCTAACTATTGCCATACTGCATGTCACTTATAGCACATTTACTCTATACGACAGCATCTGGTCATCTGGTGTTAAAACTTTTCAAATCGACGTAAAAGCTGCCGGACACTTCGATTTCCCCCTTTTGGAACGTTGGTTTTTATCTCGACCGGTTTACCTCAGAAAATTTTGGTATATTTGTTATACTCTAAATCCTCCGCTCAACGTCTTTAAGAAAGTTCAAACTGTGTCAGTTCAGTTTTCTTGTCTGGTGACTCATAAATGGTATCTCGTCCGTCGTTGACTCAACAACGAGATCAAACAGGTTTCGATTGAATTTCGCTGTCGCATTCTACGTTGTGCCTCCGCACTTTATTTCGAATGCTAAGCAATGATGGTACGCCGCCTCAGACAGTATCTTCCTACCATCTGGTGCCATTACTACGTGTTTTCTTGGCGGACACCCAAATTAACCATGGTCCCCAAAAAATTGAATTGTTTTTTTTGTATCGAACCCTTCTGACAATTCACCGACGTTTGGAGGCTGTGTGCCCCGTAATACTGGTGACAGAATCTAAAGTGTTGTACACTATGGGCGCTCTTTTGTGGCATTGGTGCTCCAGCATCGTCAATCTGCAATGAACCGCCCACGGAAACAAATGGCTGTAGCTGTGTTGCCAGACCATCTCCTTGTCTTTGTTTGGCTGTTAGGCTGGGGCTTCCTCTCCACTGGGAATCGTTTGCAACAATGGCAGGTGGTACACACCTCGACTTGCCCCAACTGCATCATGGTTGAGGTCAATCGACATGCGCCGATTGAATGTGTGGTCACCCGCCGTTTCAGGCGTGCGGTTCATGCTGGTTTTCACAGACAGCGAGGGCGAACAATCGTGTTCGGGGGTTGGGCCGACTTCCGCGTGAGCGCTTCTCGGTTCCTTTTAATATTAGTTGCAGGGCTATTCAGCCTTGGGCAAAACTGATGCGACGCCAAGGCTGGAAATTGCCGCCGGCTTCCTTGTGGCCGATATCGTGATGAACGTTACTTTCTGAGGAGATTTTTTTTCTTAGGGGAGCACTAGTTCTTGTGGAATCCATCGTACTCTTTCGAATATGTTGCACATCAAAAGGCACAATTCACTTTCGACTGACGTGGTGCAAGACAGCGCCCGTCAAGTATTTGCTCATACTTCGCTTGCAACAAATTGTGTTTCAATGCATCTATTGTATTGTTGTACCTTGTATTCATGGTGTCATGACATCCAATTGTATTCTTTTGCACAAGCATGCCACGTCTGCCACGAAACTTGGAGTAATGATTTATTCCCTACAACATAGTTATGTTTGCCGTGGTAAGTTGATGTGCCGATGTCTGTGTGCCTTCTAATAATACAATGTTACAAAATTTTAGAGTTTTGTGCAAATTGTAAATAAAGGTTTTCAAAACGAGTCATGCTGCACGTGCAGAACCAGGACAGCTTTATGAATCCTTCATATAGGAGTTAGTATCGTGGTCATAAGCTATCAAAATATAATCATAACACATTCATCGCACGCCGTTGCAGTACCGGCAAAGCGAACCCATGCTCCTAACTGTAGAGAAGTTAGTTAATTTGTAACACCTCATTCTCTATTCCGGAGTGCACGGCGCTTTAAGGGCTCCTAAAGCACTCATAGGGCCCGAAATACTTCTGGCAGCGTGGCTGTGCATGAGACTACTAGGACCGCTTTCCTAGTTTCGAACTTTCCTTCATTGCTCTGCGTTCGTCGCCTCGAGGTACACCTCTTCGAGTGCCGTTCATCGGCGTGCGAAGTGACAAGGCAAAGAGTGCACGTGCAAGGGCCGGTGACAAAGCAATAAACGTGCGGGTATCGTAAGACCCTACCTCGACAATACTCTGAGCAAATAATCTCCGTGTTTTATTGGGTTTCAGCCTATACTGCCCAAAGACTTGACTTCCACAAGCAGGCTAGTTAGATCACCTCCTGATGTCTTTGTCAGAATCCCGGTACAAACCACCTTCTCGACACCAAACGTAACCACCATAAACGCTCTGATGTATGGAACCATGCCCTACAAACGCATCATTTTCTTATTTCCCTTTCCCCAGTGCAGGGTAGCAAACCAGACACTTGCTTTCTGGTTCACCTCCCTGCCTTTCATCATACCAGACACACACACACATACACACACACACACACGTATATATATATATATATGTATATATATATATATATATATATATATATATATATATATATATATATATATATATACAAGCTGGGAAACTTTGGCAGGCATATCAACCTAACTGCTCACAAAGCACAGCGCCGTGACAAAGATCCCCGATGACGCCTACCCCATGCAAGTAACGGAAATCGTACTGGCTCTACCGGTCATGTGGGAAATTCTACGTGGGGCAGGCTGCAAGCTTAGAGAGCTGAAAAAAGCGCACGGCATATCCTCGAATTGAAGTGGATGAAGAAGTGGGATCATGTGGTGTTCAAATAAATAACATATATTATCGACCACTTACACATGTAAATTAGTGACGAAGTGGTGTACAGTTATATACAAAGTTTACTTGTCATAAATGTTAAGTTTTTTAGCTGTGAATTGCGTTTTACCTTCGTTATTACCACTTTGTGTTATCTAATCTCTCCTGAAGTTTTCAAAGTCAAGGTCTGTGCACGTTTACCTGGTGGTTGTTGGTTGTTTCGTGTGATTAAAAATGCATCTTATAGTAATAATGAGACGTCATTTATTGGACACGCCAGTGGTTGTTCATGATTATCATCGTCCATATTTTATTTTTATTGTCATCACAGTCATACCCATCACAGCTACAACAACTGCCAACGCCCCCGACTGAAAAGCCTCGACCTTAAAGAGATTCGCCTCTTAAAACAAAATTATGAAGGAAAGCGCCAGTTTGTTATCCGCGCACTGCTGCACGTGTGGGTGTTCGCCTGGTTTCGGTAAGAACTTGGTTATGCGCATGCACAACGATGAACCTTCACAAAGGTACAGTATGTGTGAGAAATGTTGTTGCATACTTGATGAAGTTGAAAATGTTTCAGGCTCGTATACTTGGGTTGATATGTGTCATAAAAAACTCCAGATGATCAAAATTTTAGTCAAATTTTTGGCGTCTCCACTACGACGTCTCTAAAAGTTAAGGCCTGTTTTCAGTAAATACACCCCGAAAATAATTTAATAATGTTAACATTGTTATCAATTATACTACGTATATTATATCAAATACGCGGGTAGTATGTAGCTTCTATATCACATGGGCAACTTGCTGCCTAATAGACTGAAAATTGAAAATTTTAATGGCCAGCAATTATCGTTCCCGTGATACACTTTACGAATTAGAGTTATGTTTCGCGCACTCGCAATGGTACAGTACATTCCAGCAAGGGTGTAGTCGCCAGCTGTTCTGTGTTCGACGCCGAGACGCTTCTTTTCGGCAATGCGTTGCGCTGCCTGGCCTTGAGTGTCCAGATCGTCATCATCGGTGGAATCGCAGAAGGCGAGTAAGCAGCCAAATGCACCACTATAGCACATTTGTTGAAGAAAACTGATCAGCAGCTAATGAATGATGAAAATCTAGGAAGTCGAATCACAGCTTGCCGATCACCTTTTGAAAAGGCGTCGGGTGATGCATAACGTAACCATAAGACTTTTGAGTCGCCTGTTCATCCTGTGGTCGTTTCCTTCGAATCACATCACGACTTACACCACTCCTAGCTGTAGGTAGCCTCAGCGCTAATTTTATGGTTACTGCTAGGGTCACCTTGAACTGTACCAGCCGCTTACAAAGACAGCCACTTGCCAAAAAGTGCTAGCACATGCGAGAGCATTCTGAGCAGTATACAATGCTTTGGTTCATAGCACGTCCCCTGAATCTTGTTTCCCTACGCCCTATCTGACAGAGTATAAGAGGGAGAGGCCCCAGTTCTTGACCAGCCTTTTACACAGGCCGAAGCAACCTAGCGCGTTAGCGCGTTCATGCAATCCTTGGGCCAGCTGTTGCACATGCGCAGTACGGGTGCATGCGCACACCAGATTGAACTCCGCCACAATCTGCTTCGCATCTAAAGGTGTTTTTAGACTTACTTTCAGTTCTATTCTATTCCTCGAGCTCCTGGAGTGCGGCAGATGTGCTGCAGTGGCAGCCCCCTTGAAAGCTTCGTAACGGCAGCCGAGTACTTTGTTAAAGTCAGCGGTGTCAAGGAGGCGGGCAGGTCGTCTGAAACATGTCAGTCCAAAACCTCGGACAGTGGCACCGCGCGTGGGAGCACAGAGGGCTCCGGAGAGCCCATGCAAGCCACAAAAATTTACAGGCGCGTACTAGTAGCTGTACTAGTATACTGTAGCAGCGATGGCGTAGTGGTTAGAGCATCCGCCTCGCATGAATAAGGTCTGTGGTTCTAATCCCGGTGCTGCGCAGTTCCCAACCGGATAAAAAAAATCCGCATGGTGATGGAACTTCATTACGAGGCCTGGGATGCGGCCTCGCATCTCAGGCCTCCGGCCGGGAACGCACTCCCTCACCAGAGAAGGATTGGCCACCCTGGTATCTGGCCACTACCTTCCACATGCATACGTCAAATAACTCACGGCCCTCAGTCCCCAGCAGCTGCGTGGCAACTGACCACGGCGGCGGTCAGATCTGCAACGCAGCAGAGGGTGCTAAGAATCTCTGGATCCGGACAGGCCGCCATTGAAACCTGAACTTGGCAACGTTTAACGCTAGAATCTTATGTAGTGAGGAAAGTCTAGCTGTATTCTTCGAGGAGCTAGAGGGTGTTAATAGGGATATAATACGGCTCAGTGAGGTTAGGAGGAGAGATGAGGCCTATACGGTGCTACAGAATGGGCACGTCCTTTGCTATCGGGGCTTGGCTGACAGAAGAGAACTGGGAGTGGGGTTCCTAATTCACAGAAACACAGCTGGCAACATAGAGGAATACTATAGCATTAATGAAAGGGTGGTAGGTATCGTAATTAAACTCAATAAGAAATAAAAGATGAAGGTGGTGCAGGCTTACGCACCTACATCCAGCCATGATGACGCTTCAGTTGAACGCTGCTATGGAGACGTGGAATCGGCAATGAGTAAGGTAAAAACACACTCTACTATACTGATGGGAGACTTTAATGCAAAGGTAGGGAAGAAGCAGGCTGGAGACCAGGCAGTAGGAGATTATGGCATCGGTACTAGAAATGCCAGAGGAGAGCTACTAGTAGAATTCGCAGAGCGCAATAATTTACGGATTTTGAATACCCTCTACCGAAAACGAGGAAGCCACAAGTGGACATGGAGGAGCCCTAATGGCGAAAATAAGAACGAAATAGACTTTTTAATGAGTGCACACCCGGCAATCGCGCAGGATGTGGAAGTGGTTGGCAAGGTACGATGCAGCGACCATAGAATGGTACGGTCTCGAATTCGCCTAGACTTGAGAAAGCAACAACAGAAACTGATATGCAAGAAGCCAATCAATGAGCTAGCACTGAATGGGAAAGTACAGGAATTCAGAGTCTTGCTTCAGAACAGGTACTCGGCTCTTAGTGAGGAAACCAACCGTAGCATAGATACAATGAATGATAATCTGACGAGTATCATTACGGAGTGTGCAGTGGAAGTTGGAGGTAGGGTAGGTAGACAGGACACTGGCAATCCTACCCAGGAAACGAAGAATCTCCTTAAGAAGCGTCCGATAATTAAAGTCTCAAGTACACCAGACAGAATAGAACTGGCAGAGCTTTCGAAGTTGATTAATAGGCGTAAGGTATCCGATGTAAGAAGGTACAACATGGAGAGAATTGAACACGCTCTGAAAAACGGAGGAAGCGTCAAAGCACTGTAGACGAAATCGGATGTGTGCTCTGAGGGACAAAGAAGGCAAAATAACTACCAATATTGATAGGATATTTAAAATAGCGGAGGAGTTTTACAGAGATCTGTACAGTAGCCGGGACAACCGCGACTTTAATACTACAAGAACTAGCAGTAACCCAGATGACACCCCACCAGTAATAATAGAAGTCAGAAAAGCTTTGGAGAGCATGCAAAGAGGCAAAGCTGCTGGTGAGGATCAGGTAACATCAGATCTGCGGAAAGATTAAGGACAGATTGTGTTAGAAAAACTAGCCACCTTGTTTACGAGGTGTCTCCTGACGGGAAGAGTACCAGAGTCTTGAAAGAACGGTAACATCATCCTAATACATAAAAAAGGAGATGACAAGGACTTGAAGAATTACAGGCCGATTAGCTTCCTCTCTGTAGTATACAAGCTATTTACAAAGGTAATTGCTAACAGATTAAAGAAAACATTAGAATTTAATCAACCAAAGGAACAAGCAGGATTTCGAACAGGTTACTCAACAATCGACCACATTCATACTATCAATCAGATAATAGAGAAATGCTCAGAATATAACCAACCACTATACATAGCCTTCATAGATTACGACAAGGCGTTTGATTCAGTAGAAATACCAGCCGTCACGCAGACACTGCGGAATCAGGGCGTCGATGAAGTATATATAAACATCCTGGAAGAAATCTACAGCTGATCAACTGCTACCATAGTGCTTCATAAAGAAAGCAACAGAATACCAATCAAGAAGGGTGTAAGGCAGGGGGACACAATCTCCCCAATGCTATTTACCGTGTGCTTACAGAAGGTTTTCAGAAGCCTGGAATAGGAACAGTTAGGGATAAGAGTTAATGGAGAGTACCTTAGTACCCTGAGATTTGCCGATGACATTGCATTGCTGAGTAACTCAGGGGACGAATTGCAACTCATGATTACGGAGTTAGACAAAGAAGAGCAAAAAGGCGGGTCTTAAAATGAATCTGCAGAAAACGAAAGTAATGTACAACAACCTCGGAAAAGAGAAGCGCTTCGAGATAGGTAATAGTGCCCTTCAAGTTGTAAAAGACTATGTCTACGTAGGGCAGGTAATAACCGCGGAGCCGAACCACGAGATTAAAGTAACTAGAAGAATAAGGATGGGGTGGTGCACATTTGGCAAGCACTCTCAAATTATGACACGTAGATTACCCTATCCCTTAAGAGGAAGGTAAATAACAGCTGTATCTCGCCGGTACTTAGCTACGGAGCAGAAACCTGGGGACCTACAAAGAGGGTTCAGCTTAAAATGAGGACGGCGCAGCGAGCAATGGAAAGAAAACTTGTAGGTGTAACCTTAGGAGACAAGAAGACAGCAAAGCGGCTTAGGGAACAAACGGGGGTTAAGAATATCTTAGCTGAAATCAAGAACAAGAAATGAACATGGGTCGGGCATGTAGTGCGTAGACAGGATAACTGCTGGTCGTTAAGGGTAACTAACTGGGTTATTAGAGAAGGCAAGTGGGTTAGGGAGAGACAAAAAGTTAGGTGGGCAGATGAGATTAAGAAGTTTGCGGGTATAAATTGGCAGCAGCAAGCACAGGACCGGGTTAACTGGCGGAACATGGGAGAGGCCTTTGTCCTGCAGTGGACGTAGTAAGGCTGATGATGATGACTAGTTGCACTGTTCACCGCAAAAAAGCCAGTTGGTGGGGCCGCCTACGAGCTCAGAAAACAATTTTCTAGATATTAGCTGCGGCAGATGGTAGATATTGAGCGAACAAGCAGCCATTGCAGAAGCAGCTGGGGCGATGGCTTGACAGCTATGCGCCGGCCAAGTGGTGCATATCGTCAGAGCGCGTTCGAAACCCGTCTGTTAACATCAGACGCTGATAGCGGTTATCACAGCCATTGGCCAGAGATATTATGCTCAGTGGATAGACACATCGACGATTCCGGCCTCATCGTTAGTAGGCGCATTAGTTGCAACATCGTCTTACAGACGGTGCAATGAGAGGTTTCTTAGGGGTGCACCAACGGGAAGTCTGTGGTGTGCATGCAGCAAGAGGTGCAACCAGGAATGGAAGTAAATCAATTGACTGTGGGAATCCTTGCGTTTGGTGCTCACCAGAAGTCCGCAAACGGGGCTATAAAAGGCGAAATGGGATAGACAAGTGTCGAGTCGAGAGAAGCTCAGGGCAAATTAACGTTTTAGCAGAAGCTAAAAAACATGAAAGAGAGTAGACGGGCATAGATAGTGTAACATAATTTGTGTAGCAATAGCCTTGACACACAGTGGAAAAGTAACTAAGATGCTCACTAGTAAATACATGGCTGGCAGTGTAAACGTATGACAATTGTGGTAAATGAAAAGTCGGAGATGCAGAGAGGATTGACTACATGGTAGCGATGGATAAACAACCGGCAGTAACTACAAAAAGGCAAATATGAAATAAGGAGAAAGACAATTTATGATAACTCAAGCGAAGTGCTTTGCTCTTTGAAGCCAGATATAGTTGTCTTAGAACGAGTACTTATAGAGCGACATTTAGCAACAAAGAACAATGCATATGTTGTGTGTAAAATGATGAAATTACGGAGAAATCTCCAACTGAAGGGGGATATATACACCTGGTGTACGGTTGGACACGAGCCTACGTGTAGTTTTGGGGATTACGGATGACAATGGGAGGCTCAACTCGGCTGCGAGAAAAAAAAATGTAACAGGCGGCTAGAGTATTTGTGGTAGAAAAGTAGAGATATAGGACAAAAAGGGGAGTGGAGAAAATAAGCACCTTCTGAGTGCAGTAAAGGGCAGAGAACAGGGCAATGAATCCGCGTTTCTCTTTAATATAGCAAACAGATTTAACCAAAATATACAATTGTGGAATTACGAGACGTCGAAAAAGGAAAAACGTTTCTTTCATTTATTTATTGAGCCTTCTGACGCCCTTGTCCTCGCTTAACCATAAAAGGGACATTCATACGAAACATTCATAAACTATATTGCCCTCACAATAAGCGCGCTTCCTAGGAAAAAAAATCACAGCATATCCAAGAAGTGAATGATGATGAGTAGAGAAGATCGTCCACCCATCCGTCCATGCTTGCGTCAGTCCAACGGTTCGTCTGACGCACTGCAATTGTGCGTAGTATTGCAAGTTTTGGCAGACCTGACCGGCAACGTCCTGTGTTTGCACTGCACTCGTCAGCTCAAAATTCTGGAACTTGGCGAATCGAACCTTGCGGATTCTCCAGATTGACGCTAAAGCAAGAACCGCAGGAAGTCTGCCATCAACTTTCGAATCATTCTCATAAGGAAGTGTTTTCGCCTAGAAGTCATAATTAAATTTTTTTAATGGTTTGGGTAAAAAGGCTTGTACCGAGTATGAAATGTCACAGCTGTGTTCCATGAAGTGTGAGGTTCTTGTAGTTTTATTGAGCCTATACAAACTGACTCAAGTCTGCAGTCCGTGCCCTATCGAAGGACGCCAGATAAATATTCTTTCGCTGCCAATATAATTGTTGTTTCCATTCGCAATTGAAGCACTGTGTGGGTCGCTGCTCTCCCAAAGTAGATTGCCGAGTACTCTAAATCTTCGAACACTTTTTCTAACACTACTCCAGATACTGTACAAGACAGCTTATGGCTCTCCCATAGTAGAGGGCGGGCAGTGCTCTAAAGCGTTCACAATTTGTCTACGCACACGTTTTATAAGGTAGTGCAACCACTCTCTGATATTAAAAAACTTTGTAATGCCTATCACGGCATCCTTCACCCAATATTAACTAAATGCAGATGACCATTCGGTTTATCAGCGTTGACTGGAATGACTAAGAGGTGCAGTAAATGGGTTACGCCAACGAATACTTCAATATGTTAAGTAACGCTGTTTACTCAGAGCCTAAGCATTCATTGTACTTGCGCAATAGCAATAAACGCATTATTGCAAGCACTAAGCATTGCAAGTACCTAGGTAATATGTTCCCTTAAATCCTTTTAATGTCTAGACAAACCACCCGATCTCTCGGCCTTCTAATAATTCTCTCTCTCTCTCTCGACAAACCAGACCCATTTATGACAAAGCCTCTCTGTTGTGCGAATGCTTTAAACAAAGCTTCAGAAGCGCTCCTTCGAATGTTCGCAAACGAGTAGTTCTCAAAACTTCCCCATTTGCAAACGAGTGTTCACAAACGGGGTAGTTCTCTACTGTATGAGGTGAGGACGGGAGTATTGCGAACCAAGACATATCAGGCCAAATACGAAGGGGTAGACACGGTATGCAGTGCGTGTGGAGAGGAGAAGAAACTGATGAACACTTGATAATGTTCTGTAAAGGGCTTCACCCTATAGTTCAGGATGATGGCGCAGAGTTTTTCAAAGCACTTGGGTTTACAGACATGGAGGGCAAAATAGACTTTAAGCGGGTAGAATAAACTAGGATGAGGTAATCTGATTGGTGGCTAAAGTCAAGGCACGAGTGAAAATTAAATCCTTCACTGCAAAGTACGAATCCTCAACCTCACCTTTTAAAAGGAAAAAAAATAAATCTAGGTTTTGGTTCATTAAGTATTACGGCTTGGTGGCGCTAGCCACTGCCCGATATAAAATTTACAGCCATATCCGTCCATCTATCCATCCATCCATCCAACTGAAATCGGGATATACCTGGTGACACTCAAGTAAAGGTCACTGCATATGCAGATGATATTGCCGCGATAGCGTTAAAGAGCTCATGTCGCAGAAAAAGTGGGGGACCGTTAAGCTTCGCCTTTAAGAGTAGAATGCGATAGCAAAATCCGGCCTGTAGTGCACCGTTAAACCACTAAGTGCATACTTATATGTTTTGCGACATACACATGCACGGACAAAAACACGAACACAGTACATTGCACCAGCGCGCGCTACTTTCGCCTAATAGACTCGTTTTCTTAGTCACACTTGTCGAAGAAAATTCGCTAAGTGGTCCTGAAGCACTTTTTCCAGTAACCATGGAATGAATTGGCCAGAAGACCTTATTGCCTTACGAATTCAACGCCGCGAAAATTCTAAGAATTCGTCCAGTGCGAGTGGAGTTAGAAAGGTTTGTCAGAGGCTACAATTGCATGATTTATTCTCTCGTACCGACGAAAACGCTCGAGGCTAAGCAGGAAAGGCCGGCAGGACAAGAAAACTACAGCGCCTTTTGACCTTGAGCACTTCTTTAGGCACTGCGCCGTGCTCCCGACCGCGTTGCAGAAATTAGGTGCCTTTTCGCATCTTCTAACCACTACCACCACCACCACTTCTTTTTTCTTCGAATGCACGGCTTTTTCAGTGTGATCGCGCGCGCACGCGTAGGCAAGTAGCGGCTTCTCGCGGCTCTCTCAGTAACTTG
>WOVY01002255.1:0-203168 GCA_013436015.1 Rhipicephalus annulatus | reverse complement strand
CCTGTTCTGCAGTGACACTCTGAATTCCTGTACTTTCCCTCTCAGTGCTAGCTCATTGATTTGCTTCTTGCGTATCAGTTTCTGTCGTTTCTTCTTCAAGTCTAGGCGGATTCGAGCCCGTACCATTCTATGGTCTTTGCATCTTACCTTGGCAACCACTTCCACATCCTGCACGACTCCTGGGTGTGCAGTCATTATAAAGTCTATTTCGTTCTTATTTACGCCATTAGGGCTCCTCCATGTCCACTTGCGGTTTTCTCGTTTTCGGTAGAAGGTATTCAAAATACGCAGATTATTGCGTTCAGCGAATTCTACTAGTAGCTCTCCTCTGGCGTTTCTAGTGCCGATGCCATAATCTCCTACTGCCTGGTCTCCAGCCTGCTTCTTCCCTACCTTTGCATTAAAGTCGCCCATTACTATAGTATACTGTGTTTTCACCTTACTCATTGCCGATTCCACGTCTTCATAGAAGCTTTCAACTGAAGCGTCATCATGGCTGGATGTAGGCGCGTAAGCCTGTACTATCTTCATTTTGTATCTTTTATTCAGTTTATTTACAATGCCTACCACCCTTTCATTAATGCTATAGTAATCCTCTATGTTGCCAGCTATGTTTCTGTGAATTAAGAACCCTACTCCCAGTTCTCTTCTGTCTGCCAAGCCCCGATAGCAAATGACGTGCCCATTCTGTAGCACAGTATAGGCCTCATCTGTCCTCCTAACCTCACTCAGCCCTATTATATCCCATTTAATGCCTTCTAGCTCCTCGAATAATACAGCTAGACTTCCCTCACTAGATAACGCTCTAACGTTAAACGTTGCTAAGTTCAAGTTCCAATGGTGGCCTGTCCGTATTTAGAGATTCCTAGCACCCTCTGCTGCTTTGCAGATCTGACCGCCGCCATGGTCAGTTGCTCCGCAGCTGGTGGAGACTGAGGGCCGTGAGTTAATTGACGAATGCCTACGGGAGGAGGTGGCCAGATACTGCACCAGGGTGGCCAATCCTTCGCTGGTGAGATCATCGGTGTTAAAGCCGGTACGATCAGACAGTAGTGGGAATGCTCCATGCATGTCTTCCTTATTGTTGTTCAGCAGCGTTGCCGGCCACCCACCACGGAGCCCAACGAGGGGACGCTACAAGGTTACAAATGCTGAAACCTGCAGACACCAGCCGTACAACGCCACTATAACCCAATGCGCCTAGACCAAGGTAGGCTATTTGCAGAGGGTTAACCCTAGCCGCCAGGAAGTTTGGAAGTAAACGGAAGAGAGTAGAAGACAGGACAGATAAATAGTAAGAGATAAAGACGAAGATGTATGGAGAGAGAGATAGGAAAAGGCGACTGCCGATTCCCCTGGGTGGGTCAGCTCAGGGGTGCCGTCTACGTGAAGCCGGGGCCAAAGGGGTGTGTTGCCTCTGCCGGGGGGCCTTAACGGTCCAATCATCCAGCGTCGGCTCAACCACCAGGATCCCCTTTTCCTCGGACACGGCAAAGCCACGCACGGCTAGGCGTGGGAGGGAGTCGAAACTCCCCCGTTAGCTCGGGTTCGTGGTGTCGCTACACACCAAACGCCTACTTGCGCAGGCACCCCTGCGGACAAACGTTCTATATATATATATATATATATATATATATATATATATATATATATATATATATATATAATATATATATATATATTATATATATATAGATATATATATATATATATATATATATATATATATTCAGCAGGAAAGTTCAGGGGGTTCGGTACATATACATAAACACAAGCGGGTACACGTACAAGAGAGCAATACTTTATGACTAACGTTCCAGCCTTGGCTCGGCCTTCAACAGAAGATAAAAAGTAGACAGCATATGCCCCTCTTCAGGGCCGGTGAAATCACACAATTGATCAGAATGGTGATTAAGAAATACTACAGGAGTCCCAAAAGAACATTGTCAGTATAACTTGACAAGTGTTGAGCAACAAGATCACTGTCGAAAATTCAAGGAGAGTGTAGCTGGTGTACGGCAAATATTTCGAGAAAAAAAGCACTTTTTAAGCCATGAAAAGGACACGTTAAAAAAATGTGTTGAAGCGAATACATGAGCACATGTCACGCACACTGTAAGTGTCAAGTGCGAGGCCAAACTACTTGCTTGCGCACATATAAAACCGACTGAAGAGACTGTCAATGTTCAAACCCGCTCTCCTAAAGGGATGTCGAGAGAATGTACAAATTTGTTATCTCTAAGATCTCCTTTTATGCTGATGGACATCTGATGGATGTATTCATTGCATGCCAGCGAATCCATGGTTACTTTGATTGTATGAAGTATTGTTGAGCACTAATAAATATATACAAAAGCCAGCGAAGCAGAACTAGAAGAGCAGCTGGGAGATGTGTTCAGCAATGTGCACGTGCAATGCCACACCAATACATCAAGAATAGACTGAACTTCATGCACTTCTATGTGCATAGACTGAACTTTATGCACTTCTATGTCAACAAGTTCACTCACAGAACAATGGCAAATGTTCCACATATGCATGCGGACAGCCATGCTATTCTTCCCAGGCATCTGTTCAGCCAAGCCTCTTGCTGGTAATCACTTTTCGATTTAAATAAAGTGTTCTAGAATTCCCAAAAGAGTTCTCTCTCATGTCTCTAAGCATCAGTTTACAACCTACATATACATTTGCAAAAAGCTCTATCGTTTTTTTTTTTCTTGCATATCATGACAGTGGCCACACATTTTGGTGAACAAAGCCACATCGCAGGCACTAGCTTAGACGCTCCAGTGAAAACAAGAGCTGTGTAATAAGTGTGAAGTGTTCAAGGAATGTTAAAATCCCATGGGACATTTCACGGTGGCAAAGCGAAAAGTGGAGATTCAGCGCTATAATGTCACGTACCATGCTTTGCACGAAAACTTGAACATGTAAAATACTGTGACGTAACTCTGCCAACAACACTTTTATCATGAGCTGCCATGGTCAGTGCAGGGCTAATGAAAGAGTTCTTTATTTTGTCTACGTTTAATACTTTCAAAAAATCTGAAATTTACGTATGCAAAGTCAACAAGAAAGGCATGCCGTACAAGACTGCAGACAGGAAGAACTATTTGCCAATGAAGATGTTTGCAAACCAAAAAGCGTGATGTGTCATTCACGGACATCTCATGTGTCAGCATAAGGGTCTTCAAACAATCTTCAAACACGCTTATCGTCTGGGCCGACATGGAGTGGAACATTAAAGAATTATGCTTTAGAACAACCAAAAAAATCACCCGCATATCTAAATACTTTGATGACGTGCGTACCCTCTAACTTTTTGTGCAGTAGATTGCCCATTTTGACTAACAGCGTATCACTTAGTAAAGGTGCTATGCACGAGCGGAATTAAGGTTCCTTGGAAGTATTGGCACGCGCAATAGTCTCCGGAATCGTTTCCTTAAATTTCTTGGTTTTTGTCTTTTTGCCTTACTCATCTTTGCATTATTCATCTATTGTCACATGGTTTTTTGCCTCCTATATATGGTTTCGTGCTCTGCACAATAAACTAAGTTGGAAGTTAGCACTCATCTTCTTGCCTTTTAGTCGTCGTTCTGAGCTTGTGCTATAACAATCGTCACGACCTACCAGCTAGTCCAAACCACCACACTTTTAGCCTAAAGTGGCTACATGCAGTATAAATGTGCAATGGTTGCCAGTAGTATACTAACGCAGGGACAAAAAACTTTTGAAACCATGCTATCAACTGCTCAAGCTCATTTATTTATGCTACAAATAATTATTTTTTAAACATATCCTGCTTTTCTCATGACATAACTAGGTACAATTTGTGCCCACTGTTGCTGTAATATAATTTTCACCTAATTAGCTATTATCGGGAGCTTTATGAAGTTTTCAGTGGATACATTATTAGCATGTGCCCTCATTCATGCCGAATTGGGTCATTCGATTCATACGCTCCTGTTGCAATGACAAACAACACCTAAGTTATTTCTCAGGCAATGGGTGGAATTGAGTGCACGGAGGCTTATTTGTACGTCATTATGAGAGAGCACAGCTGGCAGATGCGGCTTAGTTAAATGATGAAAACAAGGCCGCGAATTTTTCCAGATCACAGAGAATAGTGTGGCTCACACAAAAATTGTCCACAGCACCACAAATCTTGATTCAACGGCTGCCCGAGTCAACGGCTGCCCGAGTCAACGGCTGCCCGAGTCAACAGACCATACGGCTGAATGAATGGGGGCCGTATTACCCAAGCCAGCCATACGCCATGCAGCAAGTACGAGCCACAATATAAGCTGCCCTTGTCAATATATGAAAGCTGTCGTTCACTACTGCAAATGTTACATTTGTAAATTTTTCGTTGCTCGTAGAATGCACATGCTCTCCAGATGTGAAGCGAAGCCAGAAAGAGGTGCCCAGCTCGCATTACCACATGACGATTTCTACGTTCCCTTCGACGGCGATGTCAGTTTGCACTAATGTGATGACATTGAACTTCTTGGAGTGCCTTTCGGATACAAAAGCTGTCCCGAACTACAGCACTTCAAATGCTAGATGATTCCTAGCTTTCTCACCAAGAATAAATATCAAACGTTTACTTATGTATGAAGTATGAAGTGAAGTTCATTTTTTTTTCACACAAAGGGGAAAGCCGGGGCTAAAGCCTGGAGTGCCTGACAAAGGCCTCGGCTTTCTTGTGCAGCCTGGCATCAATAAACGCAAACACATTATTCCAAATTTAGCTGCATTTGTCAGTGTAACACAATGCTACTGTTAAGCCTGCAGTGTAAACAAGATACTGACACGTGTTTATATGAAACAGAACGATAATAGGAATGTTTTGTAGATTACAGCTAGTGGGTCAGGTGGTTTTTCAGGACGACAACGAAGCAGGCGTCTTGCTGTACAGCTGATCCTGAACATGCTCTTTTCGCTGCCGTAAGCTGCTGTCATCTTTTGTTCGCCTTGCACTGCGACACATAGAAATAAAATATTACTTCTGGTTTATCTCACTAAATTTACGTCTGGGCGAAGTAACGATGAGCGTAAAATGCGCCCAAGTAAAATGTTAAAGGACCCGATAGCCTTCCTGAAAAACCAGCGAATTATTGTCGCGGTACAGCGCGAACCAAAGGCGTGTAGACGTTGACACAATGACTCAGCAGCCGAACAGCAAGATCGCCTTCTTTATCTTCGATCAGCCAGAGCTCCACAACCTAGTGTCCGCCAAATCCCCTTATCGTCGTTTTGGTCCACCAGTACACACGCGTCGTTTTCCCCCCTTTTAATGAGCATCGCCTTGGTGCTAAACCAGTAGTGCAGTTTTTTTGTCTGTTCTTTAGGAAGTGTCTTGCGCAGTCACTACCTTTCATAAGGCTTCATGCGCACAACGTGAACTAGTTCAGGACGGTGCTGGCGAAGCCTCGTACTATATTGGCACGGGGTCGTGATGTGGCCGAAGACAGGAGACTTCGTGTTGGGATTTAACTGTTTATTTGGGCGAACCTGTGCCCGGTAAACGGAAAGTCCAATTACAGCAGCAGTCTCGCACAGATAGCAGTCTCGGACTGATAGCGGCGAACGGAGCGTCGGCCTTCGATGAACAACTGACAAGCGGCGAAGTGCGTAGGCATTTATACTCTTGCCGTCGAATGTTCTAGCGTTATCGCTGGCGGCGGCGTAAGTTCCAGAACAATCTGTACCGTTCGCACAGTGGGCGTGATCTTATCGAAGTGATCAACTACAGTCCGGAACCTTCTCGAAAACTGCAGGCGCGGTTCGCGCTGAGAAGGGTGTGGTGTTTTGGGACGATAACAAAAACTTGGGAAATGGAACGTGGCATTGCCCCCCTCTGAAAAAAGGCATCGTCCCGATGCTTTAACTAAAGATGAAGGTACAATAGTAATGCTAGAAAGTATAATGAATAAATTATGATACAACTATAATAAAAAAACACTGTTTCAGTTTGTTAACGCGCATGAAACGGCTTGAGGCGCGCGACATGTACGACTTCAGGTCGTGATCGGCGTCGTTGAGAGTTCGTGATGCCGTCGGGGACAACCTCGTAATCAAGTAGGCCGAAACGTCGAACCACCCTGTACGGTCCGAAGTACCGTCGCAGAAGCTTTTCACTTAGTCCACGTCGGCGTATCGGCGTCCACACCCAAAAACGTTCACCGGGCTGGTATTCCACGAAGCGTCGTCGAAGGTTGTAACGGTGGCTGTCGGTCGTCTGTTGACTCTTGATACGGAGACGCGCAAGTTGTCGGGCTTCGTCGGCGCGTTGAAGGTACTCGCTCACATCGAGGTTTTCTTCGTCGGTGACGTTGGGTAACATGGCATCGAGCGTCGTTGCCGGGCCCCTTCCGTAGACCAATTTGTATGGAGATATCTGCGTCGTCTCCTGCACCGCCGTGTTGTATGCAAAGGTCACATACGGAAGAATGGCGTCCCACGTCTTGTGTTCGACATCGACGTACATTGACAGCATGTCGGCAATCGTCTTGTTAAGCCGCTCGGTGAGGCCGTTGGTCTGTGGGTGGTACGCTGTCGTCCGGCGGTGGTTTGTTTGGCTGTATGCCAAGATCGTTTGAGTTAAGTCGGCAGTGAATGCCGTTCCTCTGTCGGTGATAAGGACCTCCGGGGCGCCGTGACGTAGGACGATATTTTCGACGAAGAACTTAGCTACCTTGGATGCACTGCCTTTTGGCAGGGCTTTTGTCTCGGCGTAGCGGGTGAGGTAGTCGGTAGCTACCACGATCCACTTGTTTCCGAAAGTCGACGTCGGGAACGGCCCCAGTAGGTCCATGCCAATCTGCTGGAAAGGTCATCAAGGTGGATCGATTGGCTGCAGAAGTCCCGCTGGCCTTGTCGGCGGTGTCTTGCGTCGCTGACAGTCCCGGCATGTCCTCACATAACGAGTGACGTCGGTGGTAAGACGTGGCCAGTAGTACCTTTCTTGTATCCTCGCGAGCGTGCGAGAAACACCGAGGTGCCCTGCCGTCGGATCGTCGTGCAGGGCCTGCAGGAGTTCTGGTCGCAGAGCTGAAGGCACCACAGGGAGGTACTTAGCTCGAAGCGGTGAAAGGTTTTTCTTTTGTAGAAGACCGTTTCGTAGAAAGAACAACGCAAGTGCGCGCTTGTGTACCTTCGGGACTTCGGCAGTCCTGCCTTTGAGGTATTTTATTAGGGCCTTAAGTTCCGGGTCGGCCCGCTGTCGTTCAGCGAAGTCGTCGGTAGTTATCGTTCCCAAGAAGTACTCGTCATCCGGGTCGTCCGGTAGCGGTTGGTCGACAGGCGCACGAGAGAGACAGTCGGCGTCGGAGTGTTTTTTGCCGGACTTGTAAATGACAGTAATGTCGTACTCTTGAATTCTCAGGCTCCATCGTGCGAGGCGACCTGAAGGGTCCTTCAAGGTGGCTAGCCAACACAAGGCGTGGTGGTCGCTCACTACTTTGAAGGGCCTGCCGTAGAGGTAGGGGCGAAATTTCGACGTAGCCCAGATGATGGCGAGGCACTCCTTTTCTGTTGTGGAATAATTTGCTTCTGCTTTGGATAGCGATCGGCTGGCGTAACTAATAACCCTTTCAAGTCCGTCAGCCCTCTGCACAAGAACGGCGCCAAGACCTACGCTGCTTGCGTCAGTATGTATGTCTGTCTCGGCGAATTCGTCGAAATGGGCAAGTAACGGAGGCGTCTGGAGGCGATGTTTAAGCTCCTGGAAAGCGTGTTCCTGTGGCGTTTCCCACTTGAACTCCACGTCGGCCTTGGTAAGGTTAGTGAGAGGTTCGGCGATGCGGGCGAAGGTTTTCACGAACCGCCTAGAATAGGCGCACAGGCCCAGAAATCGGCACACGGCCTTCTTGTCAGTGGGTGGCGGGAAGTCGGCGATGGCGGCTGTTTTCCGTGGATCGGGACGAACTCCAGACTTGCTGATAACGTGTCCCAGAAACAAGAGCTCCTCATACGCAAATCTGCACTTTTCTGGCTTCAGTGTGAGTCCGGACGTCTTGATGGCTTGAAGTACAGCTTCAAGGCGCCGAAGATGCTCGTCGAAACTGGAAGAAAACACGACGACATCGTCCAAGTACACAAGGCAAGTTTGCCACTTCAATCCTGCCAGTACTGTATCCATAACGCGTTGAAAAGTTGCAGGCGCTGAGCAAAGGCCGAAGGGCATCACCTTAAACTCGAAGAGGCCGTCCGGTGTTTTAAACGCCGTCTTCTCTCGGTCTCTTTCGTCGACTTCGATTTGCCAATAGCCAGTCTTGAGGTCCATTGACGAAAAGTACTTGGCGTTATGGAGCCGATCAAGTGCGTCGTGTATTCATGGGAGAGGATACACGTCCTTTCTTGTGATTTTGTTCTGGCGGCGATAATCGACGCAGAAACGTAAGGTCCCATCCTTTTTCTTCACTAACACCACGGGGGATGCCCATGGACTCTTGGACGGCTGGATAATGTCATCCCGCAGCATTTCATCAACTTGTCTCTTCATGGCCTCACGTTCTCGCGTCCAAACCCTGTACGGACTCTGGCGGAATGGTCTGACATTTTCTTCGGTTATGATGCGATGTTTTGTGATTGGGGTCTGCCGAATTTTCGATGACGACGAAAAGCAATCTTCATATTGCAGGAGCAGGGCCTTGAGCTGTTCTTGCTTATCGTTCGGTAGTCTGGGATTGACGTCGAAAGCTATGGGAGGGAGTTGGTTCCTCTGAGCAGGTTCTGCAGAATCGGCGAGGGCGAAAGCACTGGTGGCTTCGACAATTTCTTCGATGTATGCGACCGTTGTTCCTTTGTTCACATGTTTGTACTCATTGCTGAAATTCGTGAGCATAACCGTTGCTTTGCCTCCCCGCAGCTCTGCTATTCCTCTTGCGACGCAAATATTTCGGGTGACCAACAGATGCTGACTGCCTTCAACGACGCCTTCCAAGTCAGGTGATTTAGGAGCGCCGACTGAAATAATGACGCTTGAGCGAGGCGGAATGGTGACTTGTTCTTCCAGCACATTCAAGGCTTGGTGTCTTAACGGCGTGCGCGGTGGTAGTGCTTCTTTTGTCGATAACGTTATCGACTTTGTTTTTAGGTTGATGACAGCACCATGGTGGCATAAGAAGTCCATGCCAAGGATGACATCTCTCGAGCAACGCTGTAGGGCTACGAAGTCTGTAGGATAAATACGGCCGTTAATGGTGACTCTTGCTGTGCATATTCCTGCAGGCGTTACCGGATAACCTCCGGCTGTGTGGATTTCAGGGCCTTTCCAAGCTGTCCTAACTTTCTTTAACTTCGCGGCGAACGACCCACTGATGACAGAATAGTCGGCTCCAGTGTCGACGAGAGCGGTCACACTGTGGCCGTCGATAAGAACGTCAAGGTCGCTAGTTCGCTGTCTCGCATTACAGTTAGGGCGTGGCGTCGGGTCACGGCTGCGTCGGGTTGTTCCGCTGCTTCTATGTTGCGTCGTCAGGCCACATTCGGCAACTGAGCTTCCGCCGTCAGGGCTTTGCCTGGTTGGCGTTGTGTTCGGAAAGCTCCGTCGCGGCGTCGTCGTCGTCGGAGGATCTTCGGTAGTTCGTCGCACAGCAACCGCACCTCCACTGGTTGCTGCCCTTAGTTTCCCGGATACGGGCTAGGAGACCGGGCCTGCGTTGGGCCGGAGTACTGCCGGGGGTGCGGTGACATGCGGCGGCTGGGCGACAGCGAACGGGAAGGACTTCGGGGTGTCCATTGAGTTCCTGTCAGGTAGTCGGCGATGTCACGTGGCCGTTCCCCTGGCTGCGGACGTGGTGCATCGACGGCGAAGCCACGCAGTCCCATCTGTCGGTACTGGCAACGGCGGTAAGTGTGCCCGGCCTCGCCGCAGTGGTAGCACAGTGGGCGGTGGTCAGGGGTGCGCCAAACGTCGGTTTTCCTCGGCGCACAGCGCTGGCCCGCTGGTGAACGGTAGGTCGTCGGTGGGGGTGGTGGCGGTGGTGGTGTCCGGCGACGGAAGTGCGACGGGGCGGCGTTTTCGCGTGGACGGGGAGGAGTGTTGTGGCGCACTGCAGCGGCGTAGCTCATAGTTTCTGGCTCGGGCAGTGGTGTTTGGGGAGTTTGAAGTGATTGCCGAACTTCTTCTCGCACAATGTCGGCGATCGAATCCACTTGAGGGTGCGCCGAAGGCAACAGTTTGCGCAGCTCTTCCCGCATGATCGCTCAGATCGTTTCACACAGGTTTTTGGAGTCACTGGTTTGAGCAGCAGTGCATTCTGGAGTCAGGCGACGATTATACTGTCTGGTGCGGATGTCAAGGGTTTTTTTGATGGTGGTCACCTTGGATACAAATTCTCAGACGCTGTTCGGTGGATTCCTCATTACTCCCGCGAAGAGCTCCTGTTTGACCCCTCGCATGAGGAAACAAACTTTCTTCTCCTCAGGCATGTGTGGGTCAGCGTGACGAAATAGGCGGGTCATCTCCTCTGGGAAAATTCCAACCTTCTCATTTGGTAGCTGAACCGGGGTCTCTAGTTGAGCAGCGGCCCTTTCTTTGCGAGCGACGCTCGCGAACGTTTGCAGAAATGCGCCGCAAAAGACATCCCACGTTCGGAGCGTGGACTCACGATTCTCTAGCCAGGTCCTTGCGGTGTCTTCCGGGTAGAAGTACACACGACGGAGCTTTTCTTTGTTGTCCCAGTGGTTGAGGGCGGCCACACGGTCGTATGTTTCTAGCCAGGACTCCGGGTCTTCGAACGATTACCCATGAAAAATTCGTGGTTCCCTGGGTTGATGCATGACCATCGTGGGCTGGGATGCGGCGGTTGTCATTGTCGCTGCAGTCGCGGTCATGGCCTTGGTCTTCCTTTCCTTGTCTTCTAAAATCCCGTACTCCGGTGGTAGCCCTTGCTGTCGGCGGCTTGTTCGCTGCTCCTGGTTGGCGTCGGTGTCTTCTCCGCGACGTGGGCTGGGTTCACGGCTTGACGGGGGCGTCCGGTACATGAACGAAGCAGCACCTCCACCAGATGTCACGGGGTCGTGACGTGGCCGAAGACAGGAGACTTCGTGTTGGGATTTAACTGTTTATTTTGGCGAACCTGTGCCCGGTAAACGGAAAGTCCAATTACAGCAGCAGTCTCGCACAGATAGCAGTCTCGGACTGATAGCGGCGAACGGAGTGTCGGCCTTTGATCAACAACTGACAAGCGGCGAAGCGCGTCGGCATTTATACTCTTGCCGTCGAATGTTCTAGCGTTATCGCTGGCGGCGGCGTAAGTTCCAGAACAATCTGTACCGTTCGCACAGTGGGCGTGATCTTATCGAAATGATCTACTACAGTCCGGAACCTTCTCGAAAACTGCAGGCACGGTTCGCGCTGAGAATGGTGTGGTGTTTTGGGACGATAACAAAAACTTGGGAAATGGAACGTGGCAATATGAACTGTCGGGGACGACCTCGTAACATCACTCAGTCGTCGCAATACTAAATATGGCTCAAAATATCTCCTTAGGAGCTTTTCAGAAAGTCTTCGTTTTCGTATGGGCGTCCAAACCCATACTCTGTCGCCGGTCTGGTAAATGACTGTTCTGCGGCGAGAATTGTAGCGGCTCGCGTCATACTCTTGTTGTTGCTGGATTCGCAGGCGTGCTAGTTGCCTTGCTTTTTCCGCTCGTTCTGTAAACATCTCAGCGTCCGGTTTGATGTCGTCGCATTTGTGCGCTAGCATCGCCTCTAACATGGTTCGTACTTCCCTTCCGTGAATTAGGCTGAACGAGGTCATCCGGGTTGTTTCTTGCTTGGCAGTGTTGTGTGCAAACGTGATATATGGCAAGGTTTCGTCCCAATTTTTATGTTCAACGTCTACATACATTGAAAGCATGTCTTCAATTGTTTTGTTCAGACGCTCTGTAAGCCCGTTCGTTTTCGGATGGTAGGCGGTGGTCTTACGATAGGTTGTTCCACTCAGCATGAGGACTTATTCCAAAAGAGCTGCCGTAAATGCGGTTCCTCTGTCTGTGATTACGACGCTTGGTGCACCATGCCGCAAAGCAACGTTCTCGATGAAAAATTGTGCCACCTCTGCTGCTGTACCTCTCTGGATAGCCTTTGTTTCAGCATAACGGGTAAGGTAATCAGTCGCGACAATAACCCAGCGGTTCCCAGCAGTAGAAGTAGGAAGTGGGCCCAAAATATCCATGCCAATCTGGTCAAATGGTGTTCTTGGGACCTGCACGGGCTGCAGGAGGCCAGCTGGTTTAGTCGGCGGTGACTTCCGTCGCTGGCAGTCGAGGCAAGTATGAACATGGTGTTTTACGGCTATGGTCAGTCTTGGCCAGAAGTAGCGCTGCCGGACTCTGGCCAACGTTCGCGTGTAACCTAAGTGGTCTGAAGTCACCTCGTTGTAGCATGCTTCGAGTACTTCGGAGCGAAGGGCTGCTAGGATGACGAGAAAATACGCAGATCCTGTCAAAGAGAAGTTTCTTTTGTATAGTACTCCGCCCCGTAAGCAAAATGATGACAGCGCTCTTACGAAAACAGTTGGGGCCTTCTGAGATCTTCCCTCCAGGTAATTAATCAGAGCAAGTAACTCAGGGTCGCCACGTTGTTGCTGTGCAATAGCGGTTGAGTCAAGCACACCGAGAAATGCTGTTTCCTCCTCATCGGATAGAGTTGCCGATTTAATGGGTGAGCGGGATAGACAGTCGGCGTCCATGTGGCGGTTTCCTGACTTGTGTACGACAGTCATGTCATACTCCTGCAGCCTGAAACTCCAACGCGCTAATCTCCCGGTAGGATCTTTTAGATTTGTCAGCCAACACAGTGAATGGTGGTCGCTGATGACTTTGAAAGGGCAGCCGTATAAATACGGGTGAAATTTTGTGACCGCCCATACCACGGCGAGGCATTCCTTCTCAGTCGTGGAGTAATTAGTCTCGGCGCATGTTAGTGTTCGGCTTGCATAGGAGATTACTCTTTCTGTGCCCTCTTGCAGCTGCACAAGCACAGCTCCCAAACCAATATTGCTTGCATCAGTGTGTAGCATCGTTGGGGCTTTCTCATCAAAGTGGGCAAGCACTGGAGGCGTCTGTAGTCGCTGGCGGAAGTTCTTAAAAGCAGCTGCCTCTTCGTTGCTCCATTGGAAAGCAACGTCTGGTGAGGCGGGTTAACGGTGATGCGACGCGTGCGAAGTCCGCGATGAATCGCCTATAATACGCACATAGTCCGAGGAATCGTGGGACAGCCTTCTTATCAGTGGGCACCGGGAACTGTGCAACAGCTGCGATCTTTTTAAGATCAGAACGAATGCCTGCGTGACTCACAACGTGGCCAAGAAATTGCAGCTCTTCATAGCAAAAGTGGCACTTTTCAGGCTTCAACGTCAAGCCCACAGACCGTATGGCTTGTAAAACTGCCTCAAGTCTTTTAAGGTGCTGGTCAAATGTTGCGGCGAAAACTACGACATCATCAAGGTAGACCAAGCAGGTTTTCTACTTCAACCCAGATAGTACGGTATCCATTAGTCTTTAAAAGGTAGCAGGCACTGAACATAAACCAAAGGGCAAGACTTTAAATTCATATAAGCCATCTGGTGTCACAAAAGCAGTCTTCTCGCAGGTTCTTGGGTCTACCTCGATTTGCCAATACCCACTCCTTAAGTCTATCGATGAAAAGTAACGAGCATGTCGAAGTCTGTCGAGAGAGTCGTCTATACGAGGGAGTGGATACACATCTCTCTCTGTCACCTGATTGAGTTTTCGGTAATCTACACAGCAGCGCAGGCTGCCATCTTTTTTTAACGAGGACTACAGGTGACGCCCAGGGGCTTTTTGAGGGCTGAATGACGTCATCTTCTAGCATTTTGTCGACTTGCTCTTGTATCACTTCGCGTTACTTTGCAGCCACGCGATAGGGGTTTTGGTGATTTGGTCTCGCCATGTCCTCGGTAATTATCCAATGCTTGGTTAGAGGCGTGCGGCCAACTCTTGATGTTGTCGAAAAGCAGTCTTTGAATTTGGCCAGTAGCTCAAGAAGCCTCTCTCGCTCGTTTTTAGGCAAAGTAGTGCTAACGTCAAGAACTGCTGTTGAATCAAGTTTTGGCGCCTCGTCGACTACAGACGCAGAAAACTGCCAAGCAGCTTTCTGCGTCTGTGATATCGTCGAAGTAAGCGACGGCCATGCCTTTTGGAAGGTTCCGGCGCTCATCACTAAAATTTGTCAGAAGCAAGTCCGAGCGTCCAGCGGCGACACTGACGATACCTCTTGGGACGGAAATACCGTGTGTGAAGAGGAGCGAGGTTATTCGGTCTGCTACTCCTCCGAGAGAGGCTTCTTGAGCTACTGGCCAAATTCAAAGACTGCTTCTTGACAACATCAAGAGTTGGCCGCACGCCTCTAACCAAGCATCGGATAATTACCGAGGACATGGCGAGACCAAATCACCAAAACCCCTATCGCGTGGCTGCAAAGTAACGCGAAGTGATACAAGAGCAAGTCGACAAAAGCCAGTTAAGGACCACATCAAGTGCCTCTATATGGAGTGGATGAGGTTTGGAGAGCCGGAAGTGACCCCTGTCGGACAATTGAAGCGGGCCTCGCCAGTGAAGATCTGCTCGTGGATCGCTGAGGATTATTCCTGCATTCTCGAGCAGCTCGTTTGCCATTCTTTTAAAAAGTGCTCTATGTCAAATACCCTCAACGGCACTGAAGACAAGGCGCTGTGGGAGGACATGTCCGACAAGGGAGCTTGAGATGAGAGCTTGTCAGATGACCATGATGTATTTCAGTGTAAATAAATGTATTTTTTTTGTTTTTCTGGGTCTATATTTGGGTGAAAACTTTTTCTCGCATTTGCTATGCCTGAAATGCACCTCGGACTGTACGCGAGTTTTTTCGGTATTTGAAGATCTTGAAAAACATCATTGCCGAACCTGTTCAGGATCCTGTTTAACCAAATCTGTGCTCCCTTAAGCAAGGTGTAGGGAACATTCTATGCGGGACTGCTTCGTGTGCTTTTGCAAGTGAAGTTAGGATTGTTATTTTGCTGTATACATGTTACCTTTTCACACTCAGACAAACTATGATTGCCAAATGCTGATGTACTTGCTGCCACAGGCTCTTAGTTGCTCCGCTATTACAGTTAACTTAAAAATTGAATAGGTTACTATAACTACTGGAGTAAGTATAATTGTACGAAATCGATAATTGTAGTTTCAAGGTGTCACTATGTTCTTAGGCTTTTTTTTTGTTTGAATTTATCAGTCGTTCACTGCTGTTTTGCTTTGTATAGTTTTGTAAAGGGGGCATTGGCCTTTGAGAAGCCATAAGAGGCTTTTTGCAAGCCTCCTGTAGCCTCACCAGCGTCGCCTTCCTTCCTGTTGATGCTTGAATTAAGTTATTATTATTATTATTATTATTATTATTATTATTATTATTATTATTATTATTATTATATGCCTTACGTGAGTACACTTTCCAAGGGCGGCAATGTTAAGCCTCTTCCCAATAAGTTAAAACTGTTGTGGGGTCTCTGGCAGACACCTGCCTTCCTGTGGGAAAGGTTAGAACTCCTGCATGCTGATTTGTGATTGGGCTTGTATGGCTCCTTGCTGAACAGGACATCACCAATATGAACCAAAAAAAGTGGCCGGCGCAGGGTGACTCTGCAGTTGAGCAGTGAAGAGACACCGGTAGTAAGGATGAAAGATCCTAAGCTTCCGTACCAAGTCAAGTCAAGTTTATTACATATTTCACATTCAGTTACATGATTGCAATATTACAGGAGGAGGTCCTAAAGTTTCACAGAAACTAACGGGGGGGACCTCCTATGGCAACCTGAATGGGGTAATTACAAAAAAAAGTACAGCAAAAAGTTTGTGAGCAAAGACTAATGAGGTTAGTTAACAGTAACAATAGAATTATCACATAACATGATGGTAATAGTACTAATAAAATTAGACAAAAATTATCAATAGCAGTAGATAAAACTAGAACAAAGCAAAATTAAAGAACTGTACGTGACAAATGCAACTACTTTTTTTATCAGTTGCATAGGTTATGGAAAGGCAAATACTAATATAAAACAAACACTGAACTTTTGAAAGCTACCAACATTTAAATACACAAATCAGATGATTCCATTATATCTTTAAGAAAATGTTTTTTGCAACGTAAGGTGAAAATATGAATGTTGTGCGATGATTTTAATTCGAAGAGCAATGAATTACAAATTGCTATGCTTGAAAACAAGGTTGTGAACTTGCCGAAGTTCCTTCTTACGGCTGGTAAAAGAAGATTATTGCTCTGGGAAAACCAAGTAATAATGCTATTAGTTAAATGATTATGATCAATGCATGCAATTACAATATCATGTGTGATAAGCCTATAGGCTACTATGGACAATCTGTGGTAAAATAATTGTCCTAATGATAGTATGTTAAGCTTTGAAAACAATGAGCTACCGAAAGAATAAAATGGTCTAAAAATCATTAGTCTAACCGCTTGACTCTGCAGTCATTCAATGTGCGTGACGTAAGTGTTGACCCAAGATGATACACAATACGATATATGACTGTGAATGTAGGCAGAATACAAAAAACGTATGACATGAGGTGGAAAATACGTACGTGTCTTGATGATAACATTAATTCCAATGCAATCTTTTTAATGAGTGAAGCGGCGTGTTTATAAAATTTTAGTTCAATATCTAAGATGACGCCAAGAAACCGTACTTCAGGGGATATGTTTAAGACGTTATTACCGGTGTAGAGAGAAGGTGGTATATCAAGTGAAATGCGCAGAGAATGAAACACCATAAAGGCTGTTTTGGTTGCATTGATATGCAGCTGGTTTCTCTGGCACCATAGAGTTATGTAATGTAAATCTGTGTTGAGGTCGGTCTGGAGCATAGAAAATGATTTAAACGATGTGAAGATGGTAGACTCGTCAGCGTAGAGTATGCGCTTCGTCCTAGGAAGAATGGTAGGCAGGTCATTAATAAGGATCAAAATAACAGTGGGCCTAAAATTGATTCCTGTGGCACACCTACGTTAATGAACTTGGGTGATAAAAGGTGACCGTTTACGTGTATCATTTGAGACAGATTGGTGAGGTAGCTTTTAATAAAGCTTAGAGGAGAGGCAGACATGCCGAAAGGTTCCAGTCTTTCAAGTAGTATGCGATGATTTATTATATCGAAAGCCTTCGTCAAATCAATAAAAACAAATCCCACGAGTAGTCCTCTATCAATAGCTTGTTTAACTTCTTCAGTTAAGGTGATTAGTGCCAGCTCAGTCGAATATTCTGAACGAAATTCAAATTGTTGTGGAGACAAAATGTTAAATTTTTTCAAATAACCCATCAATCATATATGGAATAGCTTTTTGAATACTTTACCGAAAAAAGGGAGGAAACAGATAGGCCAATAATTCTGGACAGTAGCCTTATTGCCCTTCTTATTACGAGAACTATTTTACCAACCTTAAGGCAACTCGGAAACACACCCGCAGAAAACAGCTTGGTGATAATAAGTGAAAAAAGTTGGGATATTATGCCTGAGGCTAGTTTCACTTCAAAAAGAATCAATATTGTCTGAACCAGCACTCGTGGTCTTCGATGATACGATGGCTTGAAAGACTTCATCTGCGGACGTTGAATGTAGATAAAATGAATGACATCATTGTATATGACATGAATGATATCGTGGTATATCCAATACATGAATTGCTGTCAGCGGCTTCTCCGCAGATGCGCAGAAATGCTCACTAAATGCAGTGACCACTTTTTCTGGGTCGGTATACATTTCGTTCCCATGCTTTATTTTATTGTGGTTGTTAAGCACTCCTTTTTGTTCAAAAATTTTTAATGGTTTGCCAGCAACGTCTCGTGTTACCCGTATTTTTTAAAATAATATCCTGGTAGTAATTTCACTTAGCACGCTTCAATAAAGAAGATAATGTCGATGAATACTTTTGGAAGCGGGATTTTAATGCAATGTTGAAAGGCTGCGACTTCAGTTTTTTGTGAAGGTTATTCTTTTTATCAATAGACTTCAACAATGAGTTAGTTATTTATTGATTTCTGGGCGAACGATACCACTTCGTGACAGTAGTCGAAGCGGTGCATGCCTCTATACCTTTTACTATTACTTCTGAGAAAGACTCGAAAACCTTTTCTGCGCAGTCCTCACAAGTCGCTGAAGTCCAGTCGACTGCACTAATTATTTGCCCAAACTTACCTGAATCAAATCGGCGTTTAGTAAAAATGTTACTCGCCTTGCTATTTTTGGAACCAAAAATGAAAAAAACACGATTATGATCTGTAATACTACGATCTATCACACCAGTAGTGTGATCACTTGAAATATTTATTAATGTATTCGAACCTAGGAGATTGCTTCTAGTTGGTGGGGAAATATGCGAAGTACAGCCAGTAGCGAATAAACAGTGCATATATTCCAGGCACAACGTGCTTTCAGGATCAATGATATTTATGTTAAAATTACCACATAAGATAACATTATTTTCTTTCACTAGGTTATTAGGAACGCTGTTCAACTGAAGACAAAAGTCAGAATATGATGATGAAGGTGACCGATCAATGGAAGCTATGATAGTGTTACAGCTATTGACTGGTATAACATTATGGTTAAATTTAAGCCAAACCGATTCACACAAATGCGGCGATGGCGTAGTGGTTAGAGCATCCGCCTCGCATGCAAGAGGTCCGTGGTTCAAATCCCGGTACCGCGCAGTTCCCAACCGGATTAAAAAAAAAATCCGCGTGTTGATGGAACTGCATAAAGAGGCCTGGGGTGCGGCCTCACCGGCAAACACCACCGAGAACGCACTCCCTCACCAGAGAAGGATTGGCCACCCTGGTGCAGTATCTGGCCACCACCTCCCACATGATTACGTCAAATACCTCACGGCCCTCAGTCCCCAGCAGCTGCGAAGCAACTGACCACGGCGGCGGTCAGATCTGCAACGCAGCAGAGGGTGCTAAGAATCTCTGGATCCGGACAGGCCGCCATTGGAACCTGAACTTGGCAACGTTTAACGCTAGAACCTTATCTAGTGAGGGAAGTCTAGCTGTACTATTCGAGGAGCTAGAGGGTGTTAAATGGGATATAATAGGGCTCAGTGAAGTTAGGAGGACAGATGAGGCCTATACGGTGCTACAGAATGAGCACGTCCTTTGCTACAGGGGCTTGGCAGACAGAAGAGAACTGGGAGTGGGGCTCCTAATTCACAGAAACATAGCTGGCAACATAGAGGAATACTACAGCATTAATGAAAGGGTGGTAGGTATCGTAATTAAACTGAATAAAAGATACAAGATGAAGGTAGTACAGGCTTACGCGCCACCATCCAGCCATGATGACGCTTCAGTTGAAAGCTTCTATGAAGACGTGGAATCGGCAATGAGTAAGGTAAAAACACAGTATACTATAGTGATGGGTGACTTTAATGCAAAGGTAGGGAAGAAGCAGGCTGGAGACCAGGCAGTAGGAGATTATGGCATCGGTACTAGAAACGCCAGAGGAGAGCTACTAGTAGAATTCGCAGAACGCAATAATTTACGGATTTTGAATACCTTCTACCGAAAACGAGAAAACCGCAAGTGGACATGGAGGAGCCCTAATGGCGAAAATAAGAACGAAATAGACTTTATAACGAGTGCACACCCTGGAATCGTGCAGGATGTGGAAGTGATTGGCAAGGTACGATGCAGTGACCATAGAATGGTACGGTCTCGAATTCGCCTAGACTTGAAGAAGAAACGACAGAAACTGATACGCAAGAAGCAAATCAATGAGCTAGCACTGAGAGGGAAAGTACAGGAATTCAGAGTGTCACTGCAGAACAGGTACTCTGCTCTTAGCGAGGAAACCAACCTTAGCGCAGATACAATGAATGATAATCTGACGAGTATCATCACGGAGTGTGCAGTGGAAGTTGGAGGCAGGGTAGTTAGACAGGACGCTGGCAAGCTTTCCCAGGAAACGAAGAACCTAATTAAGAAGCGTCAAATCATGAAAGTGTCAAGTGCAACAGACAAAATAGAACTGGCAGAGCTTTCGAAGTTGATTAATAGACGTAAGGTATGCGATGTAAGAAGGTATAACATGGAGAGAATTGAACACGCTCTGAAAAAAGGAGGAAGTGTCAAAGCATTGAAGAGGAAACTTGGGGTAGGCGAAAATCGGATGTATGCACTAAGGGACAAAGAAGGCAAAATAACTACCAATATGGATAGGATAGTTAAAATAGCGGAGGAGTTTTACAGAGAACTGTACAGTAGCCGAGACAACCACGACCTTAATACTATAAGAACTAGCAGTAACCCAGATTACACCCCACCAGTAATGATAGAAGAAGTCAGAAAAGCTTTGGAGAGCATGCAAAGGGGCAAAGCTGCTGGTGAGGATCAGGTAACATCAGATCTGCTGAAAGATGGAGGACAGATTGTGTTAGAAAAACTAGCCACCCTGTTTACGAGGTGTCTCCTGACGGGAAGTGTACCAGAGTCTTGGAAGAACGCTAACATCATCTTAATACATAAGAAAGGAGATGACAAGGACTTGAAGAATTACAGGCCGATCAGCTTGCTCTCTGTAGTATACAAGGTATTTACAAAAGTAATTGCTAACAGAGTAAAGAAAACATTAGAATTCAATCAACCAAAGGAACAAGCAGGATTCCGAACAGGCTACTCAACAATTGACCACATTCATACTATCAATCAGGTAATAGAGAAATGCTCAGAGTATAACCAACCACTATACATAGCCTTCATAGATTACGAGAAGGCGTTTGATTCAGTAGAAATATCAGCCGTCATGCAAACACTGCGAAATCAGGGCGTAGATGAAGTATATATTAACATTCTGGAAGAAATCTACAGGGGATCAACTGCTACCATAGTGCTTCATAAAGAAAGCAACAGAATACCAATCAAGAAGGGTGTAAGGCAGGGGGACACGATTTCCCCAATGCTATTTACCGCGTGCTTACAGGAGGTCTTCAGAAGCCTAGAATGGGAACAGTTAGGTATAAGAGTCAATGGAGAATACCTTAGTAATCTGCGCTTCGCCGATGACATTGCATTGCTGAGTAACTCGGGGGACGAATTGCAACTCATGATTACGGAGTTAGACAAGGAGAGCAGAAAGGTGGGTCTTAAAATTAATCTGCAGAAAACGAAAGTAATGTACAACAACCTCAGCAAGGAGCAGCGCTTCGAGATAGGTAATAGTGCACTTGAAGTTGTAAAAGACTATGTCTACTTAGGGCAGGTAATAACCGCAGAGCCGAACCACGAGATTGAAGTAACTAGAAGAATAAGAATGGGGTGGAGCACATTCGGCAAGCACTCTCAAATTATGACAGGTAGATTGCCACTATCCCTCAAGAGGAAGGTATATAACAGCTGTAGCTTGCCGGTACTTAGCTACGGAGCAGAAACCTTGAGACTTACAAAGAGGGTTCAGCTTAAATTGAGGACGACGCAGCGAGCAATGGAAAGAAAAATGGTAGGTGTAAGCTTAAGAGACAAGAAGAGAGCAGAGTGGATTAGGGAACAAACGGGGGTTAAGGATATCATAGCTGAAATCAAGAAGAAGAAATGGACTTGGGCAGGGCATGTAGCGCGTAGACAGGATAACCGCTGGTCATTAAGGGTAACTGACTGGATTCCCAGAGAAGGGAAGCGGGTTAGGGGGAGACAGAAGGTTAGGGGGGCAGATGAGATTAAGAAGTTTGCGGGTATAAATTGGCAGCAGCAAGCACAGGACCGGGTTAACTGGCGGAACATGGGAGAGGCCTTTGTCCTGCAGTGGACGTAGTCAGGCTGATGATGATGATGATGATGATGATGATGATGACTCCTTCACCGTCAAACTTGACAGCGGCTGCCACAGAAACAAGCGTGCATGACCGAGGAGGGAATACCACATCGTCATCAGTTAGACGCAATTGGTTTGGTCGCGCCTGTGTACAATCAGGTGCGCCCGAACTGTTGCGGAATGTAATCAAACTGTCTGGGATATTGATGACGGCGCCGTACTCTCGTAAGAAGTCCATACCAATAATTAGATCCTTGCAGCATGCGGCGAGAACGACGAACGACGCAACGAAAGAAGAACCTCCTATGTCAATTCTCGCTGGGCATCTTCCAGAGGGCATCAATAACTAACCACCTGCCGTCCATATTTGAGGGCCTGTCCACGGTGTCTTCACTTTATTGAGGCGGATGGCGAGGTCTTGACTGATCATAGAAAAGTCAGAACCGGTGTCGAATAAGGCTGTTACTTTCTGGCCGTCAAGAAAAACACTCAGGTCGGCGGTCACAATGTCGTCGCTCTCACGTCTTGTCGGATTTACAGAGTCGTGTAATGGGGGCTTTTCGTCGTCATCTTCATGACCTGTAATCTTACCCCCAGAGGTCGCCGCCCTCAGTTTCCCCGTCGCAGGCTGGGTGACCTTCTTGCGTTATGGTCCGCGGATGTACGTCGGTGTGACGAAGTTGAATGGGCGGGAGAAGGAGAGGGGGATTGACGTCCCAAACCAGGCTGGCGGGTAGGTATCGCCTTCTCGTCAGAAGTACGGTATTCGTAAAAGTGAGGACGGGCTCCATGGAAAGAGGCGTCCTCCCGGCGTGGTATGTGTTCTTCGTTCGCACGTCGATCGTCAGACCATGTTCGAAGAGGGCGGAACGAATCACTGCGGTGCCAGCAATGACGGGCAATACGACCTGCACTTCCGCAGTTAAAGCATAGTGGACGTCGATTGATTGTGCGTCATGCATCTGTTCTTCGGAGCGGTAGACGTCTGAGCCTCCCTTCTTGCGACGACGTCCATGGTGCTGCTGTGGACGCCTGTTGGTACGTCGGTTGGCTTGGCGGTCGGCTCAGGGTCTGCTCTTGCGGCGGTGACCAAGCGGCCGTCGGCACTGGGTGATATGGCGGCGATGTACCAGACGGTGAACGTCGCAGAGCATCCGCATAGCTCATGGGGCGGTGCTCGTCACCAGGACCAGCGGTAGAAAATGCGTGGCAGATTTCGTCGCGTACCAGTTCAGCGACGGACGCAACGGGGGTTTGAGCAACTGGATTCCGAAACTTTTGCAGTTCTTCACATACTATCTCCCTAATGAGGTCTCGCAGGGAGCTTTAATCCTCAGGAATGGCGGAAGCATTGATTGGGGTGCTGCTAGACATTCGATGATACTGCCTGCATCATTGATGGAGGGCCCGCTCGATAGCCGTAGCCTCCTTGATGAAGTCAACTACGGTACTTGGAGGGTGGCGCAGTAGCCCGGCTAAAAGTTGCTCCTTGACGCCGCGCATGAGGTAGCTCAACTTCCTATCTTCACTCATGTTCGGGTCAGCTCGACGAAAAAGACGAGTCATATCTTCAGCAAACATAGTAACACTTTCATTGGGCTCTTGAACCCGTAGCTCAAACAGCTGCTGCGCACGGTCGCGTCGATCGACATTGGTGAAGGTATCGACTAGCTGTTGTCCCAGCACCTCAACCAGTGTCGTGGTACAGCGCAAACCAAATGCAGATACACGTTGACACAACGATTCTATGCAGCCGAACAGCAAGATCGCCTTCTTTATCTTCGATCAGCCAGAGCTCCACTACCTGGTGTCCGCCAAATCCCCTTATTGTCGTTTTGGTCCACCAGTACACACGCGTCAATATACAGTGAAGGGGCCATGTAGTGACTCCGGCTACAAGAAGTTAAATCCCGGTGAAACGTACTCCTGCAGTGCCACGCGATTTTTTCAGTGAGCGGCAATAGAAACTTGGTTCGAGAGGTTGGCAATAAAAATTTATTCGAATAATGAGGTTGTTACAGGACGAGGAGGAGGAAAGTTTGAGCAAAAAGACAGGGAGGTTAGCCAGTTCATTGACCGGCTGGCTACCCTGTGATGGGGAAAGGGGTGAGGGGATTAAACGATGGGAAAAAGAAATGTTGCGAAGAGAGAGAGAGAGAGACTACAAACAAATAGTGACAAAGGAAAGGCAACATCAACGAATATAAGACTGTAAAGTCTGTCTCTGAGGCCAGTTGTCTGTAAAAAGCGTAGTAAGGATTTCAAAGACTTCTGGGCTGAGGATAGTCTCGGCCAAGATCTTGAATTCCTTGTTCTGACAAAGGCCGATCATCCAGTCTCTCTAGAGCTGCTGTCAGTTCTTGTCTTTGCGCATTGAAATGGGGGCACTCACACAGGAGGCGCGCTATGGTTTCTTCGCAGCTGCAGTAGGTGCATGTAGAAGAGCTGGTCATTTCAATGAGATAGCAGTATGCAGCATTCGTGTAGGTCACTCCAAGCCAAAGGCGGCATAAAAGAGTCTCCTCAGCTCGGGATATCCCTGAGGGAAGAAGAAGCTGGCAGATCGGGATCCAAGTTATGCAGGCACGAGTTTGTGAATTCCGTCGAGTTCCAATTTGCCAGCTTGAGATCACGTACAAGTGAACGAAGTCTGGTAGCTGCGTCGGTTCTTGAGAACGGGATGGCTGGGGATCGGGGACTGTATTGTATTGGGCTGTGTATTGTATTGGGCTGTGTATTGTATTGGGCTGTGTATTGTATTGGAATGTGTATTGGGTATTATTAGCCTAGCGCGACTTGCTAAATATAAAACACTTCAACAAAGACTTAAGCGAATAAACGTAATTCGACAGGGCCACGTGATTTTTTCAATGAGCGGCAATAGGAAGTTGGTTCGAGAGGTTGGTAATAAAAATTTATCCGAACAGAAAGCTGTTATAAACGAAGTATTTATTTCTCTTCAGGAAGGCAGCGTTTTCTTCTGCAATACACTTCCCGTTTCTTAGTTTATGAAAACAAACATACCTTAACGCACCGACGCAATTCCTTGCCCAGGAAAGTAATCATTGGCATAGCGTGACTTGCGATATATAAATAACTTTAAAAAGACTAATGCAAGATCCGGTGAAGACAGAGCTTCTTTGTGTTACAATACAACGTTATCATCTCAAATCGCAAAAAAGTGTATGAAAGATAAAGGTTTCGGAAGCGTGATGGAGAACGGAGGATTAGAACTTTGGGGAGGAGCAGCGCTCGGTCTCATGAGCTGTTATCTTCTATTGATTCTGTGTTTTCTTGTGTTAAAAATAAGGGATCCAGAATAATAGGCTGCTGCCTTAGTTACATCATGTCAAGATTTATTTATTTGCCACTCTACAATGAAAGGCGACGTATTTTTCTTTTAAAGCTGCGCACGGGTTTCAAACTCACCCTCAGCGCTCTTGCTGTGCGCGCCGCTTGTGCATACAGCCAGAAACTTAATGCGAACAACTCAGCACGAGTGAACTATTTTTTTTCGTGATGCAAGGTTTTCCAAGGATGTAGGGCTTTTTCAAATAAAATTATTATTCTGAAGTTGCTGTGTATTTGCAATTTTTTTACGGAGCCGTCGACATCCCATTGAGGCATGTGTAACGTTCGGCATGTGTTTTTTTTGTTCAATGTTTCTATCACTGCAACGTAGTTCGGTTGACAAAGTTGGTGACGGTAACCGTTGACTGTTTCCGCCAGTGGCTTTGCTACACTTCTGTACTTGCATGAAACTAGCGTTCCTAATGAACTCTACCGATATAGGCAAGAAATATATTCCTTTCCTAGTAGCATTTAGCGCTGAAGCCACTTCCAAGAGAGAAGCGAAAACTTTGACATTTGTTCGAAAGTCCCCAGACGACAACAGTGCAGACAAACTCAAAAATAAAGAAGAGAGTAAGAAGAAAAAGTGTTCATCGAAACTATCGCGCGGCAGCTTATCGCAGCTAGGCGCAGAATGACGAGCATTACGTGCGCCTGGTGCAATCGAGATAGCCGAAGCACTGCTACCAGAATTGGCAGTGCGCCAAGTTGAAAAAACGCCGCCCCCTTTTCCTTTCAAGCATGCCTGCCTGCAGAGTGCTGCCGCTCTTTGGCATTAGGAGACACTTTTCTTCGGTAACATAATAGCCTCGAAGACACGTAACACCCAATGTTCCATTCTAGGAGCACAACCTTTACCGCTATGGGGGCAAGACTTTGGAATCTGGCAATTTTTTCGCGATTTTTGTGAATCACACGGTCAAATTTTTTCACGCAGTTGAATACACGTGATCTGTGGTAATTTTACTTTTTGTTTCGCGGCTGTTTGTACGCTTGGTTGTTGTCATTGTTCTCAAAAGCTAGGTCTTCACCCAAACATGTCAAACTATTTTTATAAATCGTACAACACAAGCAACTTCTCAAGTTTTCTGCGCTTTAGTTGTACGGAAAATATACACTGTAAGAATGCTGTGTTTTCATGGAATGTTAACTATCTAACCATTGCGTGGCATGATAACCAGAAAGTATACAGGCAGCGTAGCATAGAAATAAAATATTACTTCTGGTTTAGCTCACTAAATTTACGCCTGGGCGAAGTAATGATGTGCGTAAAATACGCCGAAGTGAAATGCTAAAGGACCCCATAGCCTTCCTGAAAAACCAGAGAAATATGCAATGGAGGGGCCACGCAGTCACTCCAGTTACACGAAGTTAAATCCCGGTGAAACGTACTCTCACCGCGCCACGTGATTTTTTCAGTGAGCGGCAATACAAACTTGGTTTGAGAGGTTGGTAATAATAATTTATTCGAATACGGAGGTTGTTAGAGGTCAAGGAGGAGAAAAGTTTAGGCGGAAGAACAGGGAGGTAAGCCTGTTCTTAGACCGACTGGCTACCCTGTGCTGGGGAAACGGGTGAGAGGAATGAAAGATGGTAAAAAAAATGTTGCGAAGAGAGAGAGAGAGAGAGAAATACAACCTAATAGCAACAAAGGAAAGGCAACATCAAAGAGTATAAGACATTAAAGACTGTATCTGAGGCCAGTTGTCCGCAAAAAGCGTATTAAAGCTTTCAAGGTCTTCTGGGCTGAGGATGGGCTCGGCCAATGACCCAGAATTCTTTGTTCCGTCAAAGGCCAATCATCCCGTCTATCAAGAGCTGCTGTCAGTTGTTGTCTTTGCGCATTGTAATGGGCTCACTCACCAAAAAGGCGTGCTCTGGTTTCTTCGCAGCTGCAGTAGGTGCATGTAGAAGAGCTGCCCATTCAAAAGAGGTAGGAGTATGCGTTCGTGAAGGCCACTCCAAGTCACAGGCGGCATCAAAGAGTCCCTTCAGCTCGAGATATCTCTGAGGGAAGACGAAACTGCAGATCGGGATCCAAGTTATGCAGGCGCGCGTATGTGAATTCTGTCGAGTTCCACTGTACCAGCGTGAGATCATGTACAGGCGAACGAAGTCTTGTAACTGCGTCGGTTCTTGAGGACGGGATGGCTGTGTATTGGGTACCGTCGTGTGCAGATCTAGCGGCCTCATCTGCGCGGTCATTGCCATATATACCACAATAATCTGGTATCCACTGATACACAATGCTGTGCTGTTTCTTGATTGCTTGGTGATAAAGAAGTCTTATTTCAGCTACTAACTGTTCATTAGGTCCATGGTGGAACGGTGACATAAGCCCTTGTCTCTTCAGACAGGCAGCTTTTTCTTCTGGTTTACACTTCCCGTTTCTTCGCTTAAGAAAACTTACTTTGCTTAAGACATCGAACAAACCTTAACACACCGACGACATTCCTTGCCCAGAAAAGTAATCATTGTCATAGCGTGATTTGCTAAATATCAATCACTTTAACAAAGACTAACGTAAAATTCGGTGAGGATGGTGCTCTTATGTAATAAAATGTTATCTCAAATCGCAAAAATATATAAAAGATAAATGTTTCGGAAGCGTGATGGAGAACGGAGGACTCGATCTTTGGGGAGAGGCAGCATTCGGTCTCAAGAGCTGTCGTGTTCTATAGAATCCCTGTTTTCTTGTGTTACAATATAAGGAATCCAGAATATTAGGCTGCTGCCTTAATTACCTCATACAAAGATTTGATTGGTTGCCACTCTACAATGAAGGGCACCGTATTTTTCTTTTTGAGCTGTGCACGGTTTTCAAACTCACCCTCAGCGCTCTTGTTGTGCGCGAGGCTTGTGAATACAGCAAAAAACGTGGTGCGAACATCTCAGCACGAGTGACCTAATTTTTATTTCGTAATGCAAGGTTTTGCAAGAAAGTAGTGCTGTTTCAAATAAAATTATTATTCTGAAGTTGTGTATTTGATATTTTTTTCACGGTGCCGTCGACGTCCCATTGAGCCATGTGTAACGTTCGGCATGTGCTTCTTTGTTCTATGTTTCCATGACTGCAACATAGTTTTCCTTCGCTTGATAAAGTTGGTGATGGTAACCGTTAACTGTTTCCGCCAGTGGCTTTGCTACACTTCTTTACTTGCATAAAACTAGCGTTCCTAATGAACGCTACCGATATAGGCAAGAAAAATATTCCTTTGCTAGTAACATTGAGTACCGACGCCACTTCCAAGAGAACAGCGAAAACTTTGACATTTGTTCGTAAGTCCCCAGACGACCACAGTGCAGAGAAATAAAAAAAAATAAAAAGAGTGTAAGAAGAAAAAGTGTTCATCGAAACTATCGCGCGGCAGCTTATCGCAGCTAGGCGCAGAATGACGAGCATTACGTGCGCCTGGTGCAATCGAGATAGCCGATGATGATGATAATGATATGTGGGGTTTAACGTCCCAAAACCACTATATGATTATGAGAGACGCCGTAGTGGAGGGCTTCGGAAATTTAGACCACCTGGGGTTCTTTAACGTGCACCCAAATCTGAGCACACGGGCCTACAACATTTCCGCCTCCATCGGAAATGGAGCCGCCGCAGCCGGGATTCGAACCCGCGCCCTGCGGGTCAGCAGCCGAGTGCCTTAGCCACTAGACCACCGCGGCGGGGCAATCGAGATAGCCGAAGCGCTGCTACCAGAATCGGCAGCGCGCCAAATTGAAAAAAATTCCGCCATATCCACGAAGTGAATGATGATGAGTGGGCGAAGCTCCGGAGGTAAACCTGGTAAACCATGAATCCTCTGTACATTTTGCCCACTCGATTTTATTACATCGCTCCCCCTAGCGTACGTCGCCGCACTAAATCGAACGATTGCCTTCAACCAATGACGCGCGCCATATGTGACATCATTCCTATTTTATAAGATCTCGCGTCTTTCATCAACTACAAGTACCGCTTTCTAGTTTATAACATCTTGCATCTTTTCATCATCAGCTACAAGTACCACCATCTAGTAAACACTACAAGAACTAAACGAGAGGTGGCTACATACAGGAGACGGTACCGCCATCTAGTGAACACTGCAAGAACTAAACTAGAGGTGGCTAGATACAGGGGACGGTACCGCCATCTAGTGAACACTGCAAGAACTAAACTAGACGTGGCTACATACAGGCAACAGGGGACGCACAGCCCACGCCCTAAGGAGCTTCGCCCCTAAAAACGCTGCCCCCCCCCTTTTTTTAGCAAGCCTGTCTGCATAGTGCTGCCGCTCTTTAGCAATAAGAGACATTTCTTTCCGAGAACATAATAGCCTCAAAGACAGCTAACACCCAGTGTTTTAATCTCGGAGCACAATCTTTACCGCATTGCGGGCAGTACTTTGGAATCTGGTGGATTTTCGCGATTTTTGGTAATCAGACGGTCATATTTATTCACCCTTGTTAAATTCACATGATATGTGGTAGTTTTACTTGTTTCGTGGCTTTTTGTATGCTTGGTGTTTGTTATTGTTCTCAAAAGCTAGGTCTTCACCCAAACATGCCCACTTATATATTTAAATCGGACAACAGAAGTATTCTCTCGAGCTTTCTGTGCTTTAGCCCTACGGAAAATATACACTGTAAGAATTTTGTATTTTCATCGAAATTTCAGGATCTAGCCAATGCGTTGCATGATCAGCAGAAAGTATACAGACAGCGTAGCATAGAAATGAAATGATACTTCTGATTTAGCTTACTGAATTTACGTCTGGACGAAGTAAGGACGTGCGTAAAATATCCCAAAGTAAAATGCTAAAAGACCCGATAGCCTTCCTGAAAAACCAGAGAAATATACAGTTGAGGAGCCACGCAGTCACTTCGGTTACACGAAGTAAATGCCAGTGAAACGTATAAATCATGAAATTTTGATGAAAACACAGCAATTTAGACTGTACATTTTTCGTGGGGCTAAAGCGCAGAAACTCGAGACAAAATTGTGTTGTCCGATTAACAAAAATAGGTGGATATTTTTGGGTGTACACCTAGCGTTTGAGAACAATGACAAGAACCAAGCGTACAAAAAGCCGCGAAACAAAAAGTAACGTTACCACAGATCACGTGAATTCAACAGCGCGAAAAAGTCTGACCGTGTGTTTAACAAAAATCGCGAAAAGTACTGCCGGATCCCAAAGGCTAGCCCGCATAGCGGTAAGGATTGTGCTCCGAGAATAACACACTAGGTCTTAACCGTCTTTGAGGCTATTATGTTCTTGGAAAGAAGTGTCTGCTATCGCAACGGCAGCACTCTGCAGACAGGCTTGCTCAAAAGAAAAAGGGGCCGCATTTTTTCAACTTGGCGCACTGCCAATTCTGGTAGCAGCGGTTCAGCTATCTGCTATTTACCAGGCGCACGTCTAGCTGCGACAAGCTGCCGCGCGATAGTTTAGATGAGCACTTTTTCTGCTTATTCTCTTCGTTTTTTGTTTCTCTGCACTGTTGTTGTCGAGGGACTTACGAACAAATGTCCTTTGTTTCGCTGTTGCCATGGAAGCGGCGTCGGCACTAAATGCTACTAGGAAAGGAATGCTTTTCTTGCCTATATCGGTAGAGTTCATTAGGAACGACATCCAACAGCACAACATCATTGCAAAGCCTTGCATCACGAAAAAGAAATAGCTCACTCGTGCTGAGTTGTTCGCACCACGTTTGTGGCTGTATGCACAAGCGTTGTGCACAACAAGAGCACCGAGGGTGAGATTGAAACCCGTGTGCAGCTCACAAAGAAAAATACGGTGCCCTTCATTGTAGAGGGGCAACCAATTACATCTTGATACGAGGTAAAGGCAGCTGCCAAATATACGGAATTTCTTATTTTATAACACAAAAAACATGGATTCTATACAACACGATAGCTCATGAGACCGAATGCTGCCTCTTCATAAAGATCGAGTCCTCCGTTCTCCATCACGCTTCCGAAATATTTATCTTTTTATGATAACGTTGTTACACAAAAGAGCACTGTCTTCACCGGATCTTGCATTAGTCTTGGTTAAAGTGATCTATATTTTGCAAGTCACGCTATGTCAATGATTACTTCCTTAGGCAAGGAATGTCGCCGGTTTTTTAAGTTATGTTTGTTTTCTTAAACCAAGAAACGGGAAGTGTATTGCAGAAAAAAAAGCTGCCTGTCTGAAGAGAGATGGTCTTATATCACTCTTCTAGCATGGACCTAATGAACAGTTAGTAGCTGAAGTAAGACTTCTTCATTAACAAGCAATCGAGAAACAGCACAGCATTGTGTATCAGTGTATACCACAATATTGCGGTATATATGGCAATAACCGCGCAGATGAGGCTTCAGGATTTGCACACGACGGTACTCAATTCACTGCCATACCGTTCTCAAAAACCGACGCAGAGTCAAGACTTCATTCGCTTGTACGTGATTTCACGCTGGTACAGTGGAACTCGACAGAATTCACAAACGTGCGCCGGCATAACTGGTATCTCGATTTGCAGCTTCGCCGTCCCTCTGGGATATCTCGAGCTGAGACTCTTCCATGCCACTTGTGGTTGGAGTAGCCTTCACGAACGCGTGTTCCTACCTCATTAGAGTGGCCAGCTCTTCTACACGCACCTACTGCAGCTGCGAAGAAATCATAGCGCGCTTTTTAAGTGAGTGTACTCATTTCAATGCGCAAACACAAGAACTGAAAGCAGCTTTGGATAGACTGGATAATCGGCCTTTGGGGGACAAAGAATTCTAGGTCATTGGCCGAGCCCTTCCTCGGCCCAGAAGACTTTTAAAGATTTACTACGCTTTTTGCAGACAACTGGCCTCAGACACAGACTTTACTGTCTTATACTCTTTCATGTTTCCTTTCCTTTGTCGCCATTTTTTGTTATTTCTCCCTCTCTTTTCGCAACATTTCTTTTTACCATCATTGATTCCCCGGTACCCTTTTCCAAGCACAGGTTAGCCAGCCGGTCTAAGAACTGGCTAACCTACCTATCCTTCCGCAAAAACTTTCCTCCTCTTTGTCCTCTAAAAAGCTTTGTATTCGAGTAAATTTTTATTGCCAACCTCTCGAACCAAGTTTCTATTGCCACTCACTGAAAAAATCGCATGGCACTGCCGGAATACGTTTCCCTGGGATTTTACTTCATGTAACCGGGGTGACTACGTGGCCCCTTCTTTGTATATTTCTTTGCTTCTTAAGAAAGGCCATCGGGTCCTTTAGCATTTTACTTGGGGGTATTTTATGCACATGGTTACTTTGTCAAGACCTCAATTTAGTGAGCTAAATCAGAAATATTATTTTATTTCTATGCTACACTGTCTGTATACTTTCTACTGATCGTGCTGTGACGTCCCCGCAAACATGCACTGAACTCCGTCTATTTCAAGATGTTACGATCATTTCTTGAATCGTTCATTGAAAAAAAAAAGAAATAGAAAGTTTTTTGGTAACGAAAGCACATTACGGAGTGGAGTTTCTGGAAGGATTCTGTTGACGGTCGACAAGCCCCCCCCCCCCCCCCGCACAAACACCAGGACCGGGTGGCGCCTTGTCGTCTACGGACAGTATGACAGTGTGCGGTGGCCATACTCCACGAGCACCATTCATATTTGTGGCATGGGGGAGCAGCAGAGCACCATTTGTTGGTTCGGTGAATGTGACCCTACTGCAGCGCCTGTGCCGGGCCCGGCCTGACTTTCCGTCAGCCTCCATGGCTCCAGGGCTCATTACTGCGTCCTGCGTGGATGGCCACCCGCGGCGTTGAAAAACGAAGAAGTGGCGGCTGCGGAGAATTTCCTGGGACACACCGAGTTGCACGGAGGCGTTGAGACTCGATCTGTACATCGGGTCATCGGGTACCAGAAAGTGGGGCAATCGGTTCGGCCGAAAACATTTCGGCACAACACTGCAAACTTTGGACGTTGGCCATTACAGCAAAGCGCCTTTTCGGGACATTGGAACCATTGTTCGCCGGTAATTCACGTGTCTTCCAAACGCTCGCCCATCTCTTTCTCTGAGGCTTGAGTCTGTACATTGTTACTTGCTCGGCTTTGCTTGGGAGAGGGTTTTCCACTAGTGTGGGCCGCGGGGGCGGCCGTCGAAGATGACACACACCGACTGACAGAGAAATGTGTCGTATCAACAGTGGCAAATGCTTTGGTGCCATGGTGGGTCGCAGACGTGTCATACGAAAAGGGACTATGGAACAGCGATCGAAGAGATGAGGTGATGAGATCGAGATGGTAGAGCGACGGAATGAAAAAAGAAGATAACGGTGTGAAGAGATAGCGATGAGAGTCGATGAAATGATGACTGAGACAGGGATGGTATGACGAGGAAAGAAAGTTAGAGATGAAAAACGAGGAAGCGAGCAATTGCAGGTTGTTATTAAAGAAGATTAAGATGGAAATCGCTGAGAGAGACGAAGAAGACGACGAAGACGATGAAGACTGACAACATGGACCATTCGTAAGATGAACTTTATGCACCCGATTTAGATGAGCTTTGCAGGAAGGGAAGCGGCGCGTCGAGACATTGATTGGTTTTATTAATTGATAACTTCATCATTTGTGTCGTCGTGTGTTTTCTTTATATATGCGTACCCTTGTAATGTTGCAGTTACTTTCTTTATGTGCCTGCCCTGTGTCTAACGTCGCAAGTGTCTAAATCATGTGTTATAAATTTGTTTAGTGGTTGATGTACGCGGGTACACGATGCTTGCAGTTATAAAAAAATTAAATGGATCAGTCACCAGGAACAGGTCGTAGCGTCTTCCATTTACCGGCCCCAACACGAATCCCTGAGTATGAAAAGTGGTTGAGACGCATATCCAACAGGGAACAGAGAAGAAGGGTTGAGTGTTCTTCCCTCTCTTTGGCGATCGGTGGCGTAGCGGGGACGTCTCAATGCCAAGCATTGGCTAGAGAATGAAATTTCCATGAAAACACAGCATTGCTACAGTGTCGATTTTCCGTGGAGCTAAAGCACAAAAAGCTCGAGACAATACTTGTGTTGTCCGATTTAAAAACAATAGGTGGGCATATTTGGGTGAAGACCTAGCTTTTGAGAACAATGACAACAACCATCGTACAAAAAGCCGCGAAACAACAAGTAAAATGACCACAGATAATGTGAATTCAACACCGTGAAAAAATCTGACCGTGTGACTCTCAAAAATCTCGAAGAAACCGCCAGATTCCAAAGTCTTGCCCGTAAAGCAGTAAAGGTCGTGCTCTGAGATTATAACACTGGGTGTTATATGTCTTTGAGGCTATGATGTCCTCGGAGAAAAGTGTCTCCTAATGCCAAAGAGCGGCAGCACTCTGCAGGCAGGCTTCCTTGAAAAAAAAAAAAAACGGGGGCGGTGTTTTTTTAACTTGGCGTGCTGCCACTTCTGGTAGCAGCGCTTCGGCTATCTCGATTCCACCGGGCTCACGTAATGCTCCTCATTCTGCGTCCAGCTGCGATAAGCTGCCGCGCGATAGTTTCGATGAACACTTTTCTCCTTACTCTCTTCTTTATTTTTTATTTCTTTGCACTGTTGTCGTCTACGTACTTACGAACAAACGTCAAAGATTTCGCTGTTCCCTTGGAAGTGGCGTCAGCACTACTTGCTACTAGAAAAGGAACATTTTTCGTGCCTCTGTCGGTAGAGTTCATTAGGAACGCTAGTTTCATGCAAGTACAGAAGTGTAGCAAAGCCACTGGCGGAAACACTTAAAGGTTACCATCACCAACTTTATTAGGCGAACTACGTTGCAGTAATGGGAACATTGAACAAAAAACCGCATGTAGAACGTTGCACATGCCTTAACGGGACGTTGACGGCTCCGTAAAGAAACTTGGCAAATACACAGCGAATTCAGAATAACAATTTTATTCGACAAATCATGACATCCTCGCAAAACCTTGCATCAAGAAAAAAAAGTAACTATGGCTGAGTTGTTCGCACCACGTTTCTGGCTGTATTCACAAGTGTCACTCACAACAAGAGCACCGAGGGTGAGTTTGAAACCAGTGCACAGCTCAAAAATAAAAATACGTTGCAGTTCATTGTAGAGTGCAACTAACTGAATCGTGATATGAGGTCATTAAGGCAGCAGCCTAGTATTCTGGATCCCTTATTTTGTAACACAAGAAAACAGGGATTCTATAGAACACGACAGCTCTTGAGACCAAATGCTGCCTCTCCCCAAAGATCGAGTGCTCCGTTCTCCATCATGCTTCCGAAACATTTATCTTTTATATATTTTTGCGATTTGAGATGACAACATTTTAACACAATAAAGTGCTGTCTTCACCGAATCTTGCATTACTCTTCGTTAAATTGATGTATATCTAGCAAGTCACGCTATGCCAATGATCACTCTCCTGGGCAAGAAATGTCGTTGGTGTGTTAAGGCATATTTGTTTTCTTAAACAAAGAAACGGCAAGTGTATTGCAAAGAGAAAAGCTGCCTTCCTGAAGAGAAATACTTGTTCTCTAACACCCCCCTGTTCGGTTAAATATTAATTACCAACCTCTCGAATCAAGTTTGTGTTGCCGATTACTGAAAAAAATCGCGTGGTCCTGTCGGATTATGTTTCTTCGCTTAAGTCTTCGTTTACGTGATTTATATTTCGCAAGTCACGCTAGGCTAATAATTACTCTCCTGGGCAAGGAATTTAGTCAGTGTGTCAAGGTTTGTTTGATGTCTTAAGCAAACGAAGTTTTCTGAAGCGAAGAAACAGGAAGTGTATTGCAGAAGAAAAAACTTCCTGTCTGAAGAGAGATAGTCTTATGTCACCCTTCCGCTACCCAATGAACAGTTAAAAGCTGAAACAAGGCTTCTTCATCACAAATCAATCGAGAAACAGCAAAGCACTGTGTATCAGTGGATACCAGAATATTGCGGTACATATGGCAATCACCGTGCAAAAGAGGCCGCTAGATCTGCACACGATGGTACCCAATACACAGCCATCCCGTTCTCAAGAACCGACGCAGCTACAAGATTTCGTTCGCTTGTTCGTGATCTTACCCTTGTACACTGGAACTCGACAGAATTCACAAACGCGCGCCTGCAAAACTTGGATCCCGATTTGCAGCTTCGTCTTCCCTCAGGGAAATCTCGAGCATAGGAGACACCTCTATGCTGCCTGTGGCTTGGAGTGGCCTTCACGAACGCATACGCCTACCTGCTTGGAATGGCCAGTTCTTCTACATGCGCTTACTGCAGCTCCGGAGAAACCATCGCGCGCCTTCTATGTGAGTGCACCCAATTCAATGCGCAAAGAAAAAAGTGACAGCACCTCTGGATAGACTGGATGATGGGCCTTTGTCGCAACAAAGAATTCTGGGTCATTGGCCGAGCCTATCCTCAGCCCAGAATACTTTGAAAACTTTACAATGCTTTTTGCGGACAACTGGCCTCAGAGACAAACTTTACGGTCTTATACTCGTTGATGTTGCCTTTCTTTTGTTGCTATTTTTTAAATTTATATCTCTCTCTCTTCGCAACATTTCTTTTTACCACCTTTTACTCTCCTCAACCTTTTTCCCAGCACAGTGAAGGCAGACGGTCTGAGAACTGACTAACCTTCCTGTCCTTCCGCCTAAACTTTCCTCCTCCTTGTCTTCTAACAAGCTCCGTATTCGAATAAATGTTTATTAAAATCCTCTCGAACCAAGTTTCTATTGCTGCTCAATGAAGAAATCGCGGGGCGCTGTCGGAGTATGAGCGGCAATAGAAACTTGGTTCGAGAGGTTCGTAAAAAAATTTATCTGAACAGGAAGGTTGTTATAGAACAAGTATTTCTCTTCAAGAAGGCAGCTTTTTCTTCTCCAATACACTTCTGGTTTCCTCGTTTAAGAAAACAAAAACACCTTAACACGCCGACGACATTCCTTGCCCAGGAGAGTAGTAATTTTATAGCGTGACTTGCTAAATATAAATAACTTTAACGAAGACGATTGCAAGATTTGGTGAAGACAGTGCTCTATTTTGTTACAATACAACGTTATCAGCTCAAATCGCAAACAAGTATATAAAAGATAAATGTTTCGGAAGCGTATGAAGAATGAAGGATTAGAACTTTGTGGAAAAGCAGCATTCGGTCTTATGAGCGGTTGTCTTTTATAGAATCTGTGTTTTCTTGTGTTACAAAATAAGTGAACCAGAATATTAGGCGGCTGCCTTAATTACCTCATACCAAGATTTAATTAGTTGCCTCTCTACATTGAAGGGCAACGTATTTTTATTTTTGAGCTGTGCACGGGTTTGAAGCTCAACCTCGGCGCTCTGGTTGTGTGCGATGCTTGTGAATACAGCCAGAAACGTGGTGCGAACAACTCAGCATCAGTGACCTATTTTTTTTGTGTGTGTGATGCAAGGTTTTCACGTGATCTGTGGCAATTTCACTTGTTGTTTCGAGGTTTTTTTGTTGTTTTGCGATTTTTGTTAATCAGATGGTCATATATATTCACGCTTGTTGAATTCACGTGATTTGTGGTAATTTTAGTTGTTGTTTGGCAGATGTTTGTTTCGCTTGGTTGTTGTCATTGTTCTCTTAAGCTAGGTCTTCACCCAAACATGTCCACTTGTTTTTATAAATCGTACAACAGAAGCATTGTCTCAAGTTTTCTGTGCTTTAGCTCTACAGAAAATATACACTGTAAGAATGCTGTGTTTTCATGGAAATTTCATTGTCTAGCCAATGCGTGACATGATGAGATGAAAATATAAAGACAGCGTGGCGTCGAAATGAAATTAATCTTATGATTTAGCTCACCATAATTTACTTCTGGATGAAGTAACGATGTGCGTGAAATACGTTCAATAAAATGCTAAAGGACCCTATAGCCTTTCTGAAGAACCATAGAAATATACAATGAAAGGGCCACGCAGTCACTCCGGTTACACGAAGTTAAATCCCGGTGAAACGTACTCCTGTAGTGCCACGAGATTTTTTCAGTGAGCGGCAATAGAAACTTGGTTCGAGAGCTTGGTAATAAAAATTTATTCGAATACAGAGGTTGTTAGAGGTCAAGGAGGAGGAAAGTTTAAGTGGAAGGACAGGGAGGTTAGCCAGTTCTTAGACCGGCTGGCTACCCTGTGCTGGGGAAACGGGTGAGGAGAATAAAAGATGGTAAAAAGAAATGTTGCGAAGAGAGAGAGAGAGAAATACAAAGTAATAGCGACAAAGGAAAGGCAACGTCAAAGAGTATAAGACATTAATGTCTGTATCTGAGGCCAGTTGTCCGCAAAAAGCGTAGTAAAGCTTTCAAGGTCTTCTGGGCTGAGGATGGGCTCGGCCAATGACCCAAAATTCTTTGTTCCGACAAAGGCCAATCATCCAGTCTATCCAGAGGTGCTGTCAGTTATTGTCTTTGCGAATTGTAATGGGCTCACTCACATAGAAGGCGTGCTCTGGTTTCTTCGCAGCTGCAGTAGGTGCATGTAGAAGAGCTCACCATTCAAAAGAGGTAGGAGTATGCGTTTGTGAAGGCCACTCTAAGCCACAGGCGGCATGAAAGAGTCTCCTCAGCTCGAGATATTCCTGAGGGAAGACGAAGATGCAGATCGGGATCCAAGTTATGAAGGCGCGAGTTAGTGAATTCTGTCGAGTTCCACTGTACCAGCGTGAGATAACGTACAAGCCAACAAAGTCTTGTAGCTATGTCGGTTTTTTAGAACGGGATGGCTGTGAATTGGCTATCGTCGTGTGCAGATCTGGCAGCCTCATCTGCGCGGTTGTTTCCATATATACCGCAATATTCTGGTATCCACTGATACACAATGCTGTGCTGTTTCCCGATTGCTTGGTGATGAAGAAGTCCTATTTCGGCTACTAACTGTTCATTAGGTCCATGGTGGAACGGTGACGTAAGACCATCTCTCTTCAGACAGGCAGCTTTTTCTTCTGCGATACACTTCCCGTTTCTTTGCTTAAGAAAACTTCCTTTGCTTAATACATCAAACAAACCTTAACACACTCGACATTCTTTGTACACGAGCGTAATTATTAGCGGAGCACGACTTGCCAAATATAAATCACTGAAACAAAGACTTAAGCGAAAAAACATAATTCGACAGGCCAATCGATTTGTTCAGTGAGCGGCAATAGAAACTTGGTTCGAGAGGTTGGTAATAAAATTTCTCCGACCAGAAAAGTTGTTATAGAACAAGTATTTCTCTTCAGGAAGGCAGCTTTTCTTGTGCAATACACTTCTCCTTTCTTCGTTTAAGAAAACAAACTTCCCTTCACACACCAACGACATTCCTTGACCAGGAAAGTAATCATTGGCATATCGTGACTTGCAAAGTATAAATCACTTCAACGAAGGCTAATGCAAGATCCGGTGAAGACAGTACTCTTTTGTGTCACAATACAACGTTATCATCTCAAACCGCAAAAAAAGAATATAAAACATGAATGTTTTGGAAGCGTGATGTAAAACGGAGGATTCGAACTTTGAGGAGAAGCAGCACTCGGTCTCATGAGCTGTTGTCTTAGAATCTCTGTTTTCTTGTGTTAAAAAATAAGTGATCCAGAATAATAAGCTGCTGCCTTAATTACCTCACAACAAGATTTAGTTAGTTGCCACTTTACAATGAAGGGCGACGTATTTTTTTTTTGAGCTGTGCACGGGTTTAAATCTCACCCTTGGCGCTGTTGCTGTGCGCGAAGCTTGTGAATACCGCCAGAAACGTGGTGCGAACAACTCTGCACGAGTGCCCATTTTTTTCGTGATGCAAGGGTTTGCAAGGATGTAGTGCTTTTTCAAATAAAATTATTATTCTGAAGTTGCTGTGTATTTGCCAATTTTTTTACGGAGCCGTCAACGTCCTATTGAGGCATGTGTAACGTTCGGCACGTGGTTTGTTGTTCAATTTTTCTATCACTGCAACATAGTTTGCTTGATAAAGTTGGTGATGGTAACCGTTAACTGTTTCCGCCAGTGGCTTTGCTACACTTCCGTACTTGCATGCAACTAGGGTTTCCTTATGAACTCTACAGATATACTCAAGAAAAATATTCCTTTGCTAGTAGCATTGAGTGGCGACGCCACTTCAAAGAGAACAGCAAAAACTTTGACTTTTGTTCGAAAGTCCCCGACGACTAAAGTGCAGAGAAAAAAAATAAAAAGAGTGTATGAGAAAAAGTGTTCATCGAAACTATCGCGCGGCAGCTTATCGAAGCTAGACGCAGAACGACGGGCATCACTGCGCCTTGTGGAATCGAGATAGCCGAAGCGCTTCTATCAAAATCGGCAGCGTGCCACGTTCAAAAAAACGCTGCGCCTTATCATTTTAAGCAAGCCTGCCTGCAGAGTGTTGCCACTTTTTGGCAATATGAGACACTTGTTTCCCAGAACATAGAAGCCTCAAAGACGGTTAACACACAAAATGCTAGTCTCGGAGCACTACCTTTACCGCTATATGCGGGCTAGGCTCTGGAATCAGTCGGTACTTTTCGCGATTTTTGTTAAAAACACGCTCAGATTTTTGTTAAAAACACGCTCAGAAAAAAGGCTGTACGTTCGATGATACTAGTTCCAATCTTCTTACCGTATCTAAAGATAGCGTAATGGCATTACTGCTTGAATTGGATCATAAAAAATCACCTGGTCCGGATATGATTTTCAACGAATTTTTGAGGCGCTACTCTGATTGGGTTTCTAGTTTCTTAGTTAAAATTTTTAATTTATCTTTGTGTACTGCCGCTGTTCCGATTGATTGGTTATTAGCAAGAGTTGCGCCAATTTTCAAAGCTGGTGACTGCCTTAATGTTTGTAATTACCGTCCAATTTCTATCACATGCACGGCGTGCAAAGTAATAAAACATAGAATTTCAAAATATATATTTCAATATATAGAAAACAATTATCTGTTTTATAATAAGCAACACGGTTTTAGAAAAGGCCTTTCAACCGTCACTCAGCTTTTTGAATCTGTTCATGCTTTCGCTACAGCGATAAACTCAAAATAACAAGTCGATGTCGTAGCAATTGATTTCTCTAAGGCCTTTGATAGAGTATGTCACCAGAAACTTATTCAAAAAATGTTAATACTTGGTATTGATTCCGCAATTGTAAGATGGGTTGAAGCGTACTTGCGCAATAGGTTGCAGTTTGTTGAAATAAGTGGCGCACGTTCTTCTCTTTTACGCGTATCCTCTGGTGTGCCACAAGGCTCCGTGTTGGGACCTCTACTCTTTTTAATTTATGTGAATGATATTGCAACGGTTGTGCCTCCTTTTGTTGATGTAAGGTTATATGCAGATGATTGTCTCTTGTTTTGTCATGTGAAAAGTGTTTCTGATCAAATGCTCCTCAATGAGGCTCTTCGATGTATTGACAACTGGTGTGAAAAACGGGACATGAAAATTAATTTTGATAAAACTGTTTGCATGACAATTTCAAATAAAAAATCCCCCTTAACTATAAATACACAATAAACAATAGAGAAATTAAAAGTTCTAATGAGTTTAAATACTTAGGTGTTACTATATCCAGCAGTTTAAAGTGGGAGAATCATATTGACAACATTACAGGACTGGCGAAGCGAAAGCTGGGTTTTCTGAGAAGGAAACTCCGTGATGCAACGCCCTCTGTTAAATTGTTGGCGTATAAGACTATTGTTAGACCAACGCTGGAGTACGCAGCTATCATCTGGGATCCGCATACTAAAACTGAAATTAACAAACTTGAACGAGTACAAAGATTGGCCGTGAGGTTTATTTATTCAAATTACATGAGAACACAGTCTGTATCACTTTTGCTTGATAGGGCTGCCCTTCAATCGTTAGCTACACGTAGAAAAATAGCTCGCTTAAAATATATTTATGACCTGAATCATAAAAACTACAAGCTTGATCTCAGTGTATACCTGCGCCCCCCAGGACGAGTGTCAGCTCGTACCAATCACTCATTTTCTGTCCAAGCTTATGTACCGCGGGTGGATGTATTTAAGTTTTCGTTTCTGGTGCAATCTATTGTTGACTGGAATGCGCTTCCTCCCGAGGTACTTACAGGATGTAGATCCTCACAGGATTTTTAACGACGGCTGGACTTGTTTTTTGCCTAACATTGTTTGTGCATTGGTCACTTGTTCACCTCCCACCCCTGCTACAGCCCGCAAGAGCTAGTAGTATTGTAAATAAAAATAAAAAAATAAGATTTACGCGCGCTGTTAAATTCACGTAATCTCTGGTTATTTTACTTGTTGTTTCGCTGCTTTTTGTACGCTTGGTTGTTCTCATTGTTCTCAAAAGGAATGGCATCGGTGTGTTAAGGTATGTTGGTTTTCTTAAACCAAGAAACTGGAAGTGTATTGCAGAAGAAAAAGGAGCCTCCCTGAAGAGAAATGCTTGTTCTTAAACAACCTCCGTAGTCGGATAAATTTGTATTACCAACCTCTCGAACCAAGTTTCTATTGCGGTTCACTGAAAAAACAAAAAACCGCGTGGCCCTGTCGAATTATGTTTCTTCGTTTTAAGTCCTCCTTTAAGAGATTTATATTTGGCAAGTCACGCTAGGCTAATAATTACTCTCCTGGGCAAGGAATGTCATCGGTGTGTTAAGGTTTATTTGTTTCCTAAAGAAAGGAAGTTTTCTTAAGCGAAGGAACGGGAAGTGTATTGCAGAAGAAAAAGCTGCCTTCCAAAAGATAAATGCTTGTTGTCTAACAACCGACAAAACGGGAAGTGTATTGCCGAAGAAAAAGCTGCTTTCTTGAAGAGAAATTCTTGTTCTCTAACAACCTCTTTTGTCGGATAAATTTGTTTTACCAACCTCTCGAACCAAGTTTCTATTGCGGTTCACTGAAAAAATTGCCTGGCCCTGTCGGATTATGTTTCTTCGGTTAAGTCTTTGTTTAGGTGATTTATATTTTGCAAGTCGTGCTAGAATAATAATTACTCTCCTGTACAAGGAATCTCGTGGGTGTGTTAAGGTTTGTTCGTTTTCTTAAGGAAAGGAAGTTTTCTTAGGCGAGGAAACGGGAAGTGTATCAGAAGAAAAAAAGCTGTATGTCTGAAAATAAATGCTTATCCTCAAACAACCTCCGTGTTCGAAAAAAAAATTATTAGCAACCTCTCGAACCAAGTTTCTATTGCCACTCACAGACGAAATCTCGTGGCGCTGCGGAGTTGACTTTAGAAAGGTTTAGCGAGCGTTGGGCCGCAGTGCCATGCATTCAGTGAACTAGTATATACCATGAACTCGACGTGGTTAAAGGTGGGAAGTAGACCCGAAGTGCAAGCCGTAAAAAAAAGCGTGCATGTGCAACCTCTCGTTTAGTCCTTGAAATGTCCACTGGATGGCGGTTCTTCAATATGGGGAATATATTGTAACAGGTATAAGCCGAGAGATTATTAGAGAAGGAAGACGTGAACTGGTGGAGATACCAACGCCATTACTACCGAACCATCAACCTCGCCCTGCTAATACACTTCCTTCGAGTTTAACCGTAACAGTACTCGCCCAAGACGAAGGAGCCACTTCCCCTAGGTCCTCGCCGAAGCTGAGGCCTCGCGCGACTGCCTCCAACACTACCGGAACTCGCGATGTCAAATAATGGTGACCTACAGTCACCTTCAACTCCTCTGGCGCGGACACCCGGGGCCTCGATGCGTCAGTTAGAGCCACGCCCTTTCTCAGGAAAACCCGGCGAGGACGTGGAAGAATGCCTGACACACTACAAACGCATGAGCAAGTGCAAAGGCTGGGATGCTACGGCTCAGCTAGAGTATGTGGCTCTCTTCCTGACAGACACTGCTCTTGTGTGCTTCGAGAACCACGAAGAGTCGCTAACAACGGGGGATCACTTCGCTATCCAACTCACAGAGTGCTTTTGGGATTCCACTGCGAAAAGAAAGCGAGACGAGCAGAGATTACTTCAGCGTGCTCAAGTGCCAGGTGAGACTTGTACCACGTACATTTAGACGATCCTGAAGCTGTGTAAGACGGCGAATCCTCGTATGTCCGAAAAGGACAAAGTCGGGCATCTTCTGAAAGGTATTGCCGAAGACGTGTGTACCTACTTGATTAGCAAGGAGAGCCTCAATTCAGTGGCTGACGTGATCCATCATTGCCGCACATTTGAGACCTTGAAGCTACACCAAATCACACCAAAGTTCGGCAGGTTGGCGATTGTTGCGACGGTTGCGAGCATTGAGCACAGCTGCAGTATCCATTGGGACCTTACTACCCACCTTGAGGCAAATCGTGCGTGAGGAACTCCAGTGACACAGCAAATCAATGAACGCGGGGAAGGCCGAACAGCTCGGTTGCATTTGTAATCAACTTCACGAAGCTGCACCAGTGGTTTCTTCGCTGTCAGCCATGCCAGACGTTGCAGACAGTCGAACTTATCCCCTACAACCGCACCACCATACGTTTCCTGACGATGTGACGCATGGCAACACGCTCATCGGGGTACGACGACAAATCGGCACTGTGAAGATCGTATCTACTGCCCGAAGCGTCTAAGGGCGGCTTATCCCGCAGTCTACAACATCGGTCGCCCTTCACCTGTTTGCTACAGCTGCGCTGCGACAGGACACATCTCTCATTTTTGTCGCCGTCGCCGCCCGACAAGGTATGGCCCGCCACCGACTTGGCCTAACTTTGAAGGCGCAAAGAATATCATTGGTCGGCAAAACATCGCGCAACAGACGCCATAGGCTCGCCACCCAGAAATTTCTTCCGCCATTTTAACAGGAGGAGTGACTCGCCAGCATCAGACCGCAGCCTGATAACATCAACCAGTCGCTCACGCCGTTCACCATCCCCACGGCGACGTTCTACACCACCGCCTCCATCGGGAAACTAGCCAGCTCGGCCTATGGAGGTAAGGTCGTCGGCCGGTCCCCGTCTCAGCCAACTGCTCCTCTTCCCATTATGATGTCCAAAACAAAGTGTGTGTGTTAATTGATAGTGTGCCTGCAACTCCGTTAGTGGATGCTGGTGCTACGGTTTCTGTCATGAGTGCAACATTCAAGGAAAGACTTGGTTGGAAGGCTATGTTCCCGTGGGATGGTGGTGTGACGTTTTGTGGTGTCAGCGGAGAATGCCTCGTTCCTCTAGGTATTTGTGTTGCAAGTGTTTTGTTTGGTGCCGAATATCTTGTCACAGAATTTTGGTATTAGCGTGGTGCACTCATGATTTCATTCTTGGGATCGCCATTCTTCAGGATTGTGGTGCTTTGGTTAATTGTGGCGCAGGCGAAATTACAGTGAATAACGCACTTTTGTCAACGCTTGCTGAGGCATCTTTACCGGAGAAAAACTGTTTTGTCGCGTCGAATGACTTTCTTTCAGCGCTGTGGTCTTTATCACGTGTTCCTGTTGATCTTGCTGTTGCCGACCTTTCATCGTTTGACGCGCAAATTTTTCCATTGTTCTTCGGTGCCTGCTGTTCTTCCACGTGATATGAAGCTTGCCGAGCTCGACGAAATCACGTATGGCACTATCGGCACTATCACCGTTTTAAGCGAAGAGCAGCATTCTGAAACAAGCGAACCCCAAAGAAGCAGTTCTGAAGAATACATCTTAAGAATGATCAGCAAGTCGCTACACTCACATGAACGCCACGCTCTTGCACGTGTCCTTATGACACATCTTCGGTATTCGATTTCACAAAAGGTGACACGCAGACTTCACTACCGCATTCTCGTGCTCATCACAGAATATACACCGGATTTGCACACCCAGTTGGTCAAAAACCTCACGGCGTGTCGTCCACAGAGAGGGCAGTGATAGCTGATTAGGTCACCAATATGTAGCGGAAAGGTGTTGTCCAAGAGTCATCTAGTCCGTGGGCAACGCCTGTGATCTTAGTAAGAAAAAAGGGTGGATCATGGCACTTTTGCATAGACTATAGAAAACTAAATGCGGTTACCAAAACAGATGTGTATCCGCTTCCTATAAGTGATGACGTCATTGATTGCCTGCATTCTGCTGCCTACTTTTCGTCACTGGATTTGCGATCCGGGTATTGGCTAATACCCATGCACCCAAACGACAAAGAGAAAACGGCCTTTGTGACACCCTACGGCCTTTATGATTTTAATGTTATGCCGTTTGTCTTTGTAATACACCAGACGTTCGAACGATTTATGGACACAATACTTCAGGGACTTAAATGTGAAATTTGTTTGCGCTATCTAGATGATGTGGTGATTTTCGGCAGCACATTCAACGAGCATAAAAGACGTCTCAGTCTTGTTTTGGATTGCATAAAAAAGGCCGTCTTGATCCAAAATTGTAAGAAATGTCGTTATGGTGAAACGGAGACATTACACCTTGGACATTAGACCTTATTAATCTAAATGGAGTAAGGCGAGACACACAAAAAATCGACGCCGTCAGCTGTTTCGAACTACCAAACTCAGTGCGGGAATTGAGAAGCTTCTTGGGCCCACTATGCTCATATTTTATTTGTTTCGTTCCGAGGTTCGCTGATGTTGTGCGTCCCCTAACATGTCTTCTTCAAAAAAACCTCCCTTTCAACTGGACTTCAGCTTGCGACGATGCGTTCCACCAGCTAAAGTTTCTACTAACGTTGGGGCCCGCTTCGATGCGCCCTTGTGTACGGAAGTGCATGCTGGTGCTAGTGGCATCGGCATCGGTGCTGTACTTGTGCAGCGTCATCAAGGAGCTAAGCACGTAGTGGCATATGCCAGTCGCTCTTTCAACAAAGCTTAACGCAACTATACCGTAACAGAACAAGAATGCTTGGCAGCTGTTTTTGCGATACACAAATTTCGACCTTATATTTATGGACGTCCGTTCACTATCGTTACTGACCACCACGCTCTATTCTGGCTGGTGAATATTCATGTTCCGAATGGTCGACTGGCACGTTGGGCTCTTCGACTTCAAGAGTACGACTTCGTCACCTCGTTCAAGTCTGGACGCCGCCACGCAGATGCTGACTGTCTCTCCCACCTTCCCCTGAAGACGAATCAGTGTCAAGAAGACAGTTCTGATGACTGTTCTGCCTGTATTTCTTCCACATTCCCCGACTTGAGTACTTTCAAGAAAGAACAAAAGGCTGATATTAGCTTGGAGCCATTACTTGCCACGGCATTGCGTCCTCAAGCCAACGGCCCCTTTTGGTCCGTGACGGCCTTTTATACAAGACAAATTATTCGGCCAAAGGCACGAGCTTCCTTCTAGTCATACCACAGAACCTACAATTTGACATACTGAAGGCCATGCATCACGATGCGACAGCTGGTCATTTGGGGTTCATCAGAACTTTCAATTGGACACAAGAGTGCTTTTACTGGCTCAGAATGCGGGACATAGTCAAGCACTATGTCGCAAGTTGCGAACAATGCCAAAGCTACAAGTAGCCTACAACTCCTCTGCCAGGTCTTCTTTATCCTCTGCCACCTGCTCATCTACCAATTGATCAAGTTGGTATCGACCTTTTGGGCCCAATTCCACGCTCTTCTGACAACAATCGATGGGTGATAGTGTGCGTCGACCATCTGACTTGTTATGCAGAAACTGCAGCGATACCATCCTCGACAGCGGCGTGCGTGGCCACGTTTTTGCTTAGATTCATCATTCTTCGGCATGGCCCTCCCAGAGTGATCATTACTGATCGTGGTCGTCAGTTTGTTGTGGATGCCGCGCAAGTACTGGTTCGTCTGTGCAATTAGCAGTTCCGCCATTCATGCCCGTATCACCCTCAGATGAATGCGCGGGTAGAACGTACGAACCAAACTCTGACTGACATGATGGCCATGTACGTATCGTATGACCTCAAGGACTGGGACGACGTTCTCCCCTTCATTACTTGTGCGTATCACACGGCCAAACATGAGACAACCAATTACAGTTCTTTTTACCTCCTATACGCACGTTCAACGTTAAGCTGCATCGATACTTTTCTACCATTTGACTTCCATAGCGACTACTCTGTCTCCAGGACACTCTGCCTAGCCGAAGAAGCCCAGCGCATTGCTCGTCTTCGTACTGTGCCTTCGCAACACCGATCAAAGGAAAGATATGACAGCCGCCATCAGTCTGCAGCATACTGCAAAGGAGACTTTGTGTGGCTGTGGACGCCAAAACGTGAACAGGGCCTATGCGAAAAGTTTTTACCTCAGTACAGTGGCCCATTCGTCATTGTTGATCGCTTGAGCGATTTGACATACGTGGTAGCACGGCTGACATCAGTTGGCCGTCGGTCGAACCGGACCCAGCTGGTACATGTCGCCCGCCTTAAACGGTTTCACCCTCAACATTCAGTATGATTCATACTCGCCCAGTGGGCTTCGTCTGGGAGCCGGGAAATCCAATGGGTGTGAGCCGAGAGAGGAGAAGAGGAGGTAGACGTGAACTGGTGGAGATACCAATGCCATTACTACCGAACCATCAACCTCGCCCTCTAATAAACACCCTTCGACTATAACCGTGACAATATGACGAAACGATGTGAGATGGAGGTACTTGGAGTGTTGAATAGATGGATGAACGGACACAGAGACAGATGCATGGATGAACGCATGAATGGACGCAGGGGAGGATGCATGGACAAGCACAGGGACGGACGCACGGACGAGCGGATGGACAGATGGACGGTCACACAGATGGACGTATGGTCGGAAGCAAGAACGAATGGACAGACGAATGCTTCACCCCACTCTCTATCATTCACTCCGTGGATGGGCTGGCAATTTTTTAGCATTTTACTTTTGGATATTTTGCGCACATTGTTACTTCGTCCAGACTTGAATTTAGTGAGCTAAATCGGATGTATTATTTTATTTTTATGCTACAATGTCTATATACTTTCTGCTGATCATGCTACGCATCGGCTAGATTGTAAAAGTTCGATGAAAACTTAGCATTCTTGCAGTGTATATTTTTCGTAGTGTTAAGCGCAGAAAACTCCAGACAATACTTGTGTTGTTCAATATAAAAAATAGGCGGACAAGTTTTGGTGAAGACCTAGCTTTTGAGAAAAATGACAACAACCAAACGTACAAAAAGCCACAAAACAACAAGTAAAGTTACCAGAGATCACGTGAATTCAACAGCGCACGTAAATCTGAGCGTGTTTTAACAAAAATCACGAAAAGTACCGACTGATTCCAAAGTCTAGCCCGCATAGCGGTAAAGGTTGTGCTCCGAGACTAGCACTCTGGGTGTTATTCGTCTTTGAGGCTTTTATGTTCTCGGAATGAAGTGTCTCCTCTTGCCAAAAAGTGGCAGCACCCTGGAAAAAGGCTTCCTTGAAAGGAAAAGGGGCAGCGTTTTTTCAATTTGGCGCGCTGCCAATTCTGGTAGCAGCGCTTCGGCTATCTCGAATCCACAAGGCGCACGTAATGCTCGTCATTTTTCGTCGAGCTGCGATAAGCCGCTGTGCGATAGTTTCACTTATCACTTTTTCTCCTTATTCTCTTCTTTTTGCTTCTCTTCACTGTTGTCGTCTGGGGACTTACAAACAAATGTCAATTGTTTCACGGTTCCCTTGGAAGCGGCGTCGCAACTCAATGCTGCTAGGAAATGAATAGTTTTCTTGCCTATATCGAAAGAGTTCATAAGGAACGCTAGTTTCATGCAAGTACAGAAGTGTAGCAAAGTGACTGGTGGAAACAGTTAACGGTTACCATCACCAACTTTATCAAGCGAAGAAAAACTACGTTGCAGTGATGGAAACATGGAACAAAAAAACTACATGCCGAACGTTACACATGCCTCAATCGAACGTCGATGGGTCCGTAAATAGACTTGGCAAATATGCAGTGAATTAAGAATAACAAATTTGTTCGAAAGAGCACTACATCCCCGCAAAACCTCGCATCACGAGAATAAAAATAATAAATCACTCCTGCTGAGTTGTTCGCACCACGTTTCTGGCTGTATTCACCAGTGTCGTGCACAACGTGAGCGCTGGGGGTGAGTTTAAAACCAATGGGCAGCTCAGAAAGAAAAATACGGTGCCCTTCATTACAGAGTCACAACAAATTAAATCTTGATACGAGGTAAAGGCAGCAGCCAAATATTCGGAATGCCTTATTTTGTAACACAAAAAAACGCGGATTTATAGAACACGACAGCTCATGAGACCGAATTTTGCCTCTCCACAAAGATCGAGTTCACCGTTCTCCATCACGCTTCCGAAACATTTATATTTTATATACTATTTTGTGATTTCAGTTGACAACGTTGTAACACAAAAGAGCACTGTCTTCACTGGATCTTGCAGTAGTCTTCGTTAAAGGGATTTATGTTTAGCAAGTCACGCTATGCCGATGATTACTCTCTTGTGCAAGGAATGTCTTCGGTTTGTTAAGTTATGTTTGTTTTCTTAAACGAAGAAACGGGAAGTGTATTGCAGAAAAAAAAGCTGCCTTCCTGAAGTGAAATACTTGTTCTATAACGACCTCCATGTTCAGATAAATTTTTATTACCAACGTCTCGAACCAAGTTTCTATTGCCGTTCACTGAAAAAATGCGTGGCCCTGTCGGAATATGTTTCTTTGCTTGCGTCTTCGTTTAGGTGACTTATGTTTGGCAAGTCGCATTAGGCTAATAATTACTCTCCTGGGCAAGGAATGTCCCCAGAGTGTTAAGGTTAGTTTGATGTCTTAAGCAAAGGAAGTTTTCCTAAGCGAAGAAACGGGAAGTGTATTGCAGAAGAAAAAGCTGCCTGTCTCAAGAGAGATCGTCTCATGTCACCCTTCCACCACGGACCTAATGAACAGTTAGTAGCTGAAGTAAGACTTCTTCATCACCAAGCATTATAGAAACAGCACAGCATTGTGTATCAGTGGATACCAGAATATTGTGGTCTATATGGCAATGACTGCGCAGATGAGGCCGCTGGATTTGCACCCGACGGTACTCAATACAAAGCCACACCGTTCTCAAGAATCAATGCAGAGTCAAGACTTCATTCGCTTGTACATGATCTCAGGCTGGTATACAGTGGAACTCGACAGAATTGACAAACGCGCGCCTGCATAACTTGGATCCCGATCTGCAGCTTCGCCTTCACTCAGGGATATCTCGAGCTGAGGAGACTCTTCCATGCCGCCTGTGGTTGGAGTAGCCTTCACGAACGCGTGCTCCTACCTCATTAGAATGACCAGCTCTTCTACATGCACTCACTGCAGCTGCGAAGAAACCATAGCGCGCCTTCTAAGTGAGTGCACCCATATGAATGCGCAAAGACAAGAACTGACAGCAGCTCTGGATAGACTGGATGATCGGCTTTTGTCGGAACAAAGAATTCTCGGTCATTGGCCAAGCCCATCATTAGCCCGGAAGATTTTGAAAGATTTACTACGCTTTTTGCCGACAACTGGCCTCAGACACAGACTTTACTGTCTTATACTCTTTGAAGTTGCCTTTTCTTTGTCGCTATTTTTTGCTATTTCTCCCTATCTCTTCGCAACATTTCTTTTTACCATCATTTATTCCCCTGTCCCCTTTCCCCAGCACAGGTTAGCCAGCCGGTCTAAGAACTGGCTAACCTCCCTGTCCTTCGGCTTAAACTTTCCTCCTCCTTGTCCTCTAAGAAGCTCCGTATTCGAGTAAATCTTTATTACCAACCTCTCGAACCAAGTTTCTATTGCCGCTCACTGAAGAAATCGTTTGGCGCTGCCGGAGTACGTTTAAACGTGAATTAACTTCGTGTAACCGGAGTGACTGCGTGGCCCCTCCACTGTATATTACTCTGGTTTTTCAGGAAAGCTATCGGGTCCTTTAGCATTTGACTTGGGGGTATTTTACGCAAATCATTACTTCGTCCAGACCAAAATTTAGTGAGCTAAGTCAGAAGTGTTATTTTAGTTGTCTGCTACGCTGTCTGTATACTTTCTACTGATCATGCTGTGAGGTCCCCGCAGAACACGGGCTGAACCCCGGCCCTTTCAAGATGTTATGTTCATTTTTTAAACACACACTCTACAGACAGTATGACAGTGTGTGGTGTGCGTTGGCAATACTCCGCGCGCACTCTTCAGATTTGTGCACAGCATGGGGGAGCAGCCAAGCACCTTTTCTTGGTTTGGTGAACGCAACCCGGCTGCAGCGCCTGTGCGGGGCCCGGCCTGACTTTCCGTCAGCCTCCCTGGCTCCAGGGCTCATTACTGCGTTCCGCGCGGATGGCTACCCGCGGCGTTGAAAGACGAAGAAGCGGTGGCTGTGGAGAATTTCGTGGGAGACACCGAGTTGCATGGAGGCGTTGAGACACGATCTGCACATCCGGTCATCGGTTACCGGAAACCGGGGCAATTGGTTCGGCCGAAAACATTTCGGCACAACACTTCAAACTCCGGACGTTGGCCATTACAGACAACGCGCTTTGTCGGGGCATTGGGACCATTGTTCACCAGTAATTCACGTGTCTTTTGACAGCTCGCCCATCTCCCTCTCTGAGGCCTGAGTCTGTACATTGTTAGTTGCCCGGCTTTGCTTGGGAGAGGGTTTTCCACTAGTGTGGACCGTGGGGGCGGCCGTCGAAGATGACACACACCGAGTGACAGAGAAATGTGTCGTATCAACAGTGGCAATCGGTTGGGTTGCCACGAAGGGTCGGATTCATGTCCTACGAAAAGGGACTACGGAACAGCGATCGAGGAGACGAGGTGATGAGATCGAGATGGTAGAGAGACGGAATCAAACAGGAAGATAAAGGTGTGAAGAGTTAGCGATGAGAGTCGATGAGATGATGATCGAGGCAGGGATGGAATGACGAGAAATGAAAATTAGAGATGGAAAACAAGGAAGCGAGGGATTGTGGGATGTTATGAAAGAAGATTAAGATGAAAATCGCTGAGAGAGACGACGAAGAGGATGAAGACTGAAAACACGGACCATTCGTGAGACGAAGTTTATTCACCCTATTTAGACGAGCTTTGAAGGAAGGGAAGTGGCGCGTTGAGACATTGCTTGGTTTTGTTCACTGATAACTTCATCATTTGTGGCACCGTGTGTTTTATTTATATATGCATACACTTGTAATGTTGCAGTTACTTTCTTTGTGTGCCTGCCCTGTGTCGAACGTCGCAAGTGTCTAAATCATGTGTTATAATTTTGTGTAGTGGTTGATGTACGCGGGTATACGATGCTTGCAGTTATGAATAAATTAAAGGAATCAGTAAACAGGAACAGGTCGTAGCGTCTTCCATTTTCCGCCTCAGCACGAATCCCTGTGCATCAAAAGTGATTGAGACGCATAGCCAAGAGAGAACAGAGGAAAAGGGTTGCGTGTTCTTCCCTTTCTTTGACGATCGGTGGCGTAGCGGGGACGTCTCAATGCCAAGCATTGGCTAGAGAATGAAATTTCCATGAAAACACAGCATTTTTACAGTGTATATTTTCCGTGGAGCTAAAGCACAAAAAGCTCGAGACAATACTTGTGTTGTCCGATTAAAAAAAAAATTGGTGGGCATATTTGGGTCAAGACCTAGCTTTTGAGAACAATGACAACAACCATCGTACAAAAAGCCGCGAAACAACAAGAAAATTTACAACAGATAACGTGAATTCAACAGCGCGAAAAAATCTGACCATGTGACACACAAAAATTTCGAAAAACCGCCAGATTCCAAAGTCTTGCCCGTAAGGTGGTAAAGGTCGTGCTCCGAGATTATAACACTTGGTGTTATTTGTCTTTGAGGCTATTATGTTTTCGGAAAGAAGTGTCTCTTAATGCCAAAGAGCGGAAGCACTTTGCAGGCAAGCTTGCTTGCAAAAAAAGAGGCGCGTGTTTTTCACACTTGGCGCGCTGCCAATTCTCGTAGCAGTGCTTCGGCTATCTCGATTCCACCAGGCGCACGTAATGCTCGTCTTTCTGCATCTAGCTGTGATAAGCTGCCTTGCGATAGTTTCGAAGAACACTTTTTCTTCTTACTCTCTTCTTTATTTTTTTTTCTTTGCACTGTTGTCGTCTGGGACTTACGACCAAATATCAAAGTTTTGATGTTCCCTTGGAAGGGGCATCAGCACTACTTGCTTCTAGAAAAGGAATATTTTTCTTGCCTACATCGGTAGAGTTCATTAGGAACGCTATTTTCATGCAAGTACAGAAGTGTAGCAAAGCCACCGGCGGAAACAGTTGAAGGTTACCATCGCCAACTTTGTTAGGCGAACTACGTTACAGTGAAGGGAACATTGAACAAAAAACCGTATGCCGAACGTTACACTTTCCTCAATGGGACGTCGACGGCTCTGTAAATAAACTTGGTAAACACACAGTGAATTCAGAATAACAATTTTATTCGAAAAATAATGACATCCTTGCTAAACCTTGCATCAAGAAAAAAATAAAAAAATAAAGTCACTATGGCTGAGTTGTTCGCACCACGTTTCTGGCTGTATTCACAAGCGTCGCTCACAACAAGAGCACCGAGGGTGAGTTTGAAACCAGTGCGCAGCTCAAAAAGAAAAATACGTTGCAGTTCATTGTAGAGTGGCAACTAATTGAATCGTGATATGAGGTAATTAAGGCAGCAGCCTTATTTTCTGGATCCCTTAGTTTTTAACACAAGAAAACAAGGATTCTATCGAACACCACAGCTCATGAGACCGAATGCTGCCTCTCCCCAAAAATCCAGTCCTCCGTTCTCCCTCACGCTTCTGAAACATTCACCTTTTATATACTTTTTTGCGATTTGAGATGATACCGTTGTAACACAAAAAGCCCTCTCTTCACCGGACCTTGCATTAGTCTTCGGTAAAGTGATTTATATCTAGCAAGTCACGCTATGCCAATGATTACTCTCCTGGGCAAGGAATGTCGTTGGCGTGTTAAGGCATATTGAAGAGAGTAAAGAGAAAAAGTGTACGTCGAAACTATCACGCGGCAGCTTATCGCTGCTAGACGAAGAATGACGAGCATTACGTGCGCCTGGTGGAATCGAGTGAGCCGAAGCGCTGCTATGAGAATTGGCAGGACGCCAAGTTGAAAAAAACGCTGCCATTTTTCCTTTCAAGCAAGCGTGCCTGCAGAGTGCTGCCGCTCTTTGGCAATAGCAGACGCTTCTTTCTGAGAACATGATAGCCTCAAAGACCGTTAACACACAGTGTTTTACTCTCGGAGCACAACCTTTACCGCCGTAGGGGCAAGACATTGGAATCTGGCGGTTTCTTCGCGATTTTTTGTGAATCACACGGTCCGATTTTTTCACGCTGTTGAATACACGTGATCTGTGGTAATCTTACTTGTTGTTTCGCGGCTTTTTGTACGCTTGGCTGTTGTCATTGTTCTCAAAAGCTCGGTCTTCACCCAAACATGTCCACCTATTTTTATAGTATCGGACAACACAAAAATTGTCTCGAGTTTTCTGCGCTTTAGCATTACGGAAATTGTACAGTGTAAAAATTTTGTGTTTTCATCGAAATTTTATGATTTGCCGATTCGTAACATGAGCAGCAGAAATTTCATGAACAGCCTAGCAAGGAAATAAAATAATACTTCAGACTTGACTCACTAAATTTACGTCTGGACGAAGTAACAATTTGGGAACTATACCCCTAAAGTAAATTCTAAAGGACCTGATCGCCTTACTGAAAAACAGGAATAATATAGAGTGGAGGGGCGACACAGTCACTCCGGTTACACGAAGTTAAATCTCGTTGAAACGAACTCCAGCAGTGCCACGCGGTTTTTTTCAGTGAGCGGCAATAGAAACTTGATTCGAGAGGTTGGCAATAAAATTCATTCGATTACAAAGGTTGTTAGAGGACAAGGAGGACGAAAGTTTGAGCAGAAGGACAGGGAGGTTAGCCAGTTCTTAGACCGGCTGGCTACCCTGTGATGGGGAAAGGGGTGAGGGGAATAAAAGATGGTAAAAAGAAATGTTGCGCAGAGAGAGAGAGGAATACAAATTAATAGCGACAAAGGAAAGGCAACATCAAAGAATATAAGACTGTAAAGCCTGTCTCGGAGGCCAGTTGTCCGCAAAAAGCGTAGTAACGCTTTGAAAGTATTCTGGGCTGAGTATGTGCTCGGCCATTGACCCAGAATTTTTTGTTCCGACAAAGGCCGATCATCCAGTCTATCCAGAGCTGCTGTCAGTCCTTGTCTTTGCGCGTTGAAATGGGTGCACTCACATAGAAGGCGCGCTATGGTTTCTTCGCAGCTGCAAAAGGTGCATGTAGAAGAGCTGGCCCTTCCAATGAGGTAGGAGTATACGTTCTTGAGAGCCACTCCAAGCCACAGGTGGCATGAAAGAGTCTCCTCAGCTCCAGATATACCTGAGGGAACACGAAGCTGCCGATCGGGTTCTAAGTTATGCGGGCGCGCATTTGCGAATTCTGTCCAGTTCCACTGTACCAGCGTGAGATCACGTGCAAGCAAACGAAGGCTTGTAGCTGTGTCGGTTCTTGAGAACGGGATGGCTGTGTATTGGGTACCGTCATGTGCAAATCCAGTGGCCTCATCTGCGCGGTCATTGCCATATATACCGGAATGTCCTGGTATCTACTGATACATATTCCTTTGCTGTTTCTCGATTGATTGGTGATGAAGAAGCCTTATTTCATATACTAACTGTGCATTAGGTCCACGGTGGAAGGGTAACATTAGACCATCTCTCTCCATACAGGCTGCTTTTTCTTCTGCAATACACTTCCCGTTTCTTCGCTTAAGAAAACTTCCTTTGCTTAGGACATCAAACAAACCCCAATACACTGACGACATTCCTTGCCCAGGAGCGTATTTATTAGTCTAGCGCGACTTGCCAACTATAAATCACTTAAAAAAGACTTAAACGAAAAAAAAACATAATACAGGGCCATGCGATTTGTTCAGTGAGCGGCAATAGGAACTTGGTTCGAGAGGTTGGTAATAAGAATTTATCCGAACAGGAAGGTTGTCATAGAAAAATTATTTCTCTTTAGGAAGGCAGCTTTTTCTTCTGCAATACACTTTCCGTTTTTTTTGTTTAAGAAAACAAACATACCTTAACACACCAACGACATTCCTTGCGCCGGAGAGTAATCATTGGCGTATCGTGAATTGCTAAATATAAATCACATTAACGAAGTTTAATGCAAGATCCGGTGAAGACAGTGCTCTTTTGTGTTACAACGTTATCATCTCAAATCGCAAAAAAATATATAAAAGATAAATTATTCGGAAGCGTGATTGAGAACGGGGGATTTTTAAACTTTGGGGAGAGGCAGCATTCGGTCTCATGAGCTGTTGTCTTCTATAGAATCTGTGTTTCCTTGTGTTACAAAATAAGGGATCCAGAATATAGGCTGCTGCCTTAATTACGTCATATCAAGATTTAAATAGTTGCCACTCTACAACGAAAGGCGCCGTAGTTCTTTTTTTGAGCTTAGCACGCGTTTAAACTCACCCTTGGCGCTGTTGCTGTGCGCGACGCTTGTGAATACAGCCAGAAACGTGGTGCGAACAACTCAGCACGAGTGGCCTATTTTTTTTCTCGTGATGCAAGGCTTTGCAAGGATGTAGTGCTTTTTCAAATAAAATTATTATTCTGAAGTTGCTGTGTATTTGCCATTTTTTACTGAGCCATCTACGTCCCATTGAGGCTTGTGTTACGTTCGGCATGTGGTGTTTTTTGTTCAATGTTTCCATCACTGCAACACAGTTCGCTTGATAAAGTTGGTTTTGCTAACCGTTAACTGTTTCTGCCAGTCGCTGTGCTACACTTCTGCACTTGCATGAAACTAGCGTTCCTAATGAACTCTACCGATATAGGCAAGAAAAATATTCCTTTCCTAGTAGCTTTGCGTGCCGACGCCACTTCCAAGGGAACAGCGAAAACTTTGACATTTGTTCGCAAGTCCCCAGACGACAGTGTGCAGAGAAATAAAAAAATAAAGAAGAGCGTAAGGAGAAAAAGTGTTCATCGAAACTTTTGCGCGGCAGCTTATTGCAGCTAGACGCAGAATAACGAGCATTACGTGCGCCTGGTGTAATCGAGATAGCCGAAGCACTGCTATCAGAACCGGCAGCGTGCCACGTTCAAAAAAACGCTGCGCCTTATCATTTTAGGCAAGCTTGCCTGCAGAGTGCTGCCACTTTTTGGCAATAAGAGACACTTCTTTCCCATAACATAGAAGCCTCAAAGACGGCTAACACCCAGAATGCTAGTCTTGCAGCACAACCTTTACCGCTATGCGGGCTAGGCTTTGGAATCAGTCGGTACTTTTCGCGATTTTTGTTAAAAACACGCTCAGACTTACGCGCGCTGTTGAAATCACGTAATCTCTGGTTAATTTACTTGTTGTTTCGCTGCTTTTTTTGCGCTTGGTTGTTGTCATTGTTCTCAAAAGTGATGTCATCAGTGTGTTAAGGTATGTTGGTTTTCTTAAACGAATAAACGGGAAGTGTATTGCAGAAGAAAAAGCTGCCTTTCTCAAGAGAAAATCTTGTTCTCAAACAACCTCCCTAGTCGGATAAGTTTGTATTACCAACCTCTCGAACCAAGTTCCTATTGCGGTTCACTGAAAAGATCGCATGGCCTTGTCGAATTATGTTTCTTCGTTTAAGTCTTTGTTTAAGTGATTTTTATTTGGCAAGTCACGCTAGGCTAATAATTACTCTCCTGGAAAAGGAATGTCATCAGTGTGTTAAGGTTCATTTGTTTTCTGGAAAAAGGAAGTTTTCTTAAGCGAAGGAACGGGAAGTGTATTGCAGAAAAAAAAAGCTGCCTTCCTGAAGAAATGCGTGTTCTCTAAGAACCGACAAAACGGAAAGTGTATTGCCGAAGAAAAAGCTGTCTTCCTGAAGAGAAATTCTTGTTATCTAACAACCTATTTTGTCGGATAAATTTGTATTACCAACCTCTCGAACCAAGTTTCTATTAGGGTTCACTGAAAAAATCGCCTGGCCCTGTCGGATTATGTTTGTTCGTTTAAGTCTTCGTTTAGGTGATTTATATTTTGAGGTCGCGCTAGATTAATAATTACTCTCCTCTGCAAAAACTCTCGGCGGTGTGTTAAGGTTTGTTTGTTTTCATAAGCACAGAAAGTTTTCTTAAGCGAGGAAACGGGAAGTGTTTTGCAAAAGAAAAAGCTGCCTGTCTGAAGAGAAATACTTATCCTCTAACGACCTCGGTGTTCGAAAAATTTTTTTCAGCAACCTTTCGAACCAAGTTTCTATTGCCGCGCACCGACGAAATCTCGTGGCCCTGCCTGAGTACTTTTCACTTCGATTTAACTTCATGTAACCGGAGTGACTGCGTGGCCCCTCTGTTGTATATTTCTCTGGTTTTTCAGAAAGCCTATCGGGTTTTTATGTTCGAAGCTTCCTAAAGCGACCTCCGTTCGTCCCTCGTAGTCATAGTCTTAGTGTGTAATAAGTGTTACATTTGGACCTGCAAGGTGGGGCCGGTGGGTGATTTCTCCAGTGATTTGTTGAACAATAAAAAGCTCGCGGCGTGCGCGTTAACTAAAAGCCGAATGCTCCTGCCTCTCATTTCCCACTAGCAGCCTTTGGCGTGTACATTGAGCACTATCTGACAGGAAAAGGTTGCTACGTTATACTCGCTGTGCGTAACCTCCTTGATTTCAGAAAAATTTAGCGAGCATTGGGCCGCAGTGCCATGCAATCAGTGAACTAGTATATGCCATAACTTGAAGTGGTTAAAGGTGGGAAGTAGACCCGAAGTGTAAGCCGTAAGGAAGCGTCTGTGTGCCACCTCTCGTTTAGTCCTTGGAATGTCCGCTGGATGGTGCGTCTTCAATATGGGGAATATATTGCAACAGGCATGAGCCGAAAGAGGAGAAGAGGAGGAAGACGTGAACTGGTGGAGATACAGCTTAATAAAACTTGTTGTTGGGCTAGTTGGTTATACATCATATTATTAGAAATTTGGCGCAACCTCGACTCACGCAAACACTCACACAAGCACTCACACTTCCACCAGAGCAACACACACGACACGCAGCGCTCACTACCAACTGCTTTATTGCTCCTATCTGACCTTCTTAAATACATACATCGAAATGCGCAAAGGCACAAACTAACAGAACTGCGCCAGTAGAAAGCCAACATCACGTGAAGTAAATGGCGTCACCACACCACAAGGAACAAGTAAAAAAAGGGGGTGAACACGAAAAGGAGATATAATCGCTAAACCCTCGCATCACGGAAAGATATTTCTTGTTGATGCAACACCAAAGAGGGCTCGCTGATACATATATTTTTATTCTTTTCTATATAATATGCTTCTAACAGCAAACGTGCTGATAAATTTGAGCTTCTCCCTAGAATCCTTGTATCAGAGAATCGTGGTTCACACCCACATGCGGCAATATGCGACACAAGATGTGCGTACTTGTCCTCGTTTTTCTTAACCTTTAGCGCATGCTCCCTAAGCCGGTCATTGAGGCATCGCTCGGTAATGCCAATGTACACGTTACCGCAGGAAAAAGGAATGGAGTATACAACTCCCATGGAACATTTGACGAAGGCAGTCTCATGTTTTTTCACGCAACCGCGTCTCTTGCCATTGCAAATACGCGGACATAACTTGGCGAGCTTTTCTGGCGCTGAAAAGACCACAGCCACACCATGCCTTGCAGCAACCTTCTTAATATTGTGGGAGAGCTTGTGTACGTAAGGCACGACTTGAAGCTTGGAACCCGAAGGATCCCAAGTAGCTCTATCCCTTTGTGTTCCACGTTTCATCTTCTGCAGTAGTGACTCGGCGACCGCGTTTAGGACCGACGAAGGGAAGCCCGCCGCCGTCAATCGGCTGATCTGATCATAAAAACTAGTACGCATGTGGTGTGGGCACGACTTAATCAACGAGGATTCTAGACATAGCGAAGCAATTCCTCTTTTAACTATTTTCGAGTGCGCAGAATCATACGGCAACAGCCCCTTCTTCACTCTAGGCCGGTACACCCAACAAAAGTGTTCACTACCCCATAGTAGCTTGAGGTCTAAAAACTGGAGACAAGTCTCTGTGGGTACCTCGGTAGTGAACCTAAGTCCGCGTCCATGATCTTTAAAAACACTAAGCACATGGTCACAATAAGAACGCTGCACTTCATATGGTACCTCTTCCGCACACACACTCACTGAAGTACAGGCGTCTACTTGATAATCTAAAAAGTAATTGGGGGGTGTATAGGACCCCCGCTTGTCTAAAAGAATTAAAAAAATCGTCAACATATCTAAAAATCTTCAAAACCTTATTCCCCCTTAAAAATTTATCCAACGTCCTATCTACATCTGCTAAAAAAATATCAGTAAGAACAGGGGCGACACAAGAACCTATACAGATGCCTTGTCGTTGTAGATAGGGCTTGTCGTTAAAAGTAATAAAAGTAACGTTAAGATAAAATTCTAAAAGTGCTAAAAAGTTTTCAACGGATACGCCCGCATTATTCATAAAAGAAACGTCTCCATTATCTTCTATGCACTGTCGGACCGAAGTCAAAAGCTTGTCATGAGGTACCGAATAAAACAAGTCTTCAACATCTACTGAGAAAGCAAAGGAAATCTGCTGGTTATTCCGTATGAAATCTGCGACATCACTAGAGCTTTTAGTGCGAAACGGGTCACTGACACTGAGTGGCTTTAGTTTGCTTAACAGGAATTTGCTAACGTTGCCCTGCCATGAACCATTTTCACTAACAATGGTTCTGAAGGGAATGCCCGCTTTGTGGGTTTTAGCAGAAAAAAAGACGTTCAAGTTAGTGCTTTTGCTACTAGCTAAGGTTCCAGCCAGCGTAGGAAGTCCTACTTCCCTGCAGAACGCGGTGAATTTGGATTTAACGCGTACAGCACTTTTTTTAACAGGTAAAAAGTTCTTGTCAATGGCGCTAATCGCTTTCTCATTGTAAACACCCTGTGGCAAAACAACGAAACCACCCTCCTTGTCGGCTTGTACTAACATCAGATTCTGCTTCTTGAAAAAAGACACCACACTACTCAGTCTTCTGCTACCGCTACTGTCCGGAAGTTGGCCTGCACTACTCGTGAGGCAGTCCATACCGTCCAGCAGGCATCTTTCTCGGTCCTGGTTGGCCTTGGATGACAGGTCCCTGTTCAGGCCTACCAGGTCATGGGCGGAAACACTTGGTGTGCACGCATACTTCGGTCCCTTTCGCAGAAGCTTATCAATGTCTTCAGGTAGCACTGCACCCCCGAGAACAACGAGGTCCTGACACTTATCTCTTCTCCGTTTACCTTGAAGCCTCAGTAGGGGGGTCAACACGTTCCTCCACCTAGATTCAGTTGTCTGAGCTATACGCCGTTTTACTTTCCCGAGTTTATAGGCCGCAAGTTGTTCAGGGTATTCGCACTGAAGAATCACACGAAGCCAATCATAGAGCAGCCTTACTTGGCGCCACAAGCTCTCCCACAATATTAAGAAGGTTGCTGCAAGGCATGGTGTGGCTGTGGTCTTTTCAGCGCCAGAAAAGCTCGCCAAGTTATGTCCGCGTATTTGCAATGGCAAGAGACGCGGTTGCGTGAAAAAACATGAGACTGCCTTCGTCAAATGTTCCATGGGAGTTGTATACTCCATTCCTTTTTCCTGCGGTAACGTGTACATTGGCATTACCGAGCGATGCCTCAATGACCGGCTTAGGGAGCATGCGCTAAAGGTTAAGAAAAACGAGGACAAGTACGCACATCTTGTGTCGCATATTGCCGCATGTGGGTGTGAACCACGATTCTCTGATACAAGGATTCTAGGGAGAAGCTCAAATTTATCAGCACGTTTGCTGTTAGAAGCATATTATATAGAAAAGAATAAAAATATATGTATCAGCGAGCCCTCTTTGGTGTTGCATCAACAAGAAATATCTTTCCTTGATGCGAGGGTTTAGCGATTATATCTCCTTTTCGTGTTCACCCCCTTTTTTTACTTGTTCCTTGTGGTGTGGTGACGCCATTTACTTCACGTGATGTTGGCTTTCTACTGGCGCAGTTCTGTTAGTTTGTGCCTTTGCGCATTTCGATGTATGTATTTAAGAAGGTCAGATAGGAGCAATAAAGCAGTTGGTAGTGAGCGCTGCGTGTCGTGTGTGTTGCTCTGGTGGAAGTGTGAGTGCTTGTGTGAGTGTTTGCGTGAGTCGAGGTTGCGCCAAATTTCTAATAATATGATGTATAACCAACTAGCCCAACAACAAGTTTTATTAAGCTATATTTCTAGTGCAATGGGCCCCTCTTTATATGCTCCTAATGTGTCTGCGAAGATTGACCTTCTTATGGGCTACATCAATGAAGCCACATGCAGAGCAAGGATTTTCGCCTTCTGCATCCGGAAAGCCATCACACCAGAAGAAGTAAGTGCCTTATTTGGGTGTGTGAGACCTTCTTGGGGACACGTAAAAAGAGTGCTCAAAATTCTTAGAGCGGAATTGTGGCGCCAAGTAAGGCTGCTCTATGATTGGCTTCGTGTGATTCTTCAGTGCGAATACCCTGAACAACTTGCGGCCTATAAACTCGGGAAAGTAAAACGGCGTATAGCTCAGACAACTGAATCTAGGTGGAGGAACGTGTTGACCCCCCTACTGAGGCTTCAAGGTAAACGGAGAAGAGATAAGTGTCAGGACCTCGTTGTTCTCGGGGGTGCAGTGCTACCTGAAGACATTGATAAGCTTCTGCGAAAGGGACCGAAGTATGCGTGCACACCAAGTGTTTCCGCCCATGACCTGGTAGGCCTGAACAGGGACCTGTCATCCAAGGCCAACCAGGACCGAGAAAGATGCCTGCTGGACGGTATGGACTGCCTCACGAGTAGTGCAGGCCAACTTCCGGACAGTAGCGGTAGCAGAAGACTGAGTAGTGTGGTGTCTTTTTTCAAGAAGCAGAATCTGATGTTAGTACAAGCCGACAAGGAGGGTGGTTTCGTTGTTTTGCCACAGGGTGTTTACAATGAGAAAGCGATTAGCGCCATTGACAAGAACTTTTTACCTGTTAAAAAAAGTGCTGTACGCGTTAAATCCAAATTCACCGCGTTCTGCAGGGAAGTAGGACTTCCTACGCTGGCTGGAACCTTAGCTAGTAGCAAAAGCACTAACTTGAACGTCTTTTTTTCTGCTAAAACCCACAAAGCGGGCATTCCCTTCAGAACCATTGTTAGTGAAAATGGTTCATGGCAGGGCAACGTTAGCAAATTCCTGTTAAGCAAACTAAAGCCACTCAGTGTCAGTGACCCGTTTCGCACTAAAAGCTCTAGTGATGTCGCAGATTTCATACGGAATAACCAGCAGATTTCCTTTGCTTTCTCAGTAGATGTTGAAGACTTGTTTTATTCGGTACCTCATGACAAGCTTTTGACTTCGGTCCGACAGTGCATAGAAGATAATGGAGACGTTTCTTTTATGAATAATGCGGGCGTATCCGTTGAAAACTTTTTAGCACTTTTAGAATTTTATCTTAACGTTACTTTTATTACTTTTAACGACAAGCCCTATCTACAACGACAAGGCATCTGTATAGGTTCTTGTGTCGCCCCTGTTCTTACTGATATTTTTTTAGCAGATGTAGATAGGACGTTGGATAAATTTTTAAGGGGGAATAAGGTTTTGAAGATTTTTAGATATGTTGACGATTTTTTAATTCTTTTAGACAAGCGGGGGGTCCTATACACCCCCCAATTACTTTTTAGATTATCAAGTAGACGCCTGTACTTCAGTGAGTGTGTGTGCGGAAGAGGTACCATATGAAGTGCAGCGTTCTTATTGTGACCATGTGCTTAGTGTTTTTAAAGATCATGGACGCGGACTTAGGTTCACTACCGAGGTACCCACAGAGACTTGTCTCCAGTTTTTAGACCTCAAGCTACTATGGGGTAGTGAACACTTTTGTTGGGTGTACCGGCCTAGAGTGAAGAAGGGGCTGTTGCCGTATGATTCTGCGCACTCGAAAATAGTTAAAAGAGGAATTGCTTCGCTATGTCTAGAATCCTCGTTGATTAAGTCGTGCCCACACCACATGCGTACTAGTTTTTATGATCAGATCAGCCGATTGACGGCGGCGGGCTTCCCTTCGTCGGTCCTAAACGCGGTCGCCGAGTCACTACTGCAGAAGATGAAACGTGGAACACAAAGGGATAGAGCTACTTGGGATCCTTCGGGTTCCAAGCTTCAAGTCGTGCCTTACGTACACAAGCTCTCCCACAATATTAAGAAGGTTGCTGCAAGGCATGGTGTGGCTGTGGTCTTTTCAGCGCCAGAAAAGCTCGCCAAGTTATGTCCGCGTATTTGCAATGGCAAGAGACGCGGTTGCGTGAAAAAACATGAGACTGCCTTCGTCAAATGTTCCATGGGAGTTGTATACTCCATTCCTTTTTCCTGCGGTAACGTGTACATTGGCATTACCGAGCGATGCCTCAATGACCGGCTTAGGGAGCATGCGCTAAAGGTTAAGAAAAACGAGGACAAGTACGCACATCTTGTGTCGCATATTGCCGCATGTGGGTGTGAACCACGATTCTCTGATACAAGGATTCTAGGGAGAAGCTCAAATTTATCAGCACGTTTGCTGTTAGAAGCATATTATATAGAAAAGAATAAAAATATATGTATCAGCGAGCCCTCTTTGGTGTTGCATCAACAAGAAATATCTTTCCTTGATGCGAGGGTTTAGCGATTATATCTCCTTTTCGTGTTCACCCCCTTTTTTTACTTGTTCCTTGTGGTGTGGTGACGCCATTTACTTCACGTGATGTTGGCTTTCTACTGGCGCAGTTCTGTTAGTTTGTGCCTTTGCGCATTTCGATGTATGTATTTAAGAAGGTCAGATAGGAGCAATAAAGCAGTTGGTAGTGAGCGCTGCGTGTCGTGTGTGTTGCTCTGGTGGAAGTGTGAGTGCTTGTGTGAGTGTTTGCGTGAGTCGAGGTTGCGCCAAATTTCTAATATTATGGTGGAGATACAAACGTCATTACTACCGAACCATCAACCTCGCCCTGCAAATACACTCCCTTCGAGTTTAACCGTAACAGTTTTGTGGTGGAGGTGCGGGGTACTCGCCCAAGACGACGGAGCCACTGCCGCTAGGTCTTCGCCGAAGCTGAGGCCTCGCGCGACTGCCTCCAACACTACCGCGATGTCAAACAACGGTGACTTACAGTCACCTTCAACTCTTCCGGCGCGGATATCCAGCGCCTCGATGCGTCAGTTGGACCCACGCCCTTTCTCAGGGAAACCCGGTGAGGACGTGGAAGAATGCCTGACACACTACAAACGAATGAGCAAGTGCAACGGCTTGGATGCTACGGCTCAGCTAGAGTATGTTGCTCTCTTCCTGATAGACACTGCTCTTGTGTGGTTCGAGAACCACGAAGAGTCACTAACAACGTGGGATCACTTCGCTATCCAACTCACAGAGTGCTTTTGGGATTCCACTGCGAAAAGAAAGCGAGCCAAGTAGACATTACTTCAGCGTGCTCAAGTGCCAGGTGAGACATGTACCACGTATATTGAGACGATCCTGAAGCGCTGTAAGACGGCGAATCTTCTTATGTCCGAAGAGGACAAAGTCGGGCATCTTCTGAAAGGTATTGCCGAAGACATGTATACCTACTTGATTGGTAAGGAGAGCCTCAATTCAGTAGCTGACGTGACCCATTATTTCCGCACGTTTGAGACCTTGAAGCTACACCGTATCACACCATATTTCGGCAGGTTGGCGACTGTTGCGATGATTGCGAGCGTTGAGGACAGCTTCAGTATCCATTGGGACCTTGCTACCACTGTGAGGCAAATCGTGCGCGAGGAACTCGAGTGACACAGCAAATCAATGAACGCCGTGAAGGCCGAACAGCTCGATTGCGCTTCTAATCAACCTCACGAAGCTGCACCAGTGCTTTCTTCGCTGTCAGCCATGCCAGGCGTTGCAAACCGTCGAACTTATCCCCCACAACCGCACCACCATATGTTTCCTGACGACGTGACGCATGGCCAACACGGTCATCGGGGTACGACGACAAATCGGCACTGTGAAGATCGTATCTGCTACTCGAAGCGTCTAAGGGCGGCTCATCCCGAAGTCTACAACATCGGTCGCCCTTCACCTGTTTGCTACAGCTGCGGTGCGACAGGACACATCTCTCATTTTTGTCGCCGTCGCCGCCAGACAAGGTATGGCCCACCACCGACTTGGCCTAACTTTGAAGGCGCAAAGAATATCATTGGCCGGCAAAACATCGCGCAACAGACGCCATAGTCTCGCCACCCAGGAATTTCTTTCGCCATTTTAACAGGAAGAGTGACTCGCCAGCATCAGACCGCAGCTGGTCAACACCAACCAGTCGCTCACGCCGTTCACCATCCCCACGGCGACATTCTACACCACCGCCTCCATCGGGAAATTAGCCAGCGCGGCCTATGGAGGTAAGGTCGTCGGCCGGTCCCCGTCTCTGCAAACTGCTCCTCTTCCTATTATGTTGTCCCAAAACAAAGTGTGTGTGTTAATTTATAGTGTGCCTGCAACTCCGTTAGTGCATTCTGGTGCTACGGTTTCCGTCATGAGTGCAACATTCAAGGAAAGACTTGGTCGGAAGGTTATGTTCCCGTGGGATGGTGGTGTGACATTTCGTGGTGTTAGCGGAGAGTGCCTCGTTCCTCTAGGTATTTGTGTTGCAAGTGTTTTGTTTGGTGCTGAATATCTTGTCACGAAATTTTCGGTATTACCATGGTGCACTCTTGATGTGATTCTTGGGATCGACATTCTTCAGGATTGTGGTGCTTCGGTTAATTGTGGCCCACGCAAAATTACGGTGAATAACGCACTTTTGTCTACACTTGCTGAAACATCTCTACCGGAGAAAAACTGTTTCGTCGTGTTGAATCATGCTCTTTTAGCGCCGTGGTCTTTATCACGTGTTCCTGTTGATCTTGCTGTTGCCGACCTTTCATCGTTTGACGCACATATTCAACCACTTGCGATGGCTTGCGTGACGAAAATTGTACTTGTGCCTCGTTCTCTCGTGACAGTTGTGAACAGCGCCTCAAGCTTATGGGCTTTCAATTGTTCTTCGGTGCCTGCTGTTCTTCCACGTGATATGAAGCTTGCCGAGTTCGACGAAATCACGTACGGTACTATCAACGTTTTAAGCGAAGGGCAGCAGTCTGAAACAAGCGAACCCCAAAGAAGCAGTTCTGAAGTATAGATCCTAAGAATGATCAGCAAGTCGCTACGCTCACATAAACGCCTCGCTCTTGCACGTGTCCTTATGACACATCTTCGGAGTTCGATTTCACAAAAGGTGACACGGAGACTTCACTACCGCGTGCTCGTGCTCATCACAGAATTTACACCGGATTTGCGCACCCAGTTCGTCAAAAACCTCACGGCGTGTCGTCCACAGAGAGGACAGTGATAGCTGATTAGGTCACCGGTCGTATGTTGCGGAAAGGGGTTGACCTATATTCATCTAGTCCGTGGGGAGTGCCTGTGATCTTAGTAAGAAAGAAGGATGGTTCATGGCTCTTTTGCGTAGACTATAGAAAACTAAATGCGGTTACCGAAAAAGATGTGTGTCCACTTCCTATAATTGATGACGTCATTGATTGCCTGCATTCCGCTGCCTACTTTTCGTCACTGGATTTGCGATCAAGTATTGGCAAATACTCATGCGATACCGATAAAACAATTGGCAAATACACAGCAACTTCAGAGTAATGATTTTATTTGAAAAAGCACTACATCCTTGCAAAACCTTGCATCACAAAAAAATAGGTCATTCGTGCTGAGTTGTTCGCACCACGTTTCTGGCTGTATTCACAAGCGTCGTGGACAACACGAGCGCCGAGGGTGAATTTTAAACCCGTGCACAGCTCAAAAAGAAAAATACGTCACCCTTCATTGTAAAGTAGCAACTAATTAAATCTTGTTATGAGGTAATTGGGGCAGCAGCCTATTATTCTGGATCCCTTATTTTGGAACACACGAAAACACAGACTCAATAAAAGACAACTCAAGAGACCGAGTGCTGCTTCTCCCCAACGATCGAGTCGTCCGTTCTCGATCACGCTTCTGAAACCTTTATCTTTTATATACTTTTTTTGCGATTTGAGATGATAAAATTTCAATACAAAAGAGCACTGTCTTCACCGAATCTTGCATTAGTCTTCGTTAAAGAGATTTATATTTAGCAAGTCACGCTATGACAATGATTACTTTCCTGGACAAGGAATGTCGTCGGTGTGTTAAGGGAAGTTTGTTTTATTAAACGAAGAAAGGAGAAGTGTAATGCAGAAGAAAAAGGTGCCTTCCTGAAGAGAAATACTTGTTCTATAACAACCTTTCTGTTCGCAGAAATTTTATTACCAACCTCTCGAACAAAGTTTTTATTGCCGCTCATTGAACAAATCGATTGGCCTGTCGAATTATGTTTTTTTTTCGCTTAAGTCTTTGTTTAAGTGATTTATGTTTTGGCAAGTAGCGCTCCGCTAATAATTACGCTCCTGTACAAGGAATGTCGATTGTGTAAAGGTTTGTTTAATCTCTAAAACAAAGGAAGTTTTCCTAAGCGAAGGAACGGGAAGTGTATTGCAGAAGAAAAAGCTGCTTGTTTGAAGAGAGATGGTCATATGTCACCGTTTCAGCATGGACCTAATGATCAGTTAGTAGCTGAAATAGGAATTCTTCATCACCAAGCAATCCAGAAACAGCACAGCATTGTGTATGAGTGGATACCAGAATATTGCGGTATATATGGCAATGACTGCGCAGATAAGGCCGCTAGATCTGCACACGATGGTACCCAATACACAGCCATCCCGTTCTCAAGAACCGACTCAGCTACCAGACTTCGTTCGATTGTACGTTATCTCACGCTGGTACAGTGGAACTCGACAGAATTCACTAACTCGCGCCTTCATAACTTGGATCCCGATCTGCATCTTCGTCTTCCCTCAGGAATATCTCGAGCTGAGGAGACTCTTTCATGCCGCCTGTGGCTTAGAGTGGCCTTCACAAACGCATACTCCTACCTCTTTTGAATGGTGAGCTCTTCTACATGCACCTACTGCAGCTGCGAAGAAACCAGAGCACGCCTTCTATGTGAGTGAGCCCATTACAATTCGCAAAGACAAGAACTGACAGCAGCTCTGGGTAGACTAGATGATCGGCCTTTGTCAGAACAAAGAATTCTGGGTGATTGGCCGAGCCCATTCTCAGCCTAGAAGACTTTGAAAGCTTTACTACGCTTTTCACGGCAACTGGCCTCACAGACAGACTGTACTGTCTCATACTCATTGATGTTGCCTTTTCTTTATCGCTATCATTTGTATTTCTCTCTCTGTCTCTTCGCAACATTTCTTTTTACCATTTTTATTCCCCTTACCCATTTCCCCAGCACAGGGTAGCCAGCCGGCCTATTAACTGGCTAACCTCCCTGTCCTTCCGCTTAAACTTTCCTCCTCTTTGAACTCTAACAACCTCCGTATTCGAATAAATTTTTACGAACCAAGTTTCTATTTCCGCTCACTGAAAAAATAACGTGGCGCTGCCGGTGTACATTTCACCGGGAATAACTTCATGTAACCGGAGTGACTGTGTGGTCCCTCTATTACATACTTCTCTGGTTTTTCAGGAAGGCTATCGGATTCTTTAGCATTTTACTTGGGCGTATTTTACGCACAGATTTTTTTTGTCCAGGCGTTAATTTATTGAGCTGAATCAGAAGTATTATTTTATTTCGATGCTACGCTGTCTGTATACTTTCTGCTGATCATGCCATGCATCGGCTAGACAATAAAATTTCCATGAAAACACACTATCTTTACAGTGTAAATAGCCACAAGGCAGTCGTGGGATTGAGGCATAAAGCCGTAAAGGGTCTTTGCCTGAAAGGAAAGACTACGGAGTGGATAGAGACTGGTCTCAGCCCGCCAGTGTGCCATGTATTGCCGTCGCTTGTAAACGTCGTAAATATCTGCAAATATACATTTCCTTGTAAGATTATTGGTGGAGGTGCTGGGTACGCCTACCTGGCTTTCCCGACAAACCAACACGGAACTTCGAAGTGGTCGCCACATTCATTTTCTTCCATTTGCTCAACAGGCCCACCCACAAGAGCAACAGCAGCCGCAGCAGCAGCAGCAGCAGCAGCAGCAGCAGCAGCCTCCTTTGATTCTCCTGCCTCCACGAGACCTCAGAACCTTCTCGGGCACAGGCAAGGACAAGGTGAATGCTGAAGATTGGGTCGCATTGTACGAGCGCGTGCGGGGATACTACAGGTGGGACCCCACGCTGATGCTGGCCAACGTTGTATTTTACTTGTGGTATACGGCGCTCACCGGGTATGAGACGCATCAGTAGCAGTTGGCCAGCTGGGACATTTGCAAACTGAAGCTTGTCGAGTTGTCCAGCAGGCCATTTGGGCAACAGCAAGCTATGAGGAAAAAACCTGGAATGTCGCGTGCAGACATCGACGGAATCGTATGTATCTTACATACAGAACGTATTGGGCCTCTGTCGAAAGGCGGACGAGAACATGAGCGAAACTGACAAAATCGCTCACATAATAAAGGGAATTGCTGATGACGCCTTCAATCTGTTGATCGTTAAGGATTGCGCCACCGTCGACGCGGTTGTGAAGGAATGTCAGCGCTTCGAGCATGCCAAGAACCGTCGCATAACACGCCAGTTGGCACGTCTGCCTAATACTGCAGCCATTTCAACCTGCGAAGACAGCCTCAAGTTCATGCAAGCTACATCGTCCAAAAATGTCACCCGAATCGTTCGCCGCAAACTCGAAACAATGGCTCCAGCAGCCATCGCTTCCGACAGTCCTCAAGACAATGCATCCACCGTCTCCCTCATCCAAGCCGTCGTTCGCCAAGAAATATCAAATCACGGCATCGCATCTGTTTGCGCTGTTCGCACTACCCAGAGCTCGGCTTCTGTTAACCAGATTCCGGTGTACCCTCCACGCTACCCTTCCCACTACCGGAACCCTGCCGAATTGAGAACGTTGGATGATAGACCAATCTGTTTTCACTGCTCTCGCACCGACCACATTTTGCGCTACTGTCGCTATCGTTGGACATCCAGTTCATCTTGGAACACTGGGACATGACGTCGCTTTGAAGGCAACTCTCACCGGTTTTCTACTCCGTACGATCCACAGCCTGCTCCTACTAACGTTCAGGGCCGAAGGTTCAGCTGGTCACCATCACCCCAAGGCCGCCGATCTCTCTCGCCGATGATTTCTCGATCCAGGTCCCCTGCACGACCTGGGCCCTCAACCTCGGGAAACTAGACCATGCAGCTCCCGGAGGTGACGCTGCATTAATGACCTGTTCTACGATTTCTCTGTTGACGATTCCTACACACCGCAATATTTTGGACCTTTTGGTGGATGACGTAACCGTTACAGCCCTCATAGACAATGGCGCACAAATTTCAGTCATGAACGCTGCTCTCTGTGTTAAACTGCGAAAAGTGATCACGCCTCCTATTAAGTGGACAGTAATGCTTGCCGATGGGAGTACATCTACCGTTCTCGGCATGTGCACCTCTCGCGTGTGTATTGCTGGCCGCCAGACCGTCGTATTGTTCACCGTGCTTGAGCAGCGCCCACATGACGTGATTCTCGGTCTAGACTTTCTCTCTGTGCACTCCGCCCTTATCGACTGCCCGACGGGTCTTCTTCAGTTGCAGCTACCTTTTGACGCCGCTGTTGCCTGTGATGCTCAAAGTCGCCTTTGTGCCACCGAGTTCCTGCATCTTCCGCCGCAAGCCGCGACTTACGTGCAGCTCGTGTGTGATCCGCCTGTGCGCGATGGTGAATATGTCGTTTCACCTATTATCGACGTTGTGCTAAAGCATTCTACTGCTGTTTCGCACACCGTGGTGAGAGTACGCAACAACCAGACCCATTTGTCTCTTTTGAACTTTGGTTTCTCCGCGCACGTGCTGCCTGCTGGTATCAAACTAGGCATCATGTCGTCGCTGCAAGAGTGTGATGTTTCTGAACTGTCGGCTGAGCAACCTATTCCGCACGTCAACTTGCTCACTGCGCCCAACCTGTCAAGCATTGACATTATTAACATAATAGCACCAGATCTTTCTCCCTCCGAACCACAAGACCTCCACCGTCTGTTGACATCTTGTGCAGACATATTCGATCTTGACAACCACCCTCTGGGCTAGGCATCATTTGTGACCCATAACATCAACACCGGCGATTCCAACCCAATACATCGCCGCCCTTACCGTGTCTCCGCGGCCGAACGCAGTGTCATCCAGAAAGAGGTCGAGAAAATGCTCGCCAAAGGCGTCGTCGAACACTTATCTAGTCCGTGGGCATCCCTGGTCGTGCTTGTCAAGAAGAAGGGCAACACGTGGCAGTTTTGCGTCGACTGTAGACATCTCAACAAGGTCACTAAGAAGGACGTTTAACCCTTACCAAGAATACATGACGCCCTTGACTGCCTTCATGGCGCAAAGTTTTTTTCGTCCATTGACCTTCGATCTGGTTATTGGCAGATCGCTGTTGACCCACGGGACCGTGAAAAAAACAGCATTTGTAACCCCAGATGGGTTATACCAATTTCAAGTAATGCCGTTTTGGCTTTTTAATGCGCCGGCCACCCTTGAGCGCATGTTGGATTCCCTTCTGCGCGGCTTCAAATGGTCCATTTGCTTATGCTACTTAGATGATATATTTGTTTTTTTCACCGACGTTCGCAAGCCATCTTGAGCGATTGTCCAGTATTCTTCAAGTATTCCGCCACGCTGGTCTCCAGCTGAACTCCTCAGAATGCCGTTTCTGCCGTTGCGAAATAACTGTACTTGGTCACCTCGTTAACGCATCTGGGGTACAGCCCAACCCGGACAATATCCGCGCAGTGACTCAATTTCCCGTACCCTATTCTGCTTAGGATGTCCGGAGCTTCCTTGGTTTGTGCTCCTATTTTCGCCGCTTTATCCGGAATTTCGCCGATATTGCGCGGCCTCTCACCGAGCTTCTTAAAAAGGACGTCCCACTTACTTGGAACTTGCCTCAAAGTGCTGCATTTTCGGCGCTCATTGCAGCCCTCACGACTACGCCAATACTAGCTCACTTCGATCAGACTGCCCCGACAAAAGTTCGTGCTGACGCGAGTGGCCATGGAGTTTGGGCTGTTTTAGCTCAGCGTCAGCATGGACGTGACTGCATCATCGCCTACGCCAGCCGCCTTTTATCTCCTGCCGAGAAGAACTATTCCATCACCGAAAGAGAGTGTCTTGCTCTTGTTCGGGCTGTCGCTAAATTTCGCCCGTACCTGTTCGGCCCGCAGTTTTACTGTTGTAACTGACCATCATGCACTCTGCTGGCTTTCCTCGCTCAAAGATCCCACGGGACGTCTCGGTTGTTGGTCTCTCCGCCTCCAAGAATACACCTTCTCGGTCGTATGTAAATCTGGTCACCTCCATCAAGACGCCGACTGCTTGTCACGGTATCCAGTGGATCCGCCAGACGCCACAGAGAGATCTACTGAGGCTTGCGTCTTCTCAATATCAGACTTTCTTGATATCGCTTCTGAGCAATGCCGCGACCCGGATTTACTTCCCATCATAGATAGCCTGAGTTCCGCTACTCCACCCACTTCTATGAACTTGTATTTCCTTCATGAAGGTGTTGTCTACCGCCACAACATGCGCCCTAATGGTCCTGACCGCCTTCTTGTCGTGCCTTCCCATTTGCGTGCAGATGTTCTCCGACAGCTTCACGATGAACCTGCCGCTGGTCACCTGGGAGTCACCCGCACTTATGATCGCGTCCGGCGTCGTTTTTTCTGGCCACGCTTGTATCGCTTTGTGCAAAAGTATGTCACCTGCTGCGACCTTTGTCAACGTCGAAAACGACCAACATCGCTTCCAGCTGGCCTTCTTCACCCTATTGAGATTCCTGCTGAACCATTCTACCGCGTAGGGCTCGACCTTCTCGGGCCGTTTCCCACTTCTGCATCCGGGAACAAATGGGTTGCCGTGACGACCGACTACGCGACACGTTACGTGATCACCCGCGCTCTTAAAAAAGAGCGCTACTGATGTCGCCGACTTTCTACTGCATGACATCATTTTCCATCACGGCGCTCCTCGATAGCTCGTTACTGACCAAGGCCGATACTTTTTATCTCGTGTCATCCAGGATATCGTACGTTCCTGTTCCACGAACCACAAGTTCACTACGGCATACCATCCACAAACTAATGGACTTACAGAGCGCCTGAATCGCACTATCACCGACATGTTGTCAATGTATGTTTCTCCAGACCACTGTGACTGGGACGCAACGTTACCCTACGTCACCTTCGCTTACAACTCCTCCCGACATGACATCGCAGGCTATTCCCCGTTCTACCTTCTTTATAGACGTGAACCCTCTCTGCCTCTTGATACACTCCTTCCCGCTGGTTCAAGCTCCCCTGTCAATTACGTCCGCGATGCCATTGAGTGAGCCGACGCAGCACGACAGATTGCCCAAGAATGACTCATACTTTCTCAAGCCTCTCAAAAGATCGATACGATCGTCACCACCGTGAAGTTCCGTATGCACCAGGTTCTCTAGTACTCTTGTGGACCCCATGTAGTCACATTGGTCACTCAGAAAAGCTTTTATTTCGCTATGACGGACCATACAAAGTCACACGCAAGATCACCAGCCTTACCTACGAGATACAGCGAGTCGTCGATGAAGCGCACTCAATGCCACCACCAGCTACTGTTGTGAACGTCGTAATACTGAAGCCTTATGTGTCACCCAACAACCCCCTTTCGTGACAAGTGCCGGGTCGGCGCTTTTCAACGCCGCGGGGTAGTGCCACAACGCAGTAGTGGGATTGGGGCATAAAGTGGTAGAGGGTCTCTGCCTGAAAGAAAAGACGACAAACTGGCAAAAGACTGGTCTCGGCCCCCCAGTGTGCCAGGCATTGTCATCGATTGTAAACGTCGTAAATATCTGCAAATATACATTTCCTTGTAAGATAATTTTCCGTAGAGCTTAAGCACAGAAAACTCGAGACAATACTTATGTTGTCCGATTTATAAAAATAGGTGAACATGTTTGGGAGAAGACCTAGATTTTGGGAACAATGACAATAACCAAGCGTACAAAAAGCCGCGAGAAAACAAGTAAAATTACTGAAGATCACGTGAATTCACAGCGTGAAAAAAAAGGGATCGTGTGATTCATGAAAATTGCGAAAAAAATACCACATTCCAAATTCTTGCCAATAAGGCGGTAAAGCTCGTGCTCCGAGATTAAAGCACTGGGTGTTAACACTCTTCGAGGCTATTATATTCTCAAGAAGAAGTGTCTCCTATTGCCAAAGAGCGGCAGCACTCTGCAGGCAGGCTTGCTTAAAAGGAAAAAAGGGGCGGCGTTTTTTCAACTTGGAGTGCTGCCACTTCTGGTAGCAGCGCTTCGGATATCTCGATTCCACCAGGCGCAAGTATTGCTCGTAATTCTGCACCTCGCTGCGATAAGCTGCCGCGCGATCGTTTCGATGAACACTTTTTCCCCTTACTCTCTTCTTTATTTTTTATTTCTCTGCACTTTTGTCGTCCGGGGACTTACGAACAAATGCCAAACTTTCCACTGTTCCCTTGGAAGTGGCGTCGGCACTCAATGCTACTAGCACAGGAATATTTTTCTTGCCTATATTGGTAGAGTTCATTAGGAACGCTAGTTTGATGCAAGTACAGAAGTGTAGCAAAGCCACTGGCGGATAGAGTTAATGGTTATTATCACCAACTTTATAAAGCGAACTACGTTGCAGTGATGAAAACATTGAACAAAAAACCACATGCCGAATGTTACACCTGCCTCAACGGAATGTCGACGGCTCCGTAAAACAATAGGCAAATACACAGCAACTTCAGAATAATGATTTTATTTGAAAAAGGACTACATCCTTGCAAAACCTTGCATCACAAAAAAATAGGTCACTCGTGCTGAGTTGTTCACACCACGTTTCTGGCTGTATTCACAAGCTTCGCGCACAGTAACAGTGTCGAGGGTGAGTTTTAAGCCCGTGCACAGCTCAAAAAGAAAAATACGTCGCCCTTCATTGTAAAGTGTCAACTAATTAAATCTTGTTATGAGGTATTCAAGGCAGCAGCCTATTATTCTGGATCCCTTATTTTGTAACACAAGAAACCCAGACTCATTAGAAGACAGCAGCTCATGAGACCGAGTGCTGCTTCTCCTCAAAGTTCGAATCCTCCGTTCTACATCACGCTTGCGAAACATTCATCTTTTATATACTTTTTTGCAATTGGAGATGATAACGTTGTATTGTAACACAGAAGAGTACTGTCTTCACCGGATCTTGCATTAGTCTTCGCTAAAGTGATTTACACTTAGCAAGTCACGATATGTCAATGATTACTTTCCTGGTCAAGGAATGTCGTCGGTGTGTTAAGGGAAGTTTGTTTTCTTAAACGAAGAAAGGAGAAGTGTATTGCAGAAGAAAAAGCTGCCTTCCTGAAGAGAAATACTTGTTCTATAATAAGCTTTCTGTTCGGAGAAATTTTATTACCAAGCGCTCGAACAAAGTTTCTATTGCCTCTCTTTGAACAAATCGCGTGGCCCTGTCGAGTTATGTTTTTCCGCTGAAGTCTTTGTTCAAGTAATTTATATTTGGCAAGTCGCGCTCCGCTAATAATTACGCTCCTGTACAAGGAATGTCGAGTGTGTGAAGGTTTGTTTGATGTCTCAAACAAAGGAAGTTTTCTTAAGTGAAGAAACAGGAAGAGTATTGCAGAAGAAAAAGGTGCCTGTCTGAAGAGAGGTGGTCTTAAGTCACCCTTCGACCATGGACCTAATGAACAGTTAGGTGCTGAAATGGGACTTCTTCATCACGAAGCAATCGGGAAACAGCACAGCATTGTGTATCAGTGGATACCAGAGTATTGCGGTATATATGGCAACGACCGCGTAGATGAGGCCGCTAGATCTGCACACGACGGTAGCCAATACACAGCCATCCCGTTCTGAAGAACCGACGCAGCTACAAGACTTCGTTTGCTTGTACGTGATCCCATGCTGGTACAGTGGAACTCGACAGAATTCAAACACGCGTGCCTTCATAACTTGGATCTTGTTCTGCAGCTTTGTCTTTCCTCAGGGATATCTCGAGCTGAGGAGACTCTTTCATGCCGTCTGTGGCTTGGAGTGGCCTTCAAGAACGCATACTCCTACCTCATTTGAATGGCCAGCTCTTCTACATGCACCTACTGCAGCTGCGAAGAAACCAGAGAACGCCTTCTATGTGAGTGAGCCCATTACAATGCGCAAAACCACAACTGACAGCAGCTCTGGATAGACTGGATAATTGGCCTTTGTCGGAACAAAGAATTCTGGGTCATTGGGCGAGCCCATCCTGGGCAAGGTATGTCATCGGTGTGTTAAGGTTTTTTTCTCTTAAATAAAGGAAGTTTTCTTAAGGGAAGGAACGGGAAGTGTATTGCAGAAGAAAAACCTGCCTTCCTGAAGAGAAATGCTTGTTCTCTAACAACCTCTTTTGTCAGATAAATTTGTATTACCAACCTCTCGAACCAAGTTTCTATTGCGGTTCACTGAAAAACATTGCCTGGCCCTGTCGGATTATGTTTCTTCGTTTAAGTCTTCGTTTAGGTGATTTATATTTTATAAGTCGCGCTAGATTAATATTTACTCTCCTGTGCAAGAAATCTCGTGGGTGTGTTAAGGTTGGTTTGTTTTCCTAAGAAAAGGAAGTTTTCTTAAGCGAGGAAACGGGAAGTGTATTGCAGAAGAAAACGCTGCCTGTCTGAAGAGTAATGCTTATATTCTAACAACCTCCGTGTTCGAAAAAAGCTTTATTAGCAACCTTTCGAACCATGTTTCTATGGCCGCTCACCGACGAAATCTCGGGGCGCTGCCGGAGTACTTTTCACTTCAATTTAACTTCATGTAACCGGAGTGGCTGCGTGTCCCCTCTGTGGTATATTTCTCTGGTTTTTCAGGAAGGCTATCGAGTTTTTAGGGTCGAAGCTTCCTAAAGCGACCTCCGTTCGTCCCACGTAGTCGTAGTCGTAGTGTGTAAGAAGTGTTAGATTTGGACCTGCAAGGTGGGGCCTGTGGGTGATTTCTCAAGTGATTTGTTGAACAATAAAAAGTTCACGGCGTGCGCGTTAACAAAAAGTCGAATGGTCCTGCCTCTCAATTCTCATTAGCAGCCTTTGGCATGCGTATTGACCACTATCTGACAGGAAAAGGTTGCTACGTTATACTCGCTGTGCGTAACCTCCTTGATTTTAAAAAGGTTTAGCGAGCGTGGGGTCGCAGTGCCATGCATTCAGTGAACTAGTATATACCATGAATTCGGCGTGGTTAAAGGTGGGAAGTAGACCCGAAGTGCAAGCCGTAAGAAAGCGTGCGTGTGCCACCTCTCGTTTAGCCCATGGTATGTCCGCTGGATAGCGGTTCTTCAATATGGGGAATATATTGAAACAGGTATGAGCCCAGAGAAGAGAAGAGGAGGACGACGTGAACTGGTGGAGATACCAACGCCATTACTACCGAATCATCAACCTCGCCCTGCTAATACACTGTCTTCGACTTTAATGGTAACAGTTTTGTGGTGGAGGTGCAGGGTACTCGCCCAAGACGACAGAGCCACTGTCGCTAGGTCCTCGCCGAAGCTGAGGCCTCGCGCGACTGCCTCCAATGCTACCGGAACTCGCGATGTCAAACAACGGTGACCTACAGTCACCTTCATCTCGTCTGGCGTGGACACCCGGCACCTCGATGCGTCAGCCACGCCCTTTCTCAGGAAAACCCGGCGAGGACGTGGAAGAATGCCTGACACACTACAAACGCATGAGCAAGTGCAAAGGCTGGGATGCTACGGCTCAGCTAGAGTATGTGGCTCTCTTCCTGACAGACACTGCTCTTGTGTGCTTCGAGAACCACGAAGAGTCGCTAACAACGGGGGATCACTTCGCTATCCAACTCACAGAGTGCTTTTGGGATTCCACTGCGAAAAGAAAGCGAGACGAGCAGAGATTACTTCAGCGTGCTCAAGTGCCAGGTGAGACTTGTACCACGTACATTTAGACGATCCTGAAGCTGTGTAAGACGGCGAATCCTCGTATGTCCGAAGAGGACAAAGTCGGGCATCTTCTGAAAGGTATTGCCGAAGACGTGTATACCTACTTGATTATCAAGGAGAGCCTCAATTCAGTAGCTGACGTGATCCATAATAGCCACAAGTTTGAGACCTTGAAGCTATACCAAATCACACCAAAGTTCGGCAAATTGGCGAATGTTGCGACGGTTGCGAGCATTGAGCACAGATGCAGTATCCTTCGGGACTTTGCTACCACTGTGAGGGAAATCGTCCGTGAGGAACTCGAGTGACACAGCAAATCAATGAACGCCGTGAAGGCCGAACAGCTCGATTGCGCTTCTAATCAACCTCACGAAGCTGCACCAGTGGTTTCTTCGCTGTCAGCCATGACAGGCGTTGCAGACAGTCGAGCTTATCCCCTACAACCGCACCACCATACGTTTCCTGACGACGTGACGCATGGCCAACACGCTCATCGGGGTACGACAACAAATCGGCACTGTGAAGATCGTATCTACTACCCGAAGCGCCTAAGGGCGGCTTATCCCGCAGTCTACAACATCGGTCGCTCTTCACCTGTTTGCTACAGCTGCGCTGCGACAGGACATATCTCTCGTTTTTGTCGCCGTCGCCGCCAGACAAGGTATGGCCCACCACCGACTTGGCCTTACTTTGAAGACGCAAAGAATATCATTGGCCGGCAAAAGATCGCGCAACAGACGCTATAGGCTCGCCACCCAGAAACTCCTTCCGTCATTTTAACAGGAGGAGTGACTCGCCAGCATCAGACCGCAGCCTGACAACATCAACCAGTCGCTCACGCCGTTCACCATCCCCACGGCGACGTTCTACACCACCGCCTCCATCGGGAAACTAGCCAGCGCGGCCTATTGAGGTAAGGGCGTCGGCTGGTCCCCGTCTCTGCAAACTGCTCCTCTTCCTATTATGATGTCCAAAAACAAAGTGTGTGTTTTTATTGGTAGTGTGCCTGCCACTTCGTTAGTGGATACTGGTGCTACGGTTTCCGTCATAAGTGCAACATTCAAGGAAAAACTTGTTCGGAGGGTTATGTTCCCGTGGGATGGTGGTGTGACGTTTCGTGGTGTCAGCGGAGAATGCCTCGTTCCTCTAGGTATTTGTGTTGCAAGTGTTTTGTTTGGTGCCGAATATCTTGTCACAGATTTTTGATATTACCGTGGTGCACTCATGATGTGATTCTTGGGATCGCCATTCTTCAGGATTGTGGTGCTTTGGTTAATTGTGGCCCAGGCGAAATTACAGTTAATAACGCACTTTTGTCTATGCTTGCTGAGACAACTTTACCGGAGAAAAACTGTTTCGTCATGTCGAATGATTTTCTTTCAGCGCTGTGGTCTTTATGACGTGTTCCTGTTAATCTTGCTGTTGCCGACCTTTCATCGTTTGACGCGCAAATTCAACCACTTGCGACGGGTTGCGTGGAGAAAATCGCACTTGTGCGTCGTTCTCTCGTGACAGTTGTGAACGGCGCCTCAAGCTTATGGGCTTTCCATTGTTCTTCGGTGCCTGCTGTTCTTCCACGTGATATGAAGCTTGCCGAGTTCGACGAAATCACGTATGGCACTTTCGGCACTATCACCGTTTTAAGCGAAGAGCAGCAGTCTGAAACAAGCGAACCCCAAAGAAGCAGTTCTGAAGAATACATCCTAAAAATGATCAGCAAGTCGCTACACTCACATGAACGCCACGCTCTTGCACGTGTTCTTATGACACATCTTCGGTGTTTGATTTCACAAAAGGCGACACGGAGACTTCACTACCGCATTCTCGTGCTCATCACAGAATTTACACCGGATTTGCGCACCCAGTTCGTCAAAAACCTCACGGCGTGTCATCCACAGAGAGGGCAGTGATAGCTGATTAGGTCACCAATATGTTGCGGAAAGGTGTTGTCCAGGAGTCATCTAGTCCGCGGGCAGCGCCTGTGATCTTAGTAAGAAAAAGGGGTGGATCATGGCGCTTTTGCATAGACTATAGAAAACTAAATGCGGTTACCAAAAGAGATGTCTATCCGCTTCCTATAAGTGATGACGTCATTGATTGCTTGCATTCTGCTGCCTACTTTTCGTCACTGGATTTGCGATCAGGGTATTGGCTAATACCCATGCACCCAAACGACAAAGAGAAAACGGCCTTTGTGACACCCTATGGCCTTTATGGATTTAATGTTATGCCGTTCGATCTTTGTAATACACCAGACACTCGAACGATTTATGGACACAATACTTCAGGGACTTAATTGTGAAGATTGTTTGTGCTATCTAGATGATGTGGTGATTTTTGGCAGCACAATGAACGAGCATAAAAGACGTCTCAGTCTTGTTTTGGATTGCATAAAAAAGGCCGTCTTGATCCTATACTGTAAGAAATGTCGTTATGGTGAAACGGAGACTTTAGTACTTGGACATCTCATTAACCAAAATGGAGTAAGGCGAGACACACGAAAAATCGAGGCCGTCAGCTCTTTCGAACTACCAAAATCAGTGCGGGAATTGAGGAGCTTCTTGGACCTACTATGCTCATATTTTCGTCGTTTCGTACCGAGGTTCGCGGACGTTGTGCATCCCCTAACATGTCTTCTTCAAAAGGACCTCCCTTTCAACTGGACTTCAGCTTGCGATGATGCGTTCCACCAGCTAAAGTTTCTACTAACGTTGGGGCCCGCTTCGATGCGCCCTTGTGTACGGAAGTGCATGCTGGTGCTAGTGGCATCGGCATCGGTGTTGTACTTGTGCAGCGTCATCAAGGAGCTGAGCACGTAGTGGCTTATGCCAGTCGCTCTTTCAACAAAGCTTAACGCAACTATACCGTAACAGAACAAGAATGCTTGGCAGCTGTTTTCGCGATACACAAATTTCGACCTTATATTTATGGACGTCCGTTCACTATCGTTACCGGTCACCACGCTCTAAGCTTGCTGATGAATCTTCGTGACCTGAATGACCGACTGGCACGTTGGGCTCTTCGACTTCAGGAGTACGACTTCGTCACTTCGTTCAAGTCTGGAGTCCGCCACGCAGATGCTGACTGTCTCTCCCACCTTCCCCTGAAGACGAATAAGTGTCAAGAAGACAGTTCTGACGACTGTTCTGCCTCTATTTCTTCCGCATTCCCCGACTTAATTGAGTACTTTCAAGAAAGAAAAAAAGGCTGATATTAGCTTGGAGCCATTACTTGCCAAGGCATTGCGTCCTCAAGCCAACGGCCGCTTTTGGTCCATGACGGCCGTTTATACAAGACAAATTATTCGGCCAAAGGCGCAAGCTTCCTTCTAGTCATACCACAGAACCTACAATTTGACATACTGAAGGTCATGCATGACGATGCGACAGCTGGTCATTTGGGGTTCATCACAACTTTGAATTGGACACAAGAGCGCTTTTACTGGCTCAGAATGCAGGACACAGTCAAGCACTATGTCACAAGTTGCGAACAATGCCAAAGTTACAAGCGGCCTACAACTCCTCTGCCAGGTCTTCTCGATCCGCTGCCACCTCCTCATCTACCATTTGAACAAGTTGGTATCGACCCTTCGGGCCTATTTCCACGCTCTTCTGACAACAAGCGAGGGGTGATAGTGTGCGTCGACCATCTGACTTGTTACGCAGAAACTGCAGCGATACCATCCTCGACAGCGGCGTGCGTGGCCACGTTTTTGCTTAGATTCATGATTCTTCGGCATGGCCCTCCCAGAGTGATCATTACTGATCGTGGTCGTCAGTTCGTTGCGGAAGCCGTGCAAGTATCGGTTCGTCTGTGCAATTCGCAGTTCCGCCATTCATGCCCGTATCACCCTCACATGAATGCGCGGGTACAACGTACGAACCAAACTCTGACTAACAAGTGGCCATGTACGTATCGTATGACCTCAAGGACTGGGACGACGTTCTCCCCTTCATTACTTTGCATATCACACGGCCAAACATGAGACAACCAATTACAGTCCTTTTTACTTCCTATACGCACGTTCACCATTAAGCTGCATCGATACTTTTCTACCATTTGACTTCCATAGCGACACTCCGTCTCCAGGACACTCTGTCTAGCCGAAGAAGCCCAGCGCATTGCTCGTCTTTATACTGTGCCTTCGCAACACCGATCAAAGAAAAGCTATGACAGCCGCCATCAGTCTGTAGCGTACTGCAAAGGAGACTTCGTGTGGTTGTGGACGCCAAAACGTAAAATGGGCCTATGCGAAAAGTTTTTACCTCAGTACAGTGGCCCATTCGTCATTGTTGATCGCTTGAGCGATTTGACATACTTGGTAGCACGGCTGACATCAGCTGGCCGTCGGTCGAACCGGACCTAGCCGGTACTTGTCGCCCACGGTTTCACCCTCAACATTCAGAATGATTCATACTCGCCCAGTGGGCTTCGCCTGGGAGCTGGGAAATGCAATGGGTATGAGCCGAGAGAGGAGAAGAGGAGGTAGACGTGAACTGGTGGAGATACCAACGCCATTACTACCGAACCGTCAACCTCGCCCTCTAATAAACACCCTTCGACCTGAACCGTAACAATATGACGAAACGATGTGAGATGGAGGTACTTGGAGTGTTGAATAGATGGACGAACGGACACACAGACAGATGCATGGATGGATGCATGAATGGACGCAGGGGGGATGAATGGACAAACGCAGGGACGGACGCAGGGACGGGTGGATGGACACATGGACGGTCACACAGATGGACGCATGGTCGGAAGCAAGAACGGATGGACGGACGAAAGCTTCACCCCGCTCTCCATCATTCACTCTGTGGATGTGCTGGCAATTTTTTAGCATTTTACTTTTGGATATTTTACGCACATTGTTAGTTTGTCCAGACTTAAATTTAGTGAGCTAAATTAGCAGTATTATTTTATTTTTATGCTACGCTGTCTATATACTTTCTGCTGATCATGCTACGCGTCGGCTAGATTGTGAAATTTCGATGAAAACATAGCATTCTTGCAGTGTATATTTTTCGTAGAGTTAAGCACAGAAAACTCCAGACAATACTTGTGTTGTTCAATATATAAAAACAGGCGGACAAGTTTGGGTGAAGACCTAGCTTTTGAGAAAAACGACAACAACCGAACGTACAAAAAGCCACAAAACAACAAGTAAAATTACCAGAGATCACGTGAATTCAACAGCGAACGTAAACCTGAGCGTGTTTTTAACAAAAATCACGAAAAGTACCGACTGATTCCAAAGTCTAGCCCGCATAGCGGTAAAGGTTGTGCTCCTAGACTAGCACTTTGGGTGTTATTTATCTTTGAGGCTCCTATGTTCTCGGAAAGAAGTGTCTCGTATTGCCAAAGAGTGGCAGCACCCTTCAGGCCGGCTTCCTCGAAAGGAAAAGGGGCAGTGTTTTTTCAACTTGGCGCGCTGCCAATTCTGGTAGCAGGGTTTCGGCTATCTCGAATCCACCAGGCGCACGTAATGCTCGTCATTTTTCGTCTAGCTGCGATAAGCCGCCACGCGACGGTTTCACTGATCACTTTTTCTCCTTATTCTCTTCTTTTTTGCTTCTCTTCACTGTTGTCGTCTGGGGACTTACGAACAAATGTCAGTTGTTCCACTGTTCCCTTGGGAGCGGCGTCGGAAATCAATGCTACTAGGAAACGAATAGTTTTCTTGCCTATATCGAAAGAGTTCATAAGGAACGCTAGTTTTATGCAAGTACAGAAGTGTAGCAAAGCCACTGGTGGAAACAGTTAACGGTTACCATCACCAACATTATCAAGTGAAGAAAAACTACGTTGCAGTGATGGAAACCTGGAACAAAAAAAAAAAACTACATGCCGAACGTTACACATGCCTCAATCGAACGTCGATTGGTCCGTAAATAGACTTGGCTAATACGCAGTGAATTTAGAATAACAAATTTCTTCGAAAGAGCATTACATCCCTGCAAAACCTCGCATCGCGAGAAAGAAAATAACAAGTCACTCCTGCTGAGTTGTTCGCACAACGTTTCTGGCTGTATTCACCAGCGTCATGCACAACATGAGCGCTCGGGGTGAGTTTAAAACCAATGGGCAGCTCAAAAAGGAAAATACGGTGCCCTTCATTACAGAGTCGCAACAAATGACATTTTGATATGAGGTAAATGCAGCAGCCAAATAGTCGGAATCCCTTATTTTGTAACACAAGAAAATATGGATTTACAGAACACGACAGCTCGCGAGACCGAATGCTGACTCTCCACAAAGATCGAGTTCTCCGTTCTCCATCACGCTTCCGAAACATTTATCTTTTATATACTATTTTGTGATTTCAGTTGATAACGTTGTAACGCAGAAGGGCGCTGTCTTCACTGGATGTTGCAGTCGTCTTCGTTAAAGGGATGTCTGTTTAGCAAGTCACGCTAGGCCAATGATTACTTTCTTGTGCAAGGAATGTCGTCGGTGTGTTAAGTTATGTTTGTTTTCTTAAACGAAGAAACGGGAAGTGTATTGCCGAAGAAAAAGCTACCCTCCTGAAGTGAAATACTTGTTCTATAACGACATCCATGTTTGGATAAATTTTTATTACCAACATCTCGAACCAAGTTTCTATTGCTATTCACTGAAAAAATGCGTGGCCCTGTCGGATTATGTTTCTTTGCTTGCGTGTTCGTTTAAGTGACTTATGTTTGGCAAGTCGCACTAGGCTAATAATTACTCTCCTGGGCAAGGAATGTCACCAGAGTGTTAAGGTTTGTTTGATGTCTTAAGCAAAGGAAGTTTTCTTAAACGAAGAAACGGGAAGTGTATTGCAGAAAAAAAAACCTGCCTGTCTCAAGAGATATCGTCTTATGTCACTCTTCCACCATGTGCCTAATGAACAGTTAGTAGCTGAAATAAGACTTCTTCATCACCAAGCAATCGAGAAACAGCCCAGCATTGTGTATCCGTGCATACCAGATTATTGCGGTATATATGGCAATGACCACGCAGATGAGACCGCTGGATTTGCACCCGACGGTACTGAATACAAAGCCACACCGTTGTCAAGAACCAATGCAGAGTCAAGACTTCATTCGCTTGTACGTGATCTTAGGCTGGTATACAGTGGAACTCGACAGAATTGACAAACGCGCGCCTGCATAACTTGGATTCCGATCTGAGCTTCGCCTTCACTCAGGGATATCTCGAGCTGAGGAGACTCTTCTATGCCGCTTGTGGTTGGAGTAGCCTTCACGAACGCGTGCTCCTACCTTATTAGAATGGCCAGCTCTTATACATGCACTTATTGCAGCTGCGAAGGAACCATAGCGCGCCTTCTAAATGAGGGCACCCATTTCAATGCGCAAAGAGAACTGACAGCAGCTCTGGATAGACTGGATGATCGGCCTTTGTCACAACAAAGAATTCTGCGTCATTGGCCGAGCCTATCCTCAGCCCAGAAGACTTTGAAAACTTTACTACGCTTTTTGCGGACAACTGACCTCAGAGACAGACTTTAAGGTCTTATACTCGGTGATGTCGCCTTTCCTTTGTCGCTATTTTTTGTTATTTCTCCCTCTCTCTTCGCAACATTTATTTTTACCATCATTTATTCCCCTGTCCCCTTTCCCTAACACAAGTTAGCTAGCTGGTCTAAGAACTGGCTAACCTCCCTGTCCTTCCGCTTAAACTTTCCTCCGCCTTGTCCTCTAGCAAGCTCCGTATTCGAGTAAATTTTTATTACCAACCTCTCGAACCAAGTTTCTATTGCCGCTCACTGAAGCAATCACGTGGCACTGCCGGAGTACGTTTCACCGGGATTTAACTTCGTGTAACCGGAGTGACTGCGTGGCCCCTGCGCTGTATATTTATCTGGTTTTTCTGGAAGGCTATTGGGTCCTTTAGCACTTTACTTGGAGGTATTTTACGCACATTGTTACTTCGTCCAGACATAAATTTAGTGAGCTAAATCCAAAGTATTATATTATTTTTATGCTACGCTGTCTGTATACTTTCTGCTGATCATGCTGTGACGTCCCCGCAAACACAGACTGAACCCCGGCCCTTTCAAGATGTTACGTTCATTTCTTAAACCCACGCATGGGAAAAAAAAGGAAGAAAAAACTTTCGGGATGACGAAAGCACGTTCCGGAGTGAAGTTCCTGGACGGATTCTGTCGACGGTTCTCGCACCCCCCCCCCGCACAAACACTACGACTGGGTGGGGCCTTGTTGTCTACGTACAGTATGACAGTGTGCGGTGGCAATACTTCGCGCGCACCCTTCAGATTTGTGGCATGGGGGAGCAGCCGAGCACCTTTTCTTTGTTCTTTATTGCAACCCTGCTGCAGCGCCTGTGCCGGGCCCAGCCTGCCTTTCCGTCAGCCTCCGTGGCTCTAGGGCTCATTACTGCGTTCTGCTTGGGTGGCCACCCGCGGCGTTAAATGACGAAGAAGTGGCGGCTGCGGAGCATTTCGCTGGGGACACCGAGTTGCATGGAGGCGTTGAGACTCGATCTGGATATCGGGTCATCAGGAAACAGGAACCGGGGCAATTGGTTTGGCCAAAAACATTTTGGCACTACACTGCAACTCTGGACGTTGGTCATTAGAGACGACGCGCTTGGTCGGGGCATTGAAACCATTGTTCGCCCGTAATTCACATGTCTTCAGACAGCTCGTCCATCTCCCTCTCTGAGGCTTGAGTCTGTACATTGTTAGTTGCTCGACTTTGGTTGGGAGAGGGTTTTCCACTAGTGTCGGCCGCGGGGGCGGCCGTCGAAGATGACACACACTGACTGACAGAGAAATGTGTCGTATCGACAGTGGCAATTGGTTGGGTGCCACAAAGGGTCGGAGTCGTGTCCTACGAAAAGGGACTAAGGAATAGCGATCGAGGAGGCGAGGTGATGAGATCGATATGGTAGAGAGACAAAATGAAACAGGAAGACAATGGTGTGAAGAGAGCGATGCGAGTCGAAGAGATGATGACTGAGGCAGGGATGGCATGACGAGGAATGAAAATTAGAGATGGAAAACGAGGAAGCAAGTGATTTAGGGATGTTATGAAAGAAGATTAAGATGAAAATCGCTGAGAGAGACGACGAAGACGATGAAGACTGAAAACATGGACCATTCGTGAGACGAAGTTTATGAACCCTATTTAGACGAGCTTTGCTGGAAGGGAAGCGGCGCGTTGAGGCATTGCATGGTTTTATTCATTGATAGCTTCATCATTTGTGTCGTCGTGTGCTTTCTTTATATATGCGTGTGCTTGTATTGTTGCAGCTACTTTCTTTCTGTGCCTGCCCTGTGTCGAACGTCGTAAGTGTCTAAATCATGTGATATAATTTTGTGTAGTGGTTTATGTACGCGGGTATACGATGCTTGCAGTTATAAATAAATTAAATGAATCAGTAAACAGGAACAGCTAGTAGCGTCTTCCATTTCCCGGCCCCAGCACGAATCCCTGTGTATGAAAAGTGGTTGAGACGCATAGCCAAAAAGGGAACGGAGGAAATGATCTGAGTGTTCTTCCCTCTCTTTGGCGATCGGTGGCGTAGCGGGGACGTCTCAATGCCAAGCATTGGCTAGATAATGAAATTTGCATGAAAACACAGCACTCTACAGTGTATATTTTCCATGGAAATAAAGCACAAAAAGCTCAAGACAGTACTTGTTTCGAGCTTGTTTGGGTGAAGACCTAGCTTTTGAAAACAATGACAACAACCAAGCGTACAAAGAGCCGCAAAACAACAAGTAAAATTACCACAGATGACGTGTATTCAACTGCGCGAAAAATTTTGGCCGTGTGATTCACAAAAATTGCGAAAAAGTGCCAGATTCCAAAGTCTTCCCCGCATAGCGGTAAAGGTTGTGCTCCGAGAATGAAACAGTGACTGTTGCTTCTCTTTGAGGCTATTATGTTCTCCAACGAGCGGCAGCACTCTGCAGGCAGGCTTGCTTGAAAGGAAAAGGGGCGGCGTTTTTTTCAACTTGGCGCGCTGCCAATCCTGGTAACAGTGCTTCGGCTATCTTGATGCCACCAGGTGCTCGTAATGCTCGTCATTCTGCGTCTAACTGCGATAAGCTGCCACGCGATAGTTTCGATGAACACCTTTTCTCCTTACTCTCTTCTTTATTTTTTTGTTTCTCTGCACTGTTATCGTCTAGGGACTTTCGAACAAATGTTAAAGTTTTCGCTTCTCCCTTGGAAGTGGCTTTAGCACTAAATGCTACTAGGAAAGGAATATTTTTATTGCCTATATCGGTAGAGTTCATTAGGAACGCTAGTTTCATGCAAGTACAGAAGTGTAGCAAAGCCACTGGCGGAAACAGTTAACGGTTACCATCACCAACTTTATCAAGCGATCTACGTTGCAGTGATGTAAACATTAAACAAAAAGCCTCATGCCGAACGTTACACTTGCCTCAATGGGACGCCGACGGCTCCGTAAATAAACTTGGCAAATACACAGCGAATTCAGAATAAAAATTTTATTCAAAAAATCTGGACATCCTCGCAAAACCTTGCATCAAGAAACAAATAAAAAAATAAGTCACTCCAGCTGAGTTGTTCGCACCAGGTTCCTGGCTGTACTCACAAGCGTCGCGCAAAACAAGAGCACCGAAAGTGAGTTTGAAGCCTGTGCACAGCTCCAAAAGAAAAATACGTTGCCCTTCATTGTAGTGTGGCAACAAATTAAATCTTGATATAAGGTAATTGAGGCAGCAGCCTAATATTCTGTGTCCCTTATTTTGTAACACAAAAAACACAGATTCTATAGAACACGACATATCAGGAGACCGAATGCTGCCTCTCTTCAAAGATCAAGTCTTGCGTTCTCCATCATGCTTCCGAAACATTTATCTTTTATTTAATCTTTTGCGATTTGAGATGATAACGTTGTAACGCAAAAGGGCGCTGTCTTCACTGAATCTTGCATTAGCCTTCGTTAAAGTGATTTATACTTAGCAAGTCACGCTATGCCATTGATTACTCGTTTGGGCAAGGAATGTCGTCGGTGTGTTAAGGTATGTTTGTTTTCTTATATGAAAAAACCAGAAGTGTATTGCAGAAGAAAAAAAATTGCCCGCAGCTTCCCTCGGGGGAACACTGAGGAGGATGCGGAGCACATAATTGGTTAACGGGGTGTTAAAGTGCGACTTACTTGGGTCGATGGCTAAATTGGTTAACGTGGTTGTGAAATGGGTTGTTAAATTGCGACTTACTTGGGTCGATGGCTAAATTGGTTAACGTGATTGTAGGAGGGGGTGTTAAATGAGTGAACACGTACACACGTATGCGAAAGGGCGGCGCTGGTCGAAGGGACGTTGATCATTGTGTTTGTGGATTCGTTGGAATTCATTTCACCGCGACCTTGGACGTCGACGCGCCGTACAAACCAACCGACGAGCGGCAAGTGAGCGAGTGAGCGCCGACCTTGAGTATATATACAGCGCGACGGCGCATGCACTGTCAGCTGTTGAATGTTCTCGAAGCGCGACGGCGCATGTGCGTCCACTGGAGAATCAGGAGAATTGTAGAATGTTCTCAAAGGGGAGAAGCGCGCGCGGCACAGATGGTGGGTGACGGTGCATGCGCGCGTCAGCTGTCGAATGTTCGAGAAGGGGGAGAAGCGCAACGGCGCATGCGCGCGCGTCAGCTGCCGATGTTCTCGAAGCGCGACGGCGCATGCGCGCGCGTCAGCTGCCGATGTTTTCGAAGCGTGACGGCGCATGCGCACTACATTATACAGCTAGCGAATGTTCGTGAAGAGGAGAAGCGCACGCGGTGTGTAGAGGAGGAAGGGTGCACAGATGGTGGAGGAGTGAAGCGCGCACGGTGTGTAGAGGAGGAAGGGATGCACAGATGGTGGAAGAAGGAGGAGGAAGCTTGCGGACGGCGCCGCACTACAAGCCTCGAGTATTAGATGCTCCGCATCTAAAAGCTGCCTTCCTGAAGAGAAATACTTGTTCTCTAACAAACCCCCTGTTCGGATAAATTTTTATTACCAACCTTTCGAACCAAGTTTCTCTTTCCGCTCATAATCCGACAGCGCCGTGCGATTTCTTCAGTGAGCAGCAATAGAAACTTGGTTCGAAAGGTTTGTAATAAAAATTTATTCGAATACGGAGCTTGTTAGAGGACAAAGATGAGGAAAGTTTAAGCGGAAGGAGAGGATGGTCAGTCAGTTCTTAGATCGGCTGGCTACCCAGTGCTGGGAAAAAAGTTGAGGAGAGTAAAAGATGGTAAAAAGAAATGTTGCAAAGAGGGAGGGAGCGAGAGAAATAAAAAAAATAGCGACGAAAGAAAGGCAACATCAAATAGTATAAGACACTAAAGTCTGTCTCTGAGGCCAGTTGCCTGCAAGGAGCGTAGTAAAACTTTCAAAGCCTTCAGCTAGGGCTGAGGATGGGCTCGGCCATTGACCCAAAATCCTTTGTACCGACAAAGGCCGACCATTAAGTCTAGCTTGAGCTGCAGTCAGTTCTTGTCTTTGCGCATTGAAATGGGTGCACTCACCTAGAAGGCGCGCTATGGTTTCTTCGCAGCTGCAGTAGGTGCGTGGAGAAGAGCTGGCCATTCTTATGAGGTAGGAGTGCGCGTTCGTGAAGACCACACCAATCCACAGGTGGCATAGAAGAGTCTCCTCACCACGAGATATCCCTGAGAGAAGACGAAGCTGCAGATCGGGATCCATGTTCTTCAGACGCACGTTTGTGAATTCTGTCGAGTTCCACTGTACTAGCGTGAGATCACGTACAAGCGAACGAAGTCTTGTAGCTGCGTCCTTTCTTGAGAAAGGGATGTCTTTGTATTGGGTACCATCGTGTGCAGATCTAGCGGCCTCATCTGCGCCGTCGTTGACATATATACCGCAGTATTATGGTATCCACTGATACACAATGATGCGCTGTTTCCCGACTTCTTGGTGATGAAGAAGTCTTATCTAAGGTACTAATTGTTCATTAGGTCAATGGTGGAAGGGCGACTTCAGACCATCTCTCTTCAAACAAGCAGCTTTTTTTTCTGCAACACACTTCCCGTTTCTTCGCTTAAAAAAACTTTCTTTGCTTAAGACATCAAACAAAACTCAACACACTGACGACATTCCTTGCCCACGAGCGTAATTAATAGCCCAGCGCGACTTGCCAAATATCATCATCATCATCATCAGCCTGTCTACGTCCTCTGCAGGACAAAGGCCTCTCCCAAGTTCCGCCAGTTAACCCGGTCCTGTGCTTGCTGTTGCCAATTTATACCCGCAAACTTCTTAATCTCATCTGCCCACCTAACCTTCTGTCTCCCCCTACCCCGCTTCCCTTCTTTGGGAATCCAGTTGGTGACCCTTAATGACCAGCGGTTATCCTGTCTACGTGCTACATGCCCGGCCCATGTCCATTTCCTCTTCTTTATTGCAGCTATGATATCCTTAACTCCCGTTTGTCCCCTAATCCACTCTGCTCTCTTCTTGTCTCTTAAGGTTACACCTACCATTTTTCTTTCCATTGCTCGCTACATCATCCTCAATTTAAGTTGAACCCTCTTTGTGAGTCTCCAGGTTTCTGCTCCGTAGCTAAGTACCGGCAAGATACAGCTGTTATATACCTTCCTCTTGAGGGACAGTGACAATCTACTTGTCATAATTCGAGAGTGCCTGCCGAATGTGCTCCACCCCATTCTTATTCTTATAGTTACTTCAATCTCGTGGTTAGGCTCTGCGGTTATTACCTGCCCTACGTAGATATAGTCTTTTACAACTTCAAGTGCACTATTACCTATCGCAAAGCGCTGCTCCTTTCCGAGGTTGTTGTACATTACTTTCGTTTTCTGCAGATTAATTTTAAGACCCACCTTTCAGCTCTCTTTGTCTAACTCCGTAATCATGAGTTGCAATTCGTCCCCTGAGTTACTCAGCAATGCAATGTCATCGGCGAAGCGCAGGTTACTGAGGTACTCTCCATTAACTCTTATCCCTAACTGTTCCCATTTTAGGCTTCTGAAAACCTCCTGTAACCACGCGGTAAATAGCGTTGGGGAGATTGTGTCCCCCTGCCTTACACCCTTGTTGATTGGTACTCTGTTGCTTTCTTTATGAAGCACTATGGTAGCAGTTGATCCCCTGTAGATTTCTTCCAGAATGTTTATATATATTTCATCTACGTCCTGATTCCGCAGTGTCTGCATGACGGCTGATATTTCTACTGAATCAAACGCCTTCTCGTAATCTATGAAGGCTATGTATAGTGGTTGGTTATACTCTGAGCATTTCTCTATTACCTGATTGATAGTATGAATGTGGTCAATTGTTGAGTAGCCTGTTCTAAATCCTGCTTGTTCCTTTGGTTGATTGAATTCTAATGTTTTCTTTACTCTGCTAGCAATTACCTTTGTAAATAGCTTGTATACTACAGAGAGCAAGCTGATCGGCCTGTAATTCTTCAAGTCCTTGTCATCTCCTTTCTTATGTATAAAGATGATGTTAGCGTTCTTCCAAGACTCTGGTACTTTTCCCGTCAGGAGACACCTCGTAAATAGAGTGGCTAGTTTTTCTAACACAATCTGTCCTCCATCTTTCAGCATATCTGATGTTACCCGATCCTCACCAGCAGCTTTGCCTCTGTGCATGCTCTCCAAAGCTTTTCTGACTTCTTCTATCATTACCGGTGGGGTGTCGTCTGGGTTACTGCTAGTTCTTATAGTATTAAGGTCGTGGTTGTCTCGGCTACTGTACAGATCTCTGTAAAACTCCTCCGCTATTTTAACTATCCTATCCATATTGGTAGTTATTTTGCCTTCTTTGTCCCTTAGTGCATACATCCGCCTTTTGCCTATCCCAAGTTTCCTCTTCACTGCTTTGACGCTTCCTCCGTTTTTCAGAGCGTGCTCAATTCTCTCCATGTTATACCTTCTTACATCGCATACTTTACGTCTATTCATCAGCTTCGAAAGCTCTGCCAGTTCTATTTTGTCTGTTGTACTTGACACTTTCATGATTTGACGCTTCTTAATTAGGTTCTTCGTTTCCTGGGAAAGCTTGCCGGTGTCCTGTCTAGCTACCCTGCCTCCAACTTCCACTGCACAATCCGTGATGATACTCGTCAGATTATTATTCATTGAATCAACGCTAAGGTTGGTTTCCTCGCTAAGAGCAGAGTACCTGTTCTGCAGTGACACTCTGAATTCCTGTACTTTCCCTCTCAGTGCTAGCTCATTGATTGGCTTCTTGCGTATCAGTTTCTGTCGTTCCTTCTTCAAGTCTAGGTGGATTCGAGCCCGTACCATTCTATGGTCACTGCATCTTACCTTGCCAACCACTTCTACATCCTGCACAACTCCTGGGTGTGCAGTCATTATAAAGTCTCTTTCGTTCTTATTTACGCCAATAGGGCTTCTTCCTGTCCACTTGCGGTTTTCTCGTTTTCGGTAGAAGGTATTCAAAATACGCAGATTATTGCGTTCTGCGAATTCTACTAGTAGCTCTCCTCTGGCGTTTCTAGTGCCGATGCCATAATCTCCGACTGCCTGGTCTCCAGCCTGCTTCTTCCCTACCTTTGCATTAAAGTCGCCCATTACTATAGTATACTGTGTTTTCACCTTACTCATAGCCGATTCCACGTCTTCATAGAAGCTTTCAACTGAAGCGTCATCATGGCTGGATGTAGGCGCGTAAGCCTGTACTATTTTCATTTTGTATCTTTTATTCAGTTTATTTACAATGCCTACCACCCTTTCATTAATGCTATAGTAATCCTCTATGTTGCCAGCTATGTTTCTGTGAATTAGGAACCCTACTCCCAGTTCTCTTCTGTCTGCCAAGCCCCGATAGCAAATGACGTGCCCATTCTGTAGCACAGTATAGGCCTCATCTGTCCTCCTAACCTCACTCAGCCCTATTATATCCCATTTAATGCCTTCTAGCTCCTCGAATAATACAGCTAGACTTCCCTCACTAGATAACGTTCTAACGTTAAACGTTGCTAAGTTCAAGTTCCAATGGTGGCCTGTCCGTATCCAGAGATTCCCAGCACCCTCTGCTGCTTTGCAGATCTGACCGCCGCCGTGGTCAGTTGCTCCGCAGCTGGTGGGGACTGAGGGCCGTGAGTTAATTGACGAATGCCTACGGGAGGGGGTGGCCAGATACTGCACCAGGGTGGCCAATCCTTCTCTGGTGAGATCATCAAATATAAATCACTTAAAAGAAGATTTAAGCAAAAAAACAAAATCCAACTGGGCCACGCGATTTGTTCAGTGAGCGGCAATAAAACATGGTTCGAGAGGTTGGTAATAAAAATTTATCCGAACAGGAAGGGAACAACTATTTATTTTCAGGCAGGCAGCTTTTTCTTCTGCAGTACACTTCGCGTTTCTTCGTTTAGGAAAATATGCCTTAACACATCGATGACATTCTTTGCCCAGGAGAGTAATCATTGGCATAGCGTGACTTGCTAAATTTAAATCACTTTAACGAAGACTAATGCAAGATCCGGTGAAGACGGTGCTCTTTTGTGTTACAATGTTATCATCTCAAATCGCAAAAAAGTATATAAAAGATAAATGTTTCGGAAGCGTGATGAAGAACGGAGGATTTTAACTTTGGGGAAAAGCAGCATTCGGTCTCATGAGCTGTTGTCTTCTATAAAATCTGTGTCTTCTTGTGTTACAAAACAAGGGATCCAGTATATAAGGCTACTGCCTTAATTACCTCATATCAAGATTTAATTAGTTGCCACTCAACAGTGAAGGGCGACGTATTTCTCTTTTTGAGCTGTGCACGGGTTTCAAACTCAACCTCAGCGCTCTTGTGCGCGAGGCTTGTGAATACAGCCAAATACGTGGTGCGAACAACTCAGCACAAGTGACCTATTTTTTTCCGTGATGCAAGGTTTTGCAAGGATGTAGGGCTTTTTCAAATAAAATTGTTATTGTGAAGTTACTGTGCATTTGCCAATATTATTTAGGGATCCGTCGACGTCCCTTGAGGCGTGTGTAACGTTCAGCATGTGGTTTTTCGTTCAATTTTTCTATGACTGCAACGTAGTTCGCCTAATAAAGTTGTTGATGGTAACCGTTAACTGTTTCCGCCAGTGGCTTAGCTACACTTCTGTACTTGCATGAAACTAGCGTTCCTAATGAACTCTACCGATATAGGCAAGAAAAATATTCCTTTCCTAGTAGCATTGAGTGCTGACGCCACTTCCAAGCGAACAGCGGAAAGTTTGGCATTTGTTCGTAAGTCCCCAGACGACAACAGTGCAGAGAAATTAAAAAAATAAGAAGAGTGTAAGCAGGAAAAGTGATCATCGAAACTTTCGCGCAGCAGCTTATCGCAGCTAGACGAAGAATGACGAGCATTACGTCACCTGGTCGATTCGAGATAGCCGAAGCGCTGCTACCAGAATTGGCAGCGGGCCACGTTCAAAAAACGCTGTGCCTTATCATTTTAAGCAAGCCTGCCTGCAGAGTGCTGCCACTTTTTGGCAATAGGAGACACTTCTTTCCCAGAACATCAAAGCCTCAAAGACCGCTAACACCCAAAATGCTAGTCTCGGAGCACAACCTTTACCGCTATGTGGTCTAGGCTTTGGAATCAGTCGGTACTTTTCGCGATTTTGGTTAAAAACACGCTCAGATTTACGCGCGCTGTTAAATTCACGTGATCACTGGTTATTTTACTTGAAGTTTCGCTGCTTTTTGTACGCTTGGTTTTTGTCATTGTTCTCAAAAGGAATGTCGTGGGTGTGTTAAGGTTTATTTGTTTCCTTAAAAAAAGGAAGTTTCCCTAAGCGAAGGAATGGGAAGTGTATTGCAGAAGAAAAAGCTGCCTTCCTGAAGAGAAAGGCTTGTTCTCTAAGAACCGAGAAAACGGGAAGTGTATTGCCGAAGAAAAAGATGCCTTTCTGAAGAGAAATTCTTGTTCTCTAACAACCTCCCTTGTCGGATAAATTTGTATTACCAACCTTTAGAACCAAGTTTCTATTGCAGTTCCCTGAAAAAATCGCATGACCCTGTCGAATAATGTTTTTTCGTTTAAGTCTTCGTTTAAGGTATTTATATTTTGCAAGTCGCGCTATATTAATAATTACTCTCCTGTGCAAGGAATCTCGTGGGTGTGTTAAGGTTTGTTTGTTTTCTTAAGCAAAGGAAGTTTTCTTAATCGAGGAAACGGGAAGTATATTGCAGAAGAAAAAGCTGCCTGTCTGAAGAGAAATGCTTATCCTCTAGCAACCTCCGTGTTCGAAAAAAATTTTATTAGCAACCTCTCGAACCAAGTTTCTATTGCCGCTCACCGACGAAATTTCGTGGCGCTGCCGGAGTATATTTCACTTCGATTGAACTTCGTGTAACTGGAGTGACTGCGTGGCCCCTCTGCTGTATATTTCTCTGGTTTTTCAGGGAGGCTAGCGGGTTTTTATGGTCGAAGCTTCCTAAAGCCCCCTCCGTTCGTCCCTCGTAGTCGTAGTCATAGTGTGTAACAAATGTTACATTTGAACCTTCAAGGTGCGGACGGTGGGTGATTTCTCCAGTGATTTGTTGAACAATAAAAAGTTCGCAGCGTGCGCGTTAACACAAAGCCGAATGCTCCCGCCTCTCATTTCCCATTAGCAGCCTTTGGCATGTACATTGAGCACTATCTGACAGGAAAAGGTTGCTACGTTATACTCGCTGTGCGTAACCTCCTTGATTTTAGAAAGGTTTAGCGAGCGTTGGGCTGCAGTGCCATGCATTCAGTGAACTAGTATATACCGTGAAGTCGACGTGGTTGAAGGTGGGAAGTAGACCCGAAGTGCAAGCCGTAAGAAAGCTTGCGTGTGCCACCTCTCGTTTAGTCCTTGTAATGTCCGCTGGATGGCGGCTTTTCAATATGGGGAATATATTGCAACAGGTATGAGCCGAGAGAGGAGAAGAGGAGGAAGACGTGAACTGCTGGAGATACCAACGCCATTACTACCGAACCATCAACCTCACCCTGCTAATACACTCCCTTCGACTTTAACCGTAACAGTTTTGTGGTGGAGGTGCGGGGTACTCGCCCAAGACGACGAAGCCACTGCCGCTAGGTCCTCGCCGAAGCTGATGCCTCGCGCGACTGCCTCCAACACAACCGGAACCAACGATGTCAAAGAACGGTGACCTACAGTCACCTTCAACTCCTCTGGCGCGGACACCCGGCGCCTCGATGCGTCAGTTAGAGCCACGCCCTTTCTCAGGAAAACCCGGCGAGGACGTGGAAGAATGCCTGACACACTGCAAATGCATGAGCAAGTGCAAAGGCTGGGATGCTACGGCTCAGCTAGAGTATGTTGCTCTCTTCCTGACAGACACAGCTCTTGTGTGGTTCGAGAACCACGAAGAGTCGCTAACAACGTGGGATCACTTCGCTATCCAACTCACAGAGGGCCTTTGGGATGCCACTGCAAAAGAAAGCGAGACGAGCAGACATTACTTCAGCGTGTTCAAGTGCCAGGTGAGACATGTACCACGTACACTGGGACGATCCTGAAGCTGTGTAAGACGGCGAATCCTCGTATGTCCGAAGAGGACAAAGTCGGGCATCTTCTGAAAGGTATTGCCGAAGACGTGTATACCTACTTGATTATCAAGGAGAGCCTCAATTCAGTAGCTGACGTGATCCATAATAGCCACAAGTTTGAGACCTTGAAGCTATACCAAATCACACCAAAGTTCGGCAAATTGGCGAATGTTGCGACGGTTGCGAGCATTGAGCACAGATGCAGTATCCTTCGGGACTTTGCTACCACTGTGAGGGAAATCGTCCGTGAGGAACTCGAGTGACACAGCAAATCAATGAACGCCGTGAAGGCCGAACAGCTCGATTGCGCTTCTAATCAACCTCACGAAGCTGCACCAGTGGTTTCTTCGCTGTCAGCCATGACAGGCGTTGCAGACAGTCGAGCTTATCCCCTACAACCGCACCACCGTACGTTTCCTGACGACGTGATGCATGGCCAACACGCTCATCGGGGTACGACAACAAATCGGCACTGTGAAGATCGTATCTACTACTCGAAGCGTCTAAGGGCGGCTTATCCCGAAGTCTACAACATCGGTCGCCCTTCACCTGTTTGCTACAGCTGCGGTGCGACAGGACACATCTCTCGTTTTTGTCGCCGTTGCCACCAGACAAGGTATGGCCCACCACCAACTTGGCCTTACTTTGAAGGCGTCAACGATGATCATTGGCCAGCAAAACATCCCGCAACAACCGCTATAGGCTCGCCACCCAGGAATTTCTTCCGCTATTTTAACAGGAGGAGTGACTCGCCAGCATCAGACCGCAGCCTGACACCACCAACCAGTCGCTCACGCCGTTCAACGTCGCCTCGGCGACGTTCCACACCACGGCCTCCATCGGGAAACTAGCCGGCGCGGCCGATGGAGGTAAGGTCGTCGGCAGGTCTCCGTCCCTGCAAACTGCTCCTCTTCCTATTATGATGTCCCAAAACAAAGTGTGTGTCTTAATTGATAGTGTGCCTGCACTCTGTTAGTGGATACTGGTGCTACGATTTCCGTCATGAGTGCAACATTCAAGGATAGACTTGGTCGGAAGGTTATGTTTCCGTGGGATGGTGGTGTGACGTTTCGTGGTGAGAGCGGAGAATGCCTCGTTCCTCTAGGTATTTGTGTTGCAAGTGTTTTGTTTGGTGCCGAATATCTTGTCACGGAATTTTTGGTATTACCGCGGTGCACTCAAGATTTGATTCTTGGGATCGCCATTCTTCAGGATTGCGGTGCTTTGGTTAATTGTGGCCCAGGCGAATTAACGGTGAATAACGCACATTTTTCTACGCTTGCTGAGACATCTTTACTTGAGAAAAACTGTTTCGTTGCGTCGAATGATTCTCTTTCAGCGCCGTGGTCTTTATCACGTGTTTCTGTTAGTCTTGCTGTTGCCGACCTTTCATCGTTTGACGCGCAAATTCAACCACTTGCGACGGGTTGCGTGAAGAAAATTGTACTTGTGCCTCGTTCTCTCGTAACAGTTGTGAACCGCGCCTCAAGCTTATGGGCTTTCAATTGTTCTTGGGTGCCTGCTGTTCTTCCACGCGATATAATACTTGCCGAGTTCAACGAAATCACGTACGGTACTATCACCGTTTTAAGCGAAGAGCAGCAGTCTGAAACAAGCGACCCCAAAGAAGCAGTTCTGAAGAAGAGATCTTAAAAATGATCTGCAAGTCGCTACCCTCATATGAACGCCACGCTCTTGCACGTGTCCTTATGACACATCTTCGGTGTTTGATTTCACAAAAGGTGACACGGAGACTTCCCTACCGCTTTCTCGTGCTCATCACAGAAATGACACCAGATCTGCACACCCAGTTCGTCAAAAATCTCACCGCGTGTCATCCAAAGAGAGGGCAGTGATAGCTGATTAGGTCACCACTATGTTGCGGGAAGGGGTTGTCCAAGAGTCATCTAGTTCGTGGGCAGCGCCTGTGATCTTAGTAAGAATGAAGCATGGATCATGGCGCTTTTGCGTAGACTATAGAAAACGAAATGCGGTTGCCAAAAAAGATGTGTATCCGCTTCCTATAATTGATGACATCATTGATTGCCTGCATTCTGCTGCCTACTTTTCGTCACTGGATTTGCGATCAGGTATTGGCAAATACCCATGCACCCAAAAGACAAAGCGAAAACGGCCTTTGTGACACCTGACGGCCTTTATAAATTTAAGGTTATGCCGTTCGGTTTTTGTAATACACCAGACATTCGAACGATTTATGGACATATTACTTCAAGGTCTTAAATGGGAAATTCGTTTGTGCTAAATAGATGATGTGATGATTTTTGGCAGCACATTGAACGAGCATAACAGACGTCTCAGTCTTGTTTTAGATTGCATAAAAAAGGCCGACTTGATCCTAAACTGTAAGAAATGTCGTTATGGTGAAACGGAGACATTAGTACTTGGACATCTCATTAACCAAAATGGAGTAAGGCGAGACACACGAAAAATCGAGGCCGTCAGCTCTTTCGAACCACCAAAATCAGTGCGAGAATTGAGGAGCTTCTTGGGCCTACTGTGTTCATATTTTCATCGTTTCGTTCCGAGGTTCGCTGACGTTGTGCATCGCCTAACATGTCTTCTTCAAAAGGACCTTCCTTTCAACTGGGCTTCAGCTTGCGACGATGCGTTCCACCAGCTAAAGTTTCTACTAACGTTGGGGCCTACTTCGATGCGCCCTTGTCTACGGAAGTGCATGCTAGTGCTAGTGGCATCGGCATCGGTGCTGTACTTGTGCAGCGTCAACAAGGAGCTGAGCACGTAGTGGCTTATGCCAGTCGCTCTTTCAACAAAGCTGAACGCAACTATACCGTAACAGAACAAGAATGCTTGGAAGCTGTCTCTGCGATACACAAATTTCGACCTTATATTTATGGACGTCCGTTCACTATCATTACCGGCCACCACGCTCTATACTGGCTGCTGAATCTTCGTGACCTGAATGACCGACTGGCACGTTCGGCTCTTCGACTTCAGGAGTACGACTTCATCACCTCGCTCAAGTCTGGACGCCGCCACGCAGATGCCGACTGTCTCCCACCTTACCCTGAAGACGAATAAGTGTCAAGAAGACAGTTCTGACGACTGTACTGCCTCTATTTCTTCCACATTCCCCGACTTGAGTACTTTCATGAAAGAACAAAAGGCTTATATTAGCTTGGAGCCAATAGTTGCCGCGGCATTGCGTCCTCAAGCCAACAGCCGCTTTTGGTCCGTGACGGCCTTCTATACAAGACAAATTATTCAGCCAAAGGGGCAAGCTTCCTTCTAGTCATACCACAGAACCTACAATTTGACATAGTCAAGGCCATGCATGACGATGCGACAGCTAGTCATTTGGGGTTCATCAGAACTTTGAATAGGACACAAGAGCGCTTTTACTGGCTCAGAATGCGGGACACAGTCAAGCACTATGTCGCAAGTTGCGAACAATGCCAAAGCTACAAGCGGCCTACAACTCCTCTGCCAGGTCTTCTCTATCTGCTGCCACCTCCTCATCTACCATTTGATCAAGTTGGTATCGACCTTTCGGGGCCATTTCCATTGTAGCGCCCTCGTTCGGGCGGCGCGCAAACCGGAGAGCGCGCGATGGCGAGAGAAGAAAATAAAGAAGGCGCTAGGCCGTGGCACGTGAAGCCACGGCTCGCGTTCCTGGCTGGCATCGGTTATCGTTCAGGCGTCTCTTTCTTTCGCTCCTGTGGCATAAGCCTACAAGTGGTGACCTCGGACGAAGACAATGACTGACTCGAATGCATCCTCAACCGAACAAGCCTCACGTCCGCAGGACGTCTCGGCCGTGCAACTGCGTCTCCCATCTTTCTGGCCACAGGACCCGCAAGTTTGGTTTCATCAGGTCGAGGCGCAATTCTCCCTGTACCGCATCGCCTCGGAAACGACACGCTACTACCACGTAGCCTCCGTCCTTCCTCCTGACGTTGCCAGCGAGCTCTCCGACGTCCTCTCCAACCCCTCGGACACTACGCCATATCAGCACCTTAAAACCAAGGTGCTGGAACGATTCATGCCTTCGGAACGCGTCCGCCTACAGGAGCTCCTTGCAGAGGGGGACCTTGGCGACAGGCGCCCCTCCCAACTACTGCGCCGAATGCGACAGCTTCTTGGGAAACACGACGTCTCTGCCCACTCAGCGTTGCTTCGCGAGCTCTTCCTCCAACGCCTTTCTCAGCCAATCCGCCTCGTCCTCGCGGTGGCCGGCGACGTCGATCTCGACCGCCTGGCGGAGCTCGCTGATCAGGTTCATGAAGCGACCTCCCCATCTGTCAACGCTGTCTTACCACCAGCAGACACAGCGATTTCGCGCCTTGAGGCCCGCATCGACGAACTCGCCGCCTCCATTGCCGCACTCCGGAGCCCCCTGCAGGAGACTCGTTCGCCTCGTTCCGGTCGTCGAGCTCTTCCACGCACACGAGATGCTCGGAGTCCCAGCCCTCCACCCCTCTGCTGGTACCATCGGCGTTTCCGTCACCGAGCCACGAAGTGTACACCCCCATGTTTGTGGCAGGGAAACGCCTGCCGGGATCACTGACGGCGGCGTGTGATCTCCCTTCTCGTCCCAGCCGCCTTTTCATGGTCACGGACCAGCTATCGGGCGCCAGGTTCCTTACAGATACGGGCGCGGAAATTAGCGTTGTGCCCCCGACTAAGGCTGATCGTTCAAAGTCACAGGGGCAAGTGCTTCGTGCTGCCAACGCCTCGTCTATAGCAACGTATGGGCTCCGATCTCTCACCCTCGACTTCGGCCTTCGCTGCATTTTCCGGTGGGTTTTCGTCATCGCAGACGTGGTTCACCCGATCATCGGCTCGGACTTCCTCTCATACTTCGATTTGGACGTCAGCGTGCGGCGGCGCCGCCTCATAGATGGTAAGACTCGTCTCTCCATCTCGGGAGTCCTGTCCGACATCGCTCCAATGGCCATCCGCATGTTGATACCTTCCTCACCGTTCGAAAAAATCTTGGCAAGTTTCCCGGAGTTAACTAAACCGTGCAACCTCACTCAGCCACCTAAACATACGGTGACCCACCACATCGTCACCCGGGGTCCACCGGCAGCCGCTCGACCACGCCGCCTGTGCGGAGACCGCCTAGCTATTGCTAAACGGGAGTTTGACCACATGCTGCAGCTCGGCATTATCCGCCCGTCGTCAAGCGCTTGGGCTTCCCCGCTGCATTTGGTGCCAAAGCGTGATCCTGGTGACTGGCGTCCTTGTGGGGACTATCGAGCGTTGAACGCCAAGACTGTCCACGACAGCTATCCTCTACCTCACATCCAGGATTTTACATCGCGCCTCGATGGCTGCACAATTTTCAGCAAAGTGAACCTTGTTAAGGCGTACCACCAGATTCCTGTCGAGCCCGCCGACATACCTAAGACCGCCATCACGACGCCCTTTGGGTTGTTTGAGTACGTGCGGATGCCTTTTGGACTCCGAAATTCGGCTCAAACTTTCCAGCGGTTCATTTCTGAGGTCACACGGGGTCTTCCTACTGTGTTTGCGTACCTTGACGATGTCCTCATCGCTAGCCGCCACACCTGAAGATCATGAGCACCATCTACGCGCTCTGTTCCAACGTCTTCAGCAGTACGGCCTCGTTGTGAACGCCTCTAAGTGTACTTTCGGCGCATCTGAGCTCGAGTTCTTGGGCCATCACATATCATCCAAAGGAATACGCCCTCTCCGGTCCCACGTCAAAGCAATTCAGGATTATCCTCAGCCTACAACACTGCGCCAATTACGCCAATTCCTGGGGCTTGTGAATTTTTCCAGGCGCTTCATACCACACTGTGCCGAACTGCTACGACCGCTCACCGACCTCCTTCGGTCGACCGCCGGCCCGTCCTCCGCCATTCCTTGGTCGTCAGAGGCCCAGGCCGCCTTTGCTGCTGCTAAGCAAGCGGTCGCTAACGCCGTGCTTCTTATTCATCCACGCAGCAACGCCCCTACTCGGTTGATGGTGGACGCATCCAGCGTGGCCGTCGGAGCCGTCTTACAGCAGTTCATTAACTCCGAGTGGAGACCCTTGTCGTTTTACTCTCGGAAGCTACTTCCTGCTGAGACCCGCTACAGCGTTTTTGGCCGGGAACTACTAGCCATCTACGCTGCAATACAGCACTTTCGGCATTTCTTGGAAGGATGCTCGTTTTACGTGCTGACTGACCATAAGCCACTGGCGTATGTTTTCCGCACTAACTCATCCAAGTACGTGCCCCGTGAACTCCGCCATCTGGCTTATATATCGGAGTTCACGACTGACATCCGCCACGTGAAGGGAGCTGACAACACCGCCGCAGATGCCCTTTCTCGTATAGCCGCGGTTGACTCTCCACCGCCAACCATCGACTGGGCCTCATTCTCCTCGGCACAGCAGGATGATAGAGAACTTGCCGCTTTTCGGGAGAACCCCCGTTCTCTCCGACTACGCCTGGTGCCTCATCCATTATCATCTGAGCGCTTGTGGTGCGATTGTCTCAGCTGACCTTCCCCGCCCTTTCGTTCCCGCTTCATTACGACGCACCGTTTTCCATTCCTTACACGACATCTGTCACCCTGGCATTCGGGCTACTCAGCGTCTTCTCACCCAGCGCTATGTCTGGCCCGGAATCAACGGTGATGTGCGCGCTTGGACGCGCATGTGCCTGCCCTGCCAGATGACAAAGGTCTCCCGTCATACTAAGACGCCGCCCCAACCTTTCCTTCCACCCGGCCGTCGTTTCGACCATGTTCATCTAGACATTGTGGGCCCTCTACCAGTGTCTCAGGGGTACCGTTATATATTGACCATGGTCGATCGCTTCACACGCTGGCCAGAGGCTGTTCCAATTCAAGATATCACAGCCGAGACAGTTGCCCGCGTTTTCATTTCTACGTGGGTATCCCGTTTTGGCTGTCCTGGCACCGTGACAACAGACCGTGGACGTCAGTTTGAGTCCTCGCTGTTTACTTGCCTTAATCGCATCCTCGGAGCCAGACATTGCCGTACCACGGCTTATCATCCCTGCGCCAACGGCATGGTGGAACGCCTTCACCGACAACTGAAGACCGCCTTGACTACCCGCCTCAATAGAGCCACCTGGGTTGATGCCTTGCCACTGGTGCTCTTAGGTTTACGAGCTGTCATCTGGGCAGACCTGCAGTGCTCAACAGCAGAGCTGGTGTATGGCACTTCTCTACGGCTTCCGGGAGACTTCTTCACGTCAACGAAGCTACCAGACCAGCCACAGCAATTCCTACAACGCCTCCTCGACTGCGTTCAAGACCTCCGGCCCACTCCACCCAGACCTTCCGAACACAAGACCATATTCGTCCACCCTGATCTGGCCCCTGCAACACATGTTTTCGTGCGCCACGACGCGGTCAGACCACCTTTGACACCAGCCTACGACGGACCATTCCGCGTCCTTCACCGCAACCCCAAAACTGCCACTCTACTTCAGAACGGCCGTGAAGAGACAGTCAGCTTGGACCGACTCAAGCCGGCGTACCTGGAGACCGCCCTAGAAAGCCTCTCATCTACGACTGATCTTCCGTTGCAACACCACAAACGGCATGTCACATTCCGACTTCCAGTCTACACGGGGGGCCCTGTAGCACCCTCGTTCGGGCGGCGCGCAAACCGGAGAGCGCGCGATGGCGAGAGAAGAAAATAAAGAAGGCGCTAGGCCGTGGCACGTGAAGCCACGGCTCGCGTTCCTGGCTGGCATCGGTTATCGTTCAGGCGTCTCTTTCTTTCGCTCCTGTGGCATAAGCCTACACCATGCTCTTCTGAAAACAATCGATGGGTGATAGTGTGCTTCGACCATTTGACTCGTTACGCAGAAACTGCAGCGATACCATCCTCGACAGCAGCGTGCGTGGCCGCGTTTTTGCTTAGACTCATCACTCTTCGGCATGGCTATCCCAGAGTGATCATTACTGATCGTGGTCGTTAGTTCGTTGCGGATGCCGTGCAAGTACTGGTTCGTCTGTGGAGTTCGCAGTTCCGCCATTCATGCCTGTATCACCCTCAGATGAATGCGCGGGTAGAATGTAGGAACCGAACTCTGACTAACATGATGGCCATGTACGTAACGTATGACCTCAAGGACTGGGACGACGTTCTCACCTTCAATACTTAGGCGTATCACACGGCCAAACATGAGACAACCAATTACAGTTCTTTTTACCTCCTATACGCACGTTCACCTTTAAGCTGCATCAATACTATTCTACCATTTAACTTTCATAGTGACTACTCTGTCTCCAGGACACTCTGCCTAGCCGAAGAAGCCCAGCGTATTGGTCGTCTTCGTACTGTGCCTTCGCAACACCGATCAAAGGAAAGCTATGACAACTGCCTTCAGTCTGTAGCGTACTGCAAAGGAGACTTTGTGTGGTTGTGGACGCCACAACGTAAACAGGCCCTATGCGAAAAGTTTTTACCTCAGTACAGTGGCCCATTCATCATTGTCGATAGCTTGAGCGATTTGACGTACGTGGTAGAGGGGCTGACATCAGCTGGTCGTCGGTCGAACCGGACCCAGCTGCTACATGTCACCCGCCTTAAACGGTTTCACCTTCAACATTCATAATGATTCATACTCACCCAGTGGGCTTCGTCTGGGAGCCGGGAAATGCAATGGGTATGAGCCGAGATAGGAGAAGAGGGGGAAGACGTGAACTGGTGGAGATACCAACGCCATTACTACCGAACCATCAACCTCGCCCTGCTAATAAACACCCTTCGACTTTAACCGTAACAATATGACGAAAAGATGCGAGATGGGGGTACTTGGAGTGTTAATAGATGGATGAACGGACACACAGACAGATGCATGAATGGACGCACGAATGGACACAGGGGAGGATGTATGGACAAACGCAGCGACGAATGCACGGACGTACGGATGGGCACATGGACGGTCACACAGATGGACGCATGGTCGGAAGCAAGAACGAATGGACGGATGAATGCTTCACCCCACTCTCCATCATTCACTCCGCGGATGTGCTGGTAATTTTTTAGCATTTTACTTTTGGATATTTTACGCACATTGTTACTTCGTCCAGACTTAATTTTAGTGAGCTAAATCAGAAGTATTATTTCATTTTTATGCTACGCTGTCTATATACTTTCTGCTGATCATGCTACGCATTGGCTAGATCGTGAAATTTCGATGAAAACATTGCATTCTTGCAGTGTGTATTTTTCGTGGAGTTAAGCGCAGAAAACTCCAGAATATACCTGTGTTGTCCGATATATAAATATAGGTGGACAAGTTTTGGTGAAGACCTAGCTTTTGAGAAAAATGACAACAACCGAACGTACAAAAAGCCGCAAAACAACGAGTAAAATTACCAGAGATCACGTAAATTCAACAGCGCGCGTAAATCTGAGCGTGTTTTTAACAAAAATCACGAAAAGTACCGACTGATTCCAAAGTCTAGCCCGCATAGCGGTAAAGGTTGTGCTCCGAGACTAGCACTCTGGGTGTTAGCCGTCTTAGAGGCTATTATGTTTTCAGAAAGAAGTGTCTTCTTAGGCCAAAGAGCGGCAGCACTCTGCAGGCAGGCTTGAAGCCCCTATATTTTGGCAGGCTTGCTTGAAAGGAAAAGGGGCAGCTTTTTTGAACTTGGCACGCTGCCAATTGTAGTAGCAGCGCTTCGCTATCTCGTTTCCACTTGGCACACGTAATGCCCGTCATTCTGTGTCTAGCTGCGATAAGCTGCCGCACGATAGTTTTGATGAACATCTTTTCTCCTTCTTTTTTTTCTTTTTTTGTTTCTCTACACTTTTGTCGTCTGGGGACTTATGAACAAATGTCAATTGTTTCACTGTTTCCTTGGAAGCGGCGTCGTCACTCAATGATACTGCAAAAGGAATATTTTTCATGCCTATTTCGTTAGAGTTCATTAGGAACGCTAGTTTCATGCAAGTACAGAAGTGTAGCAAAAATACTGGCGGAAACAGTTAACGGTTACCATCACCAACTTTATCAAGTGAACTACGTTGCAGTGATGAAAACATTGAACAAAAAAACATATGCTGAACGTTACACATGCCTTAATGAGACGTCGATGGCTCCGCAAATAAACTTGTCAAAAACACAGCTAGTTCCGAATAACAATATCATTCGAAAAAGCAATACATCTTCGCAACACCTAGCATCACGAAAAAAAAATATTCACTCGTGCTGAGGATTTCGCACCACGTTTCTGGCTGTATTCACAAGCGTCGTGCACAACAAGAGCGCTGAGGGTGATTTTGAAATTCGGGCGCAGCTAAAAAAAAAATACGGTGCCCTTCATTTTAGAGTGGCAAAAAATTAACTCTTCATACGAGGTAAATGCAGCAGCCTAATATTCTAGATTCCTTATTTGTAACACACGAAAATGCAGATTCTATAAAACACGTCAGCTCATGTGAACGAATGCCACCTCTCCCCTAAGATCGAGCCCTGTTTTGTTCATCAAGCTTCCAAAATATTTATCTTTTATATGCTTTTTTTCCGATTTGAGATGACAACAATGTAACACAAAACAGCGCTATCTTCATCAGATCTTGCAATAGTATTCGTTAAAGTGATTTATATTGAGCATGTCTTGCTACGCCAATAATTACTCTACACTGTAATACACTCTGTAAATCTACCTTGTGAGAATGCTGTGTTTTCATCGAAATTTAATGATTTAGCCAATGCGTGGGTAGGTTCAGTGGAAATTATATAGAGCGCGTAGCATAGAAATAAAATAATACTTCCGATTTAGATCACTAAATTTACGTCTGGACGAAGTGAGTCCCCAGACGTTCCTAGTTGTTCGTGAGTTCCCTTACGACATCAGTGCCGAGAAACAAAACGAGAAGAGAATAAGGAAAAAAAGTGTGCATTGAAACTATCACGTGGCACCTTATCGCTGCTAGACGAAGAAAGATGAGCATTACTTGTGCCTGGTGGAATCGAGATAGCCGAAGCGCTGCTAGAAGAGCTGGCGGCGCATCACGTTCCAAAAACGCTTCCCCTTATCATAATAAGCAAGCCTGCCTGCAGAGTGCTGCCACTTTTTGGCAATACAAGACACTTCTTTCCGAAAATATAAAAGCCTCAAAGACGACTAACACACAGAGTGTTAGTCTCGGAGCACAAGCTTTACCGCAATGCGGGCTAGACTTTCATTTCCGGCGGCACTTCGGGATTTTTGTTAATCGCACGGTCAGATTTATTCGCGCTGTGGAAATAACGTGATCTGTGGTAGTTTTACTTGTTGTTTCGCTGCTTTTTATACGCTTGGATGTTGTCATTGTTCTCAAAATCTAGGTGTTCACCTAAGCAAGTGCACCTATTATTATAAATCGCAAAACACAAGTATTCTCACGAGTTTTCTTCGCTTTAGCTCTACAGAAAATATATACTGTAAGTATGCTGTCTTTTCATCAACATTTCATGATCTAGCTAATGCGTGGCATGATCAGCAGAGAATATATAAACAGCGTAGAATAGAAATAAAATAATACTTCTAAATTAGCTCACTAAATTTACGCCTGTACGAAGTAACGATGTGCGTAAATTACCCCTAAGTGAAATGCTAAAGACCCGATAGTTTTCCTGGAAAACCAGAGAAATAAACAGTGGAGAGCCACGCAGTCACTCCGGTTACACGAAGTTAAAACTCGGTGAAATATACTCCGGCAACGCCACGCGAGTTCTTCAGTGAGTGGCAATAGAAACTTAGTTCGAGAGGTTGGTAATAAAACTTTATTCGAATACGGGGTTGTTAGAGGACAAGGAGGAGGAAAGTGTAAGCGGAAGGATAGGGAGGCTAGCCAGTTCCTAGACCGGTGGGCTACCCTGTGCTGGGGAAAGGGGTGAGGGGAACGATACAAGGTAAAAGGAAATGTTGCAAAGAGAGAGAGAAATTACAAAAAATAGCGACAAAAGAAAGGCAACATCAAAGAGTATAAGGCACTAAAGTCTGTCTCTGATGCCAGTTGTCCGTAATAAGCGTAGTAAAGCTTTCAAAGCCTTCTGGGCAGAGGATGGCCTCGGCCAATGACCCAGAGTCCTTTGTTCCGACAAAGGCCGATCATCCAGTCCATCCAGAGCTGCCAACAGTTCTTGTCTTTGCGCATTAAAATGGGTGCAATCACCTAGAAGGCGCGCTATGGTTTCTTCGAAGCTGCAGTAGGTGCATGTAGAAGAACTGGCCATTCCATGAGGTAAGAGTATGCGTTCGTGAAGGCCACTCCAAGTCACAGGCGGCATAAAAGAGTCTCCTGAGATCGAAATATCCCTGAGGGAAGACGAAGCTGCAGATCGGGATCCAAGTTATGCAGGCGCGCGTATGTGAATTCTTTCGAGTTCCACTGTACCAGCGTGAGATCACGTACAAGCGAACGAAGTCTTGTAACTGCGTCGGTTCTTGAGAACGGGATGGCTGTGTATTGGGTACTATCGTGTGCAGATCTAGCGGGCTCATCTGCGCGGGCATTGTCATATACACCGCAATCTTCTGGTATCCACTGATACACAATGCTGTGCTGCTTCTCAATTGCTTGGTGATGAGTACGTCTTATTTTAGCTACTAAATGTTCATTAGGCGCATTGTGGAGGGGTGACATAAGACCATCTCTCTTCGGAGAGGCAGATTTTCTCGTTCAATACACTTCCCGTTTCTTCGCTGAGAAAACTTCCTTTGCTTAAGACATCAAACAAACCTTAACTCACTGACGACATTCCTTGCCCAGGAGCGTAATAGTTAGCCTAGCGCGACTTGCCTAATATAAATCACTTAAACGATGACTTAAGCGAAAAAAACACAATCTGACAGGGCCACGCGATTAGTTCAGTGAGCGGCAATAGAAACTTTGTTTGAAAGGTTGGCAATAAAAAGTTATCCGAACAGGAAGGTTGTTATAAAACAAGTATTTCTCTTCAGGGGGGGGGGTAGCTTTTTCTTCTGAAATACAATTCCCGTTTCTTCGTTTAAGAAAAAAAAACATACCTTAACATACCGACGACATTCCTTGCCCAGGAGAGTGATCATTGATGTAGCGTGACTTGCTAAATATAAATCACTTTAACGACGACTAATGCAAGAACCGGCGAAAACAGAGCTCTTTTGTGTTACAACGTTATCATCTCAAATCACAAAAAATATATAAAAGATAAATGTTTCGGAAGCGTGATGGAGAACGGAGGACTCAATCTTTGGGGAGAGGCAGCATTCGTTCTCATGAGCTGTCGTCTTCGATAGAATCTGTTTTTTCTTGTGTTTCAAAGTATGAGATCCAGAATATTAGGCTGCTGCCCTAATTACCTCATATCAAGATTTAATTAGTTGCCACTCTACATTGAAGGGCACCGTATTTTTTTTGAGCTCTGCACGGGTTTCAAACTCACCCTCGGCGCTCTTGTTGTGCGTGACGCTGTGAATACAGCCAGAAATGGGGTGCGAACAACTCAGCACGAGTAACCCATTTTTTATTTCGTGATGCAAGGTTTTGCAAGGATGTAGTGCTTTTTCACATAAAATTGGTATTCTGAAGTTGCTCTGTATTCGCCAAATTTATTTACAGAGCCGTCGACGTCCCATTGAGTTATGTGTAACGTACGGCATGTGGTTTTTTGTTCAATGTTTCCATCAATGCAACGCAGTTCGCTTGATAAAGTTGGTAATGGATAACCGTCAACTGTTTTTGCTAGTGGCTTTCTACACTTCTGCACTTGCATGAAGCTAGCGTTGTCAATGAACTCTACCAATATAGGCAAGAAAAATATTCCTTTTCAGTAGCATTGAGTGCCGACGCCATTTCCATGGGAACAGCGAAAACTTTGGCATTTGTTCGTAAGTCCGCAGACGACAACAGTGCAGAGAAATAAAAATATAAAGAAGAGAGTAAGGAGAAAAAGTGCTCATCGAAACTATCGCGCGGCAGCTTATCGCACCTAGATGCAGAATGACGAGCATTACGTGCGTCTAGTGGAATCGAGATAGCCGAAGCACATCCACCAGAATTGGCAGCGCGCGAAGTTCTAAAAACGCCTCCCCCACCCCCCTTTTTTTTGAAGCAAGACTGCCTGCATAGTGCTGCCGCTTCTTAGCAATAAAAGACACTTCTTTCCGAGAACGTAATAGCCTCAAAGACAGCCAACACCCAGTTTTTCAATCTCGGAGCACAACCTTTACCGCAATGTGGGAAGGACTTCGGAATCTGTCGGTTTTTTCGTGATGTTTGTGAATCACACGGTCAGATTTTTTCACGCTGTTAAATTCATGTGATTTGTGGTAATTTTACTTGTTGTTTGGTGGCTTCTTGTATGCTTGATGTTTGTTATTGTTCTCAAAAGCTAGGTCTTCACCCAAATATGCCCACTTATTTTTTTATATCGGACAACACATGTATTGTCTCGAGTTTTCTGCGCTTTAGCTCTACGGAAAATATACACTGTAAGAATGTTTTATTTTCATCAAAATATCATGATCTAGCCAATGCTTGGCATGATCAGCAGAAGTATATTGCCACATGATAAGCTTGGGTGAGATCCAGGAGTGAAAGAAGACAAAGACGATCTGTCTGAGCTGCAGCTTGGCTAGTCGACTCGACGAACCCATTAAACCAAGTTTGTCTTAAGAAACGTGGCAAGACTGGTGGAGTTGCTGGGTACAACGTCTCACAATCCACCCGATGCCCAAGACCCCGTCCAGCAGCCGGAACACAAGCCCTGCGCCCGTGGACACTCTTTTTCACAGAGTAAGCTGCCGCCAATGAGGCCTACCACCTGAGACACCAACCACTGACGCAGCGACTATGACTTCGACACAAGATCCCGTGCAAGATCCGACACCTTCCACGCCAATCTACTGCACCGTCCAGAACCCGCTCATGCCTAGCCCCTTTCATGGAGAGCGGCATGAGATGTTGACGACTGGCTGAGTGAGTTCGAACGTGTCGCAGCGATAAATTACTGGGATGATGCCGCGAAGCTCCGGAACGTGTACACTTGCCTAAAGGACGGTGCCAAGACGTGGTTTTTGAACAGGGATGATGTTCTGACATCTTGGCGCGAGTTCCAGCGTCGCCTTCTGGAGACTTACAGGAGTCCCGACCGCCGCGAACGGGCGGAGCGTGCACTACAATCACGCATCCAGATGCCAAACGAGACCGTCTCGAAGTACGTCGAGGACATGACACGGCTTTTCAAGCGAGCGGATCCTGCTATGGGAGAAGAAAAAAAGTTGCGCCACCTCATGCGTGGTGTGAAGGAACAACTTTTTGCTGGTTTGGTGCATAGTCCCCCCAAGAGTGTTGCTGAGTTTCTGACTGAAGCGGCGACAGTGGAGCAAGTACTGCACCAACGGTCTGACATGTTTGACCGTCAAGTGAATGCTGCCTCAACTCCCGAAATTTTCGCCCCCTCTGGGAGCAAGAGCCCCAAATGGATTCGCGAGATCATCCGAGCTGTCGACCGGGAAAAATGGAAAAGATGTACGGGACAAGGCAAATCGATGTTGGTTCTATCACCAGTGTCATTTGTGACGAGGTCCAGCAGGTGTTGCACGCCCATCGTTTTCCGCCGATGTCGGTTGATCCGGAAACGGCTCCTGTGTCTACTGACAGTCGCCGTCGTACGTACGTGGAAGCCTTGCGATCTGCCATGCCTCGTTCTGGTCAAGGAGTCCCGACCAAGCCAGTGCCGCACGTCTCGATCCAGACAGTGCCGCACGTTCCGCTTCAAACAGTGCCATACGTCCCGATCCAGGCAATGATGCCGTCAGTCGCGATTCAGTCGGCGCAAGCTGGTTTGGACATCGATGGTCACCGTGCACCGACGCGCAAGTCTGATCTCTGGCGTACGCCGGACAGACGACCCCTCTGCTATCATTGCGGTGAGGCTGGTCACATTTACCGCGAATGCCCATACCGGCAACTTGACCTGCGTGGATTTTCCGTCAATTCACCTCGTCCCCAAATTGGTCAAAGGCCGAGGGATATCGAAGAGTATCTCTCGCAACAGCGTGCACACTTTACACAACGGCAATCGCGGTCAACCATCTCCGAGGAGACCCGTAGCCACTGGGTCACGTTTCGAGGTGACGTCACGGGAACGCTCCCCAAGCCCTCGTCGGGAAAACTGAAGGCAGCGGCCTTCGGGGGCAAGGTCGCTGGGACTCAAATTGCGGAAGACTTCCCATCGACGCTTGCACGCAACACGGAAGACATTCAATCAGAGAATAATCGAAGTACCGAAGAAATGCCGAAATCCACATCTGAACCCAGTGACCGCGTGTCACTTGACATACCTGTGCTGATTGATGGTTTCAGGTCAATGCATTGATAGACACTTGTGCAGACTATTCGATTATCAGCGGGAGGCTAGCAAAAGATCTCAGAAAAGTGATTACGCCGTGGAATGGAACGCGAATTCGAACTGCTGGAGGACACGTTGTAACACCACTGGGTCGCTGTACGGCAAGAGTGAAAATTCATGCGTCAACGTTTGTGCTCAGCTGCCTCGTTCTGCTTGACTGTTCACGTCAGCTGATTATAGGCATGAACTTCCTTCGGGCATACGGTGCCATCATAAATCTTCGTGAGCGCATTGTGACCTTCTCGACTCAAGGCGCAACAGATCGAGACGCTGATAACTGCCGTAGACCTGCGCTGCGTGTTGCTGACGACAATGTGACGCTGCCGCCTCGAGCGACTGTTCCCATCGAAGTCATTTGTGAAGACCTCCGGGACGGTGACGTGGTGGCTGAAAGTAACCTATCACTTCTGCTACTCCAAGGTGTATGTGCCGCCCGAAGTGTTGTGCATGTCCGTAACGGACAGTCGCAAATACTAGTTAGGAACTTCAGCTACGAGCACCGGCATCTTTTCCGCGGAACCACCGTAGCCTATGGAGGCCCTGTTGGCGACGTCACTTAGTGCTTCGCGTCCGAGGAAACGCATGAAGATGAAGCATTTCTAGACGACATCGACATTAATTCGACGCTGTCAGACAAGAGAAAGGCTGAACTTCATGACCTTTTAAGGGAGTTTCGGTCTTGCTTCACCTCTTCTTCCAAAGTCTGTCAAACACACCTCGCCAAGCATCGAATTATTACCGACGATGACGTCCGCCCCATCCGGCAGTAGCCTTATCGCGTTTCTTCCAAAGAACGTGCGTCTATTCAGACACAAGTAAAAGATATGCTCGATGACGGGATTATTCAACCATCCAGCAGGCCTTGGTCCTCGCCAGTCGTTCTAGTGCAGAAAAAAGACGGAACGCTGCGATTTTGTATTGACTACAGGTAGCTTAATAGCGTCACGAAAAAAGACGTTTACCCCGCTTCCACGGGTCGACGACTCTCTCGACAGATTACGACGCACGAAGTATTTTTCGTCCATCGATCTAAAGAGTGGCTATTGGCAAATTTAAGTGGATGAATGAGACCGAGAAAAAACCGCGTTTGTGACTCCAGACGGACTTTACAAATTCCGTCTTCTTCCCTTCGGCCTCTGTTCTGCCCCAGCCACTTTTCAGAGGATGATGGACACAGTTCTCGTTGGCTTGAAGTGGCAAAACTGCCTTGTCTACCTCGATGATGCGGTCATCTTTTCCGAGAGCTTCGAAGAACATCTGAAGTGTCTGAGAAAGGTTATGGACACCATTCGCACACCTAAACTCACGCTGAAACCCCAAAATTGCCATTTCAGCTATGAAGAGCTGAAAATTCTGGGACATGTCATTAGTGCGGATGGAGTGCGACCTGACCCAGACAAAACTGCTGCTGTCGCCGCCTTCCCTGTTCCATCAGATAAAAGAGCCGTACGCCGTTTCCTCAGCTTGTACGCGTATTATTGCCAATTTAACGCCAACTTTTCGAAGATAGCTGAACCTCTTACGCGACTCACCCTAGATGACGTCTTTTTTACTTGGAGCACAGAACAAGATGCAGCGTTCACAGAGCTACGGCAGAGAATGCAAACAGCCCCTGTTCTTGCCCATTTTGATGAGGACGCTGCTACAGAAATTCAGTCAGATGCCAGCAACGTCGGACTTGGCGCTGTCCTTGTACAACGACACGGTGGCGTTGAACATGTAATAGCTTACGCCAGTTGTACTCTTTCTCGAGCCGAGACCAACTATTCTACATCGGAAAAAAAATGCCTCGCAGTCGTGTGGGCGACGACCAAAATTCGGCCTTACCTCTACGGTTGTCCCTTCAAAGTGGTGACTGACCACCACTCGCTCTGCTGGCTGGCAAATCTCAGAGATCCATCCGGCCGTCTCGCTCGGTGGAGTTTGCGTTTGCAGGAGTTCGATATTACAATTAGGTACAGGTCAGGGCGCAAACACGTAGATGCCGACGCGCTTTCTCGAGCGCCAGTGGGGCACGCTGTCAGGGGCTCCGAGGATGAGGATGCCTTTCTTGGTGCAGTCAGCGATTCCAAATTTATGTCAAAACAGCGGGCAGACGACGAATTACGCCCAGCTATTGATTCCCTGGAAGGCCGGAACTCTCAGGTCCCTCGACACATTGCTCGCGAACTGTCCTCTTTTTGTCTGAGAAGAGGCATACTTTACAAGAAAAACGCCCGTGGTAGCGACAAAGCCTTCCTACTCGTTGTTCCTACCGAAATGCGGGACGAGATCCTCCTTGCGTGCCACGACGAGCCCACGTTCGGACATTTGGGCTATTCGCGAACTCTCGCCACAGTAGGCCAACAGTATTTCTGGCCGCGACTATCAACTAGTGTACATCGATACGTGAAAGGCTGCCGTAAGTGCCAGCGTCACAAGACTCCGCCTGTGAGACCCGCGGGCCTTCTCCAACCGATCGCACCACTACAGACACCTTTGTCGTCCTCTGGGAACAAATAGATTATAGTTGCGACAGATTATCTACTCGCTATGCTGAAACAAAAGCGTTACCCCGTGGCACATCCTCTGAAGTCGCGCAGTTCTTCGTGCACCAAATCGTCCTACGGCATGGTGCCCCGTCAAGCGTGATTACGGACAGAGGGAAGTCATTTACAGCACGAATGATGGAGGACATTCTTAAATTGAGCTGCACAAGTCATCGAAAAACGATGGCTTATCACCCGCAATCAAATTGACTGACAGAGAGGCTTAACAAGACCATAACGGACATGCTGTCAATGTACGTTGACGTACAACACAAAACCTGGGACGAAATTCTTCCATACGTAACGTTTGCACAGAATACGGCAACGCAAGAAACAACGCGATTTCCGGCTTTCCGACTCGTTTACGGACGCAACGTGCGAACCATGCTCGATGCTATGCTTCTGTGTGACCAAAGCAATGAAGTCGCTCCAGACGCTGAGCAATACACTCAATACGCCGAAGAAGCTCGTCAGCTAGCTCGCATAAACACCAGCCACCAACAAGATGGAGACGCTCGACGTTACAACCTCCGCCATCGAAACGACACCTACCACCCTGGGGACCGAGTGTGGGTGTGGACCTATCTCCGGCGACCAGGCTTATCCAAAAACTATTAAGCGGTTATTTTGGACCGTACAAGGTTCTTAGACGTGTCACAGATCTTACCTACGAAGTATTTCCGCACGGCGCAGCGTCTTCTCGTCGACAGCTTCGGCCCGAAACCGTGCATGTCGTTAGGCTGAAGCCCTACTTCACACAGTAGCCCTTGTGGTTCACGTGTTGCGACATGCCATGACATTGCGCTGCTGGTGGTGTTCGTGTTCTCTTGTGTTTTTATGCCTTTTCTTTTTGCGCTTGGCGCAAGCGTTGGCGAAATTTCCTGATTTGCGCTGCGAGTTCTGGCACTCTCCCTCTTTTGGTTCTCTGTATATGGGTGTGTATGCCTTCATTTTTTTTTCTTTACAAGCATCGAGTCGATGCTTTCAAAGGGGGGACTATTGCCACATGATATGCTTAGGTGAGATCCAGGAGTGAAAGAAGACAAAGACGATCTGACTGAACTGCTGCTTGGCTAGTCGACTCAACGAACCCAATAAACGAAGTTTGTCTTAAGAAACGTGACAATAGAGACAGCGTAGCATAGAAATAAAATAATACTTCTGATTTACCTCACAAAATTTACGTCTGGACGAAGTAACAATGTGCGTAAAATACCCCTAAGTAAAATGCTAAAGGACCCGATAGCCTTCCTGAATAACCAGAGAAATATACAGCGGAGGGGTCACGCCGTCACTCCGGTTACACAAAGTTAAATCCCGGTGAAACGTAGTCCGACAGCGCCACGCGATTTCTTCATTGACCGGCAATAGAAACTTGGTTCGAGAGGTTGGTAATAAAAGTTTTTTCAAATAGTGAGCTTGTAAAGGACAACCATCTCTTTTCAGACGGGCAGCTTTTTCTTCTGCAAAACACTTCCAATTTCGTCGCCTAAAAAACTTCCTTTTGCTTAAAAAAACAAACAAACCTTAACACACCGACGACAATTCTTTGCCCAGGAGAGTAATTATTACCCTAATGCGACTTGCCAATTATATGAATAACGTAAACTAACAAACATAATCCGACAGGGCCACGTGACTTTTTCGGTGAGCCGCAATAGAAACTTGATTCAAGAGGATGGTAATAAATGTGTATGCTTTTATTATTAATAATAATATTATTATTATTATTATTATTTAGTTGCATACAAATATACACAAGGACACAGAGGAAAGAGCGAGAGAGCAAGCTGGCAACTGCCACCTGGAGGGGCACTACGCCTGCTCACTCTTACGGGAGGGGGGAAGAAACAGAGGAAAGAAATATTAGAGGGCTGAAAGCGGAAATAAGATGAGTAAAGAGAAAAAGTGATGAAGACTTCGACGAGTATCAGTAAAAACGTAAATAAGAATTTTTAAAATGAAAAAGAAAAGAAAGGTATACTATCTATAAACGGGTGGCAAGGTCCGTTTGGTTCATAAATGTAAGGAGAGGTCGGTGGGCCGTGTCGCGTCGGGAAGCACTACCACTCGGAAAGAGGTAGTCGTCTAGACTCCCACAATTGAGTCCTAAGAATTTATATTCCTTAATCAACAAAGAACGCTGCGTAGCAAATGTCGGGCAGTGCACTTGGAGATGCTCAAGTGTTTGGCAGGAGCCACAAGCTGTGCACAACGGACTGTTCACATGCCCTTGACATTGTAATCGTTCACGCACCAGCAGAGAGCCCACTCTTAGTTTGTACAACAGCACTCGCGAACTACGAGGCAAGCCATGGCCGCAAACATTGTTAAAGAACAAGCATTTCTCTTCTGGGTGGCACCTTTTTCTTCAGCAATACACTTCCCATTTCTTCGTTCAACGAAACAAACATACCTTAACACACTGACGACATTCCTTGCCCAGGAGAGCAATCATTGGCATAGCGTGACTTGCTAAATATAAATCACTTTAACGAAGACTAATGCAAGATGCAGTGAAGACAGCGCCCTTTTGCGTTACAAAGTTATCATATCAAAACGCAAAAAAGTATATAAAAGATAAATGTTTCGGAAGCGTGATGGAAAGCGGAGGACTCGATCTTTGGGGAGAGGCAGCATTCGGTCTCCTGAGCTGTCGTCTTTTATAGAATTTGTGTTTTCTCGTGTTACAAAATAAGGAATCAAGTATATTAGGCTGCTGCCTTAGTTACCTCATATCAAGATATAATTAGTTGCCACTCTACAATGAAGGGCGACGTATTTTTCTTTTTGAGCTGTGCACGGGTTTCAAACTCACCCTCGGCGCTCTTTTGGTTGTACGACGCTTGTGAATAGAGCAATAAATGTGGTGCGAACAACTCAGCACGAGTGACCTATTTTTTTCATGGTGCAAGGTTTTGCAAGGTTGTAGTGCTTTTTCGAAGGAAATTCTTACTCGGAAGTTGTTGTGTATTTGCCAATTTTTTTACGGAGCCGTCGACGTCCCATTGAGGCTTAGTAACGTTCGGCAGGTGCTTTTTGTTCAAAGTTTCTATCACTGCAACGTAGTTCGCTTGATAAAGTGTGTGATGGTAACCGTAAACTGTTTCCGCCAGTGGCTTAGCTACACTTCTGTACTTGAATGAAACTAGCGTTCCTAATGAACTCTACCGATATAGGCAAGAAAAATATTCCTATCCTAGCAGCATTGCGTGCCGACGCCACTTCCAAGGGAACAGCGAAAACTTTGGCATTTGTTCGTTGGTCCCCAGACGACAACAGTGCAGAGAAATAAAAAAAAGTAAAGAAGAGAGTAAGGAGAAAAAGTGTTCATCGAAACTATCGCGTGGCAGCTTATCGCAGCTAGGCGCAGCATGACGAGCATTACTTGCACCTGGTGAAATCTAGATAGCCGAAGCGCTGCTACCAGAATTGGCAGAGCGCCAAGTTGAAAAAACGCCGCCCCTTTTCCTTTCAAACAAGCCTGCCTGCAGAGTGCTGCCGCTTTTTGGCAATAGGAGACACTGCTTTCCGATAACAATTTAGCCTCAGAGATGGTCAACATCCACACTGTTAGTCTCGGAACACAACCTTTACCGCTACGTGGGCTAGATTTTGAATTCCGGCGGTTTTTTTTCGCGACATTTGTTAATCACACGGTCAGATTTATTCACGCTGTTGAATTCACGTGATCTGTAGTAATTTTCGTTGTTTGGCGGCTTTTCGCACGCTTGGTTGTTGTCCTTGTCTCAAAAGCTAGGTCTTAACCAAAGATGTCCACCTATATGATTTATAAATCTGACAGCACGAGTATCGTCTCGAGTTTTTGCGCATTAGCTCTACGGATGATATAGACTGTAAGAATACTGTGTTTTCAAAAAAATTTCATCACCTAGCCAATGCGTAGCATGATCAGCAGAAAATATAGAGACAACGAAACAAAAAAATAAAATAAAACTTCTGATTTAACTCACTAAATTTACGTCTGGACGAAGTAACATTGTGCGTAAAATACCCCCAAGAAAATGCTAAAGGACCATATAGCCTCCCTGAAAAACTAGAGAAATATACAATGAAGGGGCCACGCAGTCACTACGGTTACACAAAGGTAAATCCCAATAAAACTTACTCCGGCAGCGCCACACGATTTCTTCGGTGAGCTGCAATAGAAACTTGGTTCAAGAGGTTGGTAATAAAAGTTTTTTCGAATAGAAAGGTTGTCCAAGGACAAGCATTAGAGGACCACCACCGCCACAACAGCGACCTCCCCCGCTCCTGTCACCAAGTGGGGCACGTCCAGAGTGTCCGGAAGACAGTGTGGCGAAGCATAGAACATCTGGCTCTGACTGACCCGCTTTACCGCGGGTACACGTGTCCACGGAAGCACAACATCGATAGTCAACAACGGATACGCCCCCAGCAGGCAGTCTATCCGCTCAAGAAATACAAGTTTGTTTCTGTATTGAGGTCCTTCATGAGTGTTATTCACACTCACTTGGCTAGTCTACAAATCCCTGCCGCTAATTACGCGCTGCAAGTGTTGGACATAGAACCAATTACTGCCAGAATTCAGTAACCAGATGGCGCACCATAGACCACATCAGCCTTTCGGAGAAAAAGTCAAGCGTGCTTCCATAACTCAGTGGAACGCCAGAGGTCTACAGTCGAGAATGCCTGAGTTTAGACAGTACATTTTCGAGAATAAGTTTCCTATCATCGTCATTTGTGAACCACATATTTCATAAATACATCGACTGTCGGGCGATGAATCGTTCGTTTCTTCATCGTGCATTGAGCAAAGTCGAGTTGCTGTGTACATCCGTAAAGAACTCACTTATGTTCGTGAAAGAGTAGAGGGTAACTATGGAAATCACTACGTCGTCTATATGTTAAATATAAAATGTTGTTGTTTATGCTGATAGGCGAATATCTAGTGCCGTCGCGTCGACTGGATCAACAGATAATAATATATTTCCAACGACTCAAGCACCTTGGATAGTGAAGGGTGACTTCAACGCCTATCGTCCACTGTGGGGAAGCATCAGGACAAATTGAAAAGGCATGAACATTGCTGATCTCGCATCTGAGCACGGGCTTCAGGTGCTGAACAATGGCAGCCCTACTTATCTCCTATGAGTAACTTATAGCAGTTGCCTGTACTTGACATTAGTGTCACATAGCATTATCACGAAAGTCCAATGGTTCACAGATACAGAAACAAATGGCACGACCATATATATCCCCACGTACGTGATAGCCAGAGGGCTGGACAATTCTCCTTCCCCTGGACACTCAAAAACTCATTGACTGGGAAGAGTACCAGATATCAGTGGAGAGCAAGGGCATGCACGAACCGCTGGAATCCATTGAAGAAGTGATTTGTCGTGTGATGGAGACTTCCACGAAGATATGTTCGAAAGTATCGAGACGTACTGCACTCGACCAAGAGTTCGAACAACTTCGAGCGGTCCGCCGACATGCCGAAAGACGTTACAGACGCACAAAATCAATCTATGACCTCAGAGAATCCACACGCAATCACAAGAAAATCCAGCGACGAATGCACAAACTTCTGGAACAACGATGGAATACTTTTTATGACTTGCTAGACCGTCGAAAGCCTTTGTCTCCCGTATAGAGGTCTCTTCGAGGTATTCACTCGCATCAGCAACAGCGTCATTCCTTCGCCGCTCTGGCGCTACATCAACGTCACTCACAGCTTGATGTTTCTGGTGAATTTTGCGCAAAGATCGCCGGCGACATCTTTGTACCGATCGATCTATTGCCACAGGACGCTGCAGTCACACGAGATCAGCAAATGGAGGTTGCATTCACAATGGAAGAACTTCATGCAGCACTGAACACTTGCAGACGCTCATCGTCCCCAGGTCCGGATGGAGTGACCTACACTGCCCTACGTCACCTAGGCCCGAAGGCGCAGCGTTGTCTTCTGGATATTTTCAATAAGTTTTGGGGTGATGTAATGGTGCCTGATGAGGGGAAGTGCAGTCGCCTGGTGCCTTTGTTAAAGCCCGGAAAGTCTCCATTGGATTTGGCATCATACGGCCTATAGCACTAGCAAGCTGCGTCAGCAAGGTCATGGAGAGGATGCTGCTTACACGCATGAAATGGTACCTGGAACATTATAGAATCTATCCTGATGCTATGGCTGCCTTTCGACGAGGACGGTACTCAATTGATAGCGTCATTGATTTAGTGACCGCTGTTGTTCGGCAACAGAAAGCTAAGAAGCGGCTGTCAATATAGCTGTGTTCTCAGACGTGAAATGTGTCTATGACACCATGACCCATGAGGCTGTTCTCAATGCTCTTGAAGCAGCTGAACTGGGAGGTCGTGTCGTTAGATGGGTAAGAAGCTACCTCACAAAGAGATCCATGTTCGTTCTAACTGAAAGTGGGCCTATGAATGAGCATTTCACAAGTCGTGGGGTGCCACAAGGTGGCGTTTTGGATGGGGCTCACCGAAATGCTGCCACAGACGGCTTATATATCTCTCTACCCTGATGATATCTGCATGTGGGCATCTGGCGTGACACGGCCTGAAGTGCGCGCAAGGATACAGGAAGCGGAAACAATGACATCGGCATACTTTCGAGAACAAGGTTTGACTATCGCCACTGAAAAATGCACAGACGTGGTGTTTACACGCAAACCAATGTCTTTCTACCCATTATGCATCGATGGCAGATCAATCGCATGTAAGATCAGTCATAGATTCTTAGGTGTCATTGTAGATCGTGACCTAACCTGGAGACCGCACTTCACATACCCGAAGAAAAAGCTCATTGGCATTGAGAATGTATTCAAGTTCGTCGCCGGAGAATAATGGGGCCCATCCGGGCACTCCATGCTGCAGCTTTATGCAGCCCTCTTTCTCGGACTTCTCCGGTAAGGCCTTCCTTCCCTTTCCAACACGCGCAAGACTGACATCCGTGCACTAAACAGCGCACAAGCACAAGCACTTCGGACATGCCTTGGCCTTCCAAGATGCTCATCGACAGTGAAAACTATTGTTATCGCAAAAGAACAGCCGGTCACAACGCACATCATTGTCAAGACGCTGTGAGTGCACATTCAGCATTCAACACGGATACTGTCACATCATTTAGCGTGATTGACAGCGCAGAGACCCCATTCTTCTTTCTGCGGTATTCTGACAAAACATCAGGACTTATTACCACCTGGTTTCAAACTTGTGATGCATCTAGAAGCTGCATTATGGAGTCTCCGTCCACTTGACGCGCACTTATCAGTTCCTGGAATCGTTAAGAAGGCACGCATGTCACCGCTAGCCCTGAAGCAATTGACTTTACATCTGTCGGACTGAAGTTGCTTCGACCGCATACATGTTTACACCAATGGCTTCGCTAATCCTAAAAGCTCTACAGAAGCAGTGGTTGTTACATCTGATAATGTATTGCTGCAATATTAGTTTTCTCACAACACGATGTCGACATTAGCAGAGCTCGCAGCACTTCAAGGTGCACTAAAGTACATTCTTCAGCAGGAATCTAACCAATAGACCATCTTTTGTGACTCGAGGTCAGCCTTACAGACACTACGGTATGTAATGCAGAATGTGTTATACGAACAATCAGTATATGTGAAAGGCACGCCTACCACGAAGCGCTCAAGCAAGGCCACGATATTGTATTTCAGCGGTTGCTGAGTCATTGAGGAATTGCCGGCAATGATCGCACGGATGAAGCTGCTCGATCGGCTCATGACCAAGACCTGCGTACGTCCATACCACTTTTGAGAACGGACGCTGCAAGGCGACTACAATCACTTGCTCGCCGTATAACTCTCGTATACAATGGAATACGCCGGGTTTCTCCAACACGCACCTGTGTTCAATCGACCCAAACTTGCAACTTCATTTGCCTTCCGGGCTCCCACGATGCGCTGAAATTTCAATGTGTCTATGAGGTTGGGCGTGGCATTTACGAATGCGTACTCTCATCTCGATGGAATGGCGAGTACTTTGGCACAACATACGCGCCTGCGAGGAAACGCTTCAAATCTATGTCATACTATGCCCAGCATACTAGTCTCAACGACGTATTATGGAAGCCAAGCTCTGTCAGCTGCATTCATAGCCGCTTACAGAAGAGAAGATCCTGGGACCTTGGCCGCCGGTTTCCCATGCGCGCAAAGCCACGAAAGTCCTCTTGCACTTCTTAAGGACCACAAGACTTCACGACCGTTTGTGAAAGAACAGTGTGAAACCGTGCTGTGTAATCTCGAGCTGACTATTCCTCCTTCTCTTTGTTACTCCTCTTCTTTTCTATCTATTTCCTTTCTATTATTCTCCCTTTACCCCACCCTAAGTGCAGGGTATCCCACCGAGCCAAGCTTGGTTAACCTCCTTGCCTCTCTTCTCTATTTCTCTCTGCTTCTCTCTTCAGGAAGGCAGCTTTTTCTTCTGCTATACGCTTCCCGTTTCTTCGCTCAGGAAAACAAAGAAACCCTAACACACCAACAATATTTCTTGCCTAGAAGAGTACTTATTAGCCTAGCGTGACTTACCAAACATAAATCACTCAAACAAAGACTTTAACGAAGAAAGTTAACCCAGCAGCGTCACGCGATTTCTTCTGTGAGCCGCAATAGACGCTTGGTTCGAGACGTTGGTAATAAAAATTTTTTTTTTCAAATACGGAGGTTGTTAGAGGACAAGCACCTCTCTTCAGACAGGCAGATTTCTTTCTGGAATACAATTTCCGCTTCTTCGCTTAAAGAAACCAACATACCTTAACACACCGACGATATTCCTTGCGCAGGAGAGTAATCATTAGCCTAGCACGACTTGCCAAATATAAATAACTTAAACGAAGACTAATGTAAGATGCGGTGAAGACAGCGCTCTTTTGTCTCACAACGTTATCGTCTCAAATCACAAAATGTTATAAAATATAAATATTTCGGAAGCGTGATAAAAAACGGAGCACTCGTTCTTAGGAGAGAGGCAGCAAAAAAACTGCTTCGGCCACATGAGCTCTTGTGTTCTAAAGTGTCTGTGTTTTCTTGTGTTACAAAATAAGGAATTCAGAATATTAGGGTGCTCGTATCAAGATTTACCTCGTATCAAAATTTAATTTGTTGCCACTGTACAATAAAGGGCACCGTATTTTTCTTTTTGAGCTGCGCACGGAATTCAAACTCACTCTCGGCGCTCTTTTGGTGCATGACGCTCCTGAATACAGCCAGAAACGTAGTGCGAGCTACTCCACACGAGTGCTTCAATTTTTTTCGTGATGCGAGGTTTTGCAAGGATGTAGTGCTTTTTCGAAGTTGTTATTCTAAATTTGGGGTTCATTTGCCAAATTTACATAAGAGCCGTCAACGTCCCATTCAGGAAAGTGTAACGTCCGGCATGCGGCTTTCTTGTTCAATGTTTTCATCACTTTAACGTATATTTCCTTCGCTTGAAACAGGTGATTGTAGTAACCGTTAGGCCTTTCCGGGAGCGGCTTCGCAAGAGTTCTGTACCCACACGAAAGTGGCATTCCTAATGAAATCTACCGATACTGGAAAGAAAGATATGCCTTTCCTAGTAGCATTGACTGCCGACGGCCCTTCCAAGGGAACAGCGAAACAACCGACATTTGTTCGCATTTCGCCAGACAACAGCAGTGCATGGAAACAAAAAAAAGAAGAGAATAAGGAGAAAAAGTGTTCATCAAAACGTTCACGTGGCTGCTTATCGCTGCTAGATGCCGAATGACGAGCATTACGTGCTCCTGGTGGAATCAAGATTGCCGAAGCACTGCTGCCTGATAAGGCAGGGCGCCATGTTCCAAAAACGCTGCCCCTTCTCATTTCAAGCAAGCCTGCCTGCAGTGTGCTGCCAACTTCTGGCAATAAGAGACAGTTCATTCCCGAAAAAATACCAGCCGCAAAGATGGCTAACATGCAGAGTGTCAGTCTTGGAGCACAACCTTTACCGCTATGCGGGCTAGTCTTTGGACTCCGGTGGTACTTTTCTCCTGGGCAAATGATTACTCTCCTGGACAAGGAATGTCGTCGGTATGTTGAGGTATGTTGGACTTTTTAAATGAAGAAACGGAAAGTGTATTGCAGAAGAAAAATCTGCCGGCCTGAACAGAAATGCTTGTCCTCTAACAACCTTCTTTTTGAATAAAGTTTTATTACAAACCTCTAGAACCTTGTTTCTAATGCGGCTCACTGAAGCAATCTCGTTGCGCTGCCAGAGTACGTTTCACCGCGATTTGACTTCGTGTAACCGGAGTGACTGCATGGCCCTCCGCTGTAGTTGTTTCTGTTTTTTCAGGGAGGCTATCGGGTCCTTTATCATTTTACTTTGGAGTATTTCACGAACATTGCTACTTCGTCCAAACGTAAATTTTGTGAGCGGAACCAAATGTATTATTTTATTTTTTGCTTCGGTTTTTATATATTATCTGCAGATCACGCTACGCATTGACTAGGCGATGCAAATATAATAAAAACAAATCAATCTTACAATGTATATATTCCGTAGAGCTAAAGTGTAGAAAACTCAAGGCAATACTTGTGTTGTCGCATTTAATAAAATAGGCGGACATCTCTGTGGGAAAACGTAGTAATTGAGAAAAATGACTACAACCAAGCGTACAAAAAGCCGCGAAACAGCAAGAAATGTTACGATAAATCACGTGCTTTCAACAGCACGAATAAATCTGACCCTATGATTAACGAAAATTCCGAAAAGTGCAGCCGGAATTCGAAGACAAGAAGCATAGCGGTAAAGATTCTGCTCCGAGGTTCACACTCTGGGTGTTAGTCGTCTTTGAGGCTTCAATGTTCTCCAAAAGAAGTGTCTTCTTCTGCCAGAAGCTGGCAGAACTCTGCAGGCAACTTTGCTTGAAAGGAGGAGAGGCAGCGTCTTTTGAACGTGGCGCGCTTCTTGGTCTAGCGGCAGTGCTTCGGCAAACTTGATTCCGCCAGGTGCAAGTAATACGCATCTTTCTGCGTCTGGCTGCGATAAGCGGTCGCGCGATCGTTTTGATAAACAACTTTTCTCCTTAGTTTTTTGTTTCTTTTCTTTCTCTGCACTGCTGTCATCTGGGGACGTCCCAACAAATTTCGATTGTTTCACTGTTCCTTTGGAAGTGGCGTGGCACTCAATGCTACTAGGAAAGGAATGTTTTTCTTGCCTGTGTCGGTAGAGTTCATTAGGAACGCCACATTCGTGCGGGTACAGAAGTGTAGCGAAGCCACTCGCGTAAAGAGTCAACGGTTACCACCATCGCCTTTTTCATGCGAAGCAAAACTACGTTGATGTGATGGAAACATTGAACAAGAAAACCACGTTTATAACGTTACACGTGCCTCGATGGAACGTCGACAGCTCCGTTAATAAATTTGTGAAATAAACAGCAAATGTATAAAATAACAATTTTATTCGAAATAGCAATACATCCTCGCAACACCTTTCATCGCCAAAAAAAAAAAAAAACACTCATCTTGAGTTGTTCGCACCACGTTTCTGGCTGTATTCACGAGCGTCGTGCACAACGAAAGCGCCGAGGGTGAGTTTTAAACCCGTGTGCGACTCAAAGAGAAAAATACGGTGCCTTTATTGGTCCAGTGGCAGCAAATTATATTCTTGACAGAAGGTAAAGGCAGCAGCGTAATATTCTGGATCTCTTATTGTGTAATATGACAAAACACAGATTCTATAGAACGTGACAGCTCATGAAACCGAAGCAGTTTTTGTGCTGCCTCTCCCTTAAGATCGATACCTCCGTTTTCTATCACACTTCCGAAACGTTTATCTTCTATATAATTTTTGCGATTTAAATGATAACGTTGTAACACAAAAGCGCGCTGTCTTTACCAGATCTTCCATTAGTCTTCGTTAAAATGATTTATCATTGGCAAGTTGCGCTGGGCTAATGATTACTCTCCAGGGCGAAGAATGTCGTCGGTGTGTCAAGGTATTTTGGTTTTTTTAAGCGAACAAACGGGAAGTGTATTGCAGAAGAAAAAAGCTGCCTGTCTGAAGAGAAAATCTTGTGCTCTAACAACCTCCGTATTCGCATAAATTTTTATTACCAACCTCTCGAATCAAGTTTCTATTGCCGCTAACTGAAAAAACCGCGTGGCGCTGCCGGAGTACGTTTTACCGGGAATTACCTTCGTGTAACCGGAGTCACTGCGTGGCCCCTCCGCTGTAACTCTTTTTGGTTTTTCAGGGAGGCTATCGGGTCCTTTATCATTTTATTTAGGAGTATTTTACGAACATATTTACTTTGTCCAGACGTAAATTTAGTGAGCTGAAATAGAAGTATTAGTTTATTTGTTTGCATCGTTGTCTATATATTCTCTGCTGTTGATGCTACGCATTGGCTAGATGATGCAATTTAAATGATAACGCAGCATTCTTACTGTGTATATTTTTCGTAGAGCTAAAGGACAGATAACTCAAGACAAGGCTTGTGTTGTCTGATTTATGGAAATATGTGGACATCTTTGGGTGAAGACATGGTATTGGAGAAGAATGACAACAACCCAGCGTATAAAAAGCCGCGAAACAATCAACGAGAAATGTCATGATACATCACGTTAATTTAACAGCGCGTATAAATGTCACCATATAATTAACAAAAATCGCGAAGAGTGCCGCCGAAATCCCAAGTCTTGCACGTATAGCGCTGAAGGTTGTGCGCCAAGATTGACACTCTGGGTGTTGGCCGTCTTTGAGGCTTCTATGATCTCGAAAAGAAGTGTCTCCTACATTTTTACAGCGCAACACCAGAAAAAATACAGGACAGGAAAGGAGTAGAACAGAAAGAAAAGATGGCGCTGGGGTGCTAGAAATATATTGTAGTAAAACAGTAAGTCGGGCCAGTTGGTTAGGATCTTGTATTTTTTCTGGTGTTGCGCTGTAAGAAGGTTCACGATGGATCCTAACCAACTGGCCCGACTTACTGTCTTACTACTATATATTTCTAGTACCCCAGCGCCGTCTTTTCTTTCTGTTCTATACTCCTTTCCTGTCCTGTATTTTTTCTGGTGTTGCGCTGTAAGAAAATTCACGATGGATTCTAACCAACTGGCCCGACTTAGTGTCTTACTACAATATGTGTCTCCTACTGCCAGAAGCTGGCAGCACTCTGCAGGCAGGCTTGCTTGAAAGGAGAAGGGGCAACGTCTTTTGAACGTGGCGCGCTGCTTGGTCTAGCGGCAGTGCTTCGGCAAACTTGATTCCACCAAGCGCACATAATGCGCGTCATTCTGCGTCTAGCTGTGATAAGCGGCCGCGCGATCATTTTGATAAACACTTTACTCTCCTTATTTTTTGTTTTTTTGTTTCTCCGTACTGCTGTCGTCTGGGGACTTTCCAACAAATGTCGATTGTTTCGCAGTTCTCTTGGAAGCGGCGTCGGCACTCAATGCTACTAGCAAAGGCAAAGAAATGCCACTTTCGTGCGGGTACAAAAGTGTAGCCAAACCACTTTACAAAATATGTTACGGAGAGCCACATGCCGCCAACACACTCAAGCTCGACCAGCGAAGCGAAATGGTTAGACCAATGAAACGTGCAGTTACGACTACAGGCCACGCTACTCTGCAAACTACTTCTGCACTTTACCGGTACCGTCCAAATGCTGTTGTTGTTGGATGAATTTTCACAATTTAGACGTTGCGAAAAGCGCAAGCGTGTATTCGTTTCGATATGCTTGTTGCGATAGCGTTGATGAAACAGGCGACATCCGAGTGTAGTGAATTGCGAATGATTAGTCTGCTCAAGACTGTGGCACAATTGCTACTTAATGTAAAGTTGAATGCTTTTGTTGCGTTCAGGAAGCCACATTATGAAGCTTACAGCGCAAGGAATGACGACGGTTTAAATTGTTTGCAAACAATCTCCACGTTAAACATTAAGCCTCATGCAGCCAGGATGGCGTAGTGGCACTAGTGTCGCTGTAGTGGGCTCGAGTGCACAACTACAGCGGTAATTCCGTCGGAAGGTTTGGCACAATTTATCTCGGAGCGCCGTTCAGTTCACACGCGAATAGAGTTAGCGCAGTTATTTTGTAGCACGCGCAAGATTACACGCAAGGTCGATCATCTGACACCACCACCCTTTACACTGCCGAGAAAAATGAGGCAGAGAACATTTAGCAGTTCCTATTGTTTGCGAAAGTACCTTAATCCGATATACATTCATTCGACGATCAACAGTTTATCCAGCGAAAGCGGCACGGAGCGTACGTCCGTGTGTCATATCTTTTCCTTTGTGAGTTCACGGGCAGATAATCCTCCCGCAGCCGTCTTAGATTGCACGGCGCGCAACCTATAGCCCATGGGCATTTCAAATTATCCAAAATACTTGCAAATGTTCTCAAGCGTTGTAGCATGGCATGCGCAAAAAATAAAAACTTTCTTGGCTGTAACTCAGTTACATCGCAATAAAGTTTCGAACTGAACCTTGAAAATTAGGATCTTGTCAACGTAAACAATTACAAACCACCACGGGAGATAAACACATCACCTTGCTAAAAAAAAAAACGCCAGTCTTGCGCGGAAGGCGCCGCACAGTCACAGCAAAAGCACAGCAAAAGCTAGAAGAGCGCCCTTTCAGAGCCTTTCAAAACACTCATTGGATAACTACTGCAAGCACACTTGCTTAAACCCACTAGGGCATTAATAAAATTTTCGGGGTAGTAAGCCGGCATTCGCTATGCTATTTCGGAAGCGTGGTATTCCCTGAACACTTGCTAGGAATTTCGTGTTAATTGCTGATGCAGTGGCGGACGACGATGAGGAATTATGGCTGAATTTGGTATACGTGCCACTGTTAACAGTGGAACAACAACGAGCTTTTGTAATAGGTTGGAGCATTGAACGACCCACTCGTTACGCTTTTCGCATTGTGCAACGACTGGCTGTTATTTCACTGTTTGAAAATGCTTTATAAGTCGTATTAACGTGAACGCTTTCCTGGCATAAAGCCTACCTAAGGCAAGTTCCAAGCACCGGTGTAGCTCAGTGGTGTAATACTGGGCTGGCACCCAGCTGACCGGGGCTCGAGTGCCATTGTGTCATTGGTGCTAGTTTTTTTTCTAATTTTGCGGGATGTTCTTACGGACACCGGTGGCGGCGGCGGCGGTGGCGGCGGCGGCTGACAACTGCGCGTGACCGGAGTTGTGATCTCATAACAGCTTTCGCTCGAAAACAGCTCGTGATCGCACCTTCTTGTGTAGCTGTACAGAGAAATGGGCGATAAACACGGAATACACAAACATTTTCAAAGACTCTCGATATAGACAGATACTCATCTTAACTGAGCAAATACCGTGACATGTTACGCAGACTTTCTCAGTAATATTTCAAACGCCTATTCAGTTAAGCCCTCTATTCTGGTTTAGGGCCGGCCTATTGAAAAAAAAACGTCCATAAAAAGAATGGTGAATTCCACCATCCAATATTTTGGTAGATTATAGTTTAAACAATACTGATGGTACATGGTCTATGGTGGCGTGCCACCATACACCATGATCCTGGAGTGCCAGCAATGCAGGAGCATGAAACGGCGTCAGAACCACCATAACGAGCAGCCACTAAAAATGAATAAACAATAGTTGTATAGAAAACACCCCTAAAAAGATAGAAAAGCACGTGACTTCGCGGATTCCAACATGCATCCTCCGGATTTCTAATAGTACACACTAACCACTACGCCATGCCGACATATGCAAATTCTCCGCTAAATGACTAGTGAACTTGCGAACTGACCGTCCAACTACAGTTTTGTTTGTCGGGTACTCGAGATAGACAGGATCTGCTTCTGCTACTAAAATTTGCACATTTATTGAACACAAACAAATGGCGAAAGTGGCAACAGCACTATGGTTTCGTTACAATTCACAATCACAAGAAAATGAAAATCTAGTGGACCGAGAAGCAGGCACAATTTACGGGTGGTTACTGTCAAGTTTAATATCCGTTTTCCGCTCGTTCTAAAGGGCCACATCTCTCCATGCTTTAAGGCGCCTCTAGGCAATTTCGATATATACGCCAACACATTTGATTGAGTATTAAGATGTTATCGTGTCAGAATGGCCGAGTGGTCGAAGGCGCCAGACTTAAGGGAAACCATGCCCAGTGAGTATTAAGATGTTTTTCGCGCAATGTAACGTGCAGTCGTGACAACCCACGGCTGTGGCTCTATCGTTAGCAACAACTACACAACGGCTTGACCAAAACGAATGCAGTACGTCGGAAACAATATCTCATCGTATTTGTTTAGTAAGCATATGAATTGACAAGTCTATGTTCACGAATAAAAGCCAGAGCATCGCCGGCAAGTGCGACTGTCGGTTGGTGGGGAGGGGAGGCGTACGTGCTGGAAGTGCTAGATTCTCGTCGCATCGATGTTTGTCGCTTCTTGCGCGGACACCGCACATAATAAAAAACGCTTCGTGTAGGTTGCACGACTGTGCTGTATTGTCATTCTAAACTCGTAGAGATTTTGTATTCTGAGATCCAAAAGCGCCAATAGCGCTTGTACGGGCTCGGTCGGTAAACCTAACCTTTTGTGGAAACCATGGGGTACAACAGTAGCGTGAAAGTCAAACTCGCTGGGCTTCGTCTCGACGTATGACGAAGATAAACGTTTACGCATTTTAGTGTCGCAAGAAATCTGTTAACTTTAAAGTGTGGCTTAAGTAATTGAATGTGCAAGAAATGCCAGAGTTGCATTTCTAGCGTGGCGACATCAGGTGACCACTGTAATATGGTCTACTATTAAAAGGGCAATGACGAACTGGACCGCATTAACTTCTGGACAACTGCGTGGAAATATAACAAATTAGCGGTCACTGTTCACAGTGACACTTCTTGCCTTCTAAACATCAAAACAATGCAGCACATTGCACATGTCAAACATTTGTAAGTACTAGCACGAAATGTCAAAATTCAAGGTCGCAACCTACGCTCAAGAAATATTGAAGCGCTGTTGACACCACACGAATGAAAAAAAATGTACTAGAAAATGTAATGAGCTGTGTTGGTTTCTTTCTACCGTAAATATATTTCTCAGAGCATTCCAGAGTGGAAAACTCTAAACAAGAAACTTAAACATACTGCCATCTGTATTTTCATCATGCCACCATAATCGACCAGGTCTCCATCAAGCCACAATCCTCCAGCATGTTCACCAAGCCATCCACCAAACACGTTTTGAATCGCCCCCATAAGCAAGCATTTTCCACTGTCACCACCAGTCGCCTGCCATGACCGCCACCATCTGCCACCAATTTGTTCCCTCTCGCCCTCATCAGCCATTATGACCCCAAAAGCTTCCATCATATTTCATAATATTTTCACCATATCCGGTATTCTTTCAACATAACCATCAATGATATCAGTATCCAGCCACTCAGCATTTTCAAAAGAATAAAAGTTACAAGCTCCGCTGTAGTCGGAGTACAAACATACTGTACGAAATGAATTTGAAGACTATTCGGTAGAATTAGCCAATGTCCAGGAAGCCGTAAACTGCTGCGGGATATAGGGATGTTTATCCGGAGTGTTATCCCAGGTGTGATGCAGGAGCTATGAGTGTAAGGCAAGAACACACTTCTTTGAGTAAAGCAATGGAGAAACCTTTGTAGGGACAAATACGAGCTCTAAGAACGACGAAGAAGACGTTTGTTGTGGCGGAGGCTCGTGCTGCTGCAGCTGCTGCCGAAACCGCTGGTTGCTGTCTCGGTGCTGTTAGGCCCAATAAACGGTTGCTCTACCCCGGCGTGCGTCTAGCAGTATTTTTACATTTGGTGGAGGTGCTTGGTATCTCAAACTGGAACTCCGTTCCCGGACTCTACCTCAACCCCTCGCCTCGTCAATGCCTGACAACATGACCCAGCCCTCTGCAGTGATAATCCCATCTGTCACCTGTTTCAGAATGCCACGACAGCGAGATCCCGTGATTTTCAACGCGACCGACGACCAAGACGCCGAAGACTGGCTGTCGCAGTATGAAGCGGTAAGCGCCACAATAAGCGGGATGACACAGACAAGCTCGCTTACGTCAACTTCTATCTCGCGAGTGTGGCAGAACTGTGGTTTAACAACCACAAAGCGGAAATACCCTCTTGGCCTATCTTTAAGACGCGATTCGCAAAAGTCTTTGGCCGACCCGCTGTTCGCAAGCTCCGCGTCGAACAGTGCCTGCGCTGCCACGCACAGTGCTCAGGCGAGACCTTACCTCGTATATTGAGGATGTTTTGGACCTCTGCCGTCGTATCGATTCAGAAATGTCTGACACTTACAAAATACGGCACATCAAGAAAGGTATTGAGGACGATGCCTTTCACATGCTCATTGCGAAAAACCCGCGAACCGTCGCTCAGCTTATTCAGCACTGTCAGAGTTTCAACGAGCTGCAGAGAGAGCAGATTTCTACTCGACGTTCAAACCTCGACACGACCTCTACATCTGGGTTAACTATTGACGCCGTTTCCTCCGAACAAACCACGTTAATACAGCAAATTCAGCAGTTTGTCCGAGAAGAAGTTTCGCGCCAATTGTCTCTTGTGCCGAACGTCCCGACCAGTGAGCACATGCTGACCCCAACGCTCCGCAAGGCAATCGAAGAGCAAGTTTCTGACGCCCTGTCTCCCACATACAATCCTCCGCCTGTCTCCGCCCCTCTCACTTACGCTGAGGCCGCCAGACGATCGCCGCCGTCGCTACCAACCGTCACGGATCTTGCTAGACAGCCGCGTCCCCTCTACACAGCAAGTGATCCTACCCGTCGCCACCCACCTCCTGTTCGCCACCCCACACCACCATCAACAAACCCTTGGCGCACTCCAGACAATAGGCCAATGGGCTATTTCTGCCAGCTTCCTGGTCATGTCGCACTCTACTGCCGTCGTCGGGATTGCAACCCAACTGCTGGTGAGGCGACTTACGACTCCTATTGTCCAGAGCCACCACAGCCGTCTTTGTTCCACCCAACGTCATATCAGTCGCCGCCACGTCGCCACGGCTTCGACAGGAATCGGTCGCCCTCACCACGGCGCCGCTCTATTTCTCCGATGCTTCCGCGATCACCACCCGCACAAACGGAAAACTGACCATTGCAGTTCCCGAGGCAAGAGCTGCGCATATATCGAAACCTTCAAGGCCTCCGTTTTTTACCTGCTAAAGAAATAACTGTGCATATTGATGGCGTACCTGCGAAAGCGCTCGTTGATACTGGTGCTGCCGTGTCTGTGTTAAGTGGTGAACTCTGCCGCAAGTTGAAGAAGCTTACGCTGCCGCTTGCCAATGTCTCTCTCCACACGGCCACTGCGCATCACATCCAACCTTCTGCGGCGTGCACAGCTCGACGGGTTATCTAAAATATTTTGTATGTAGTCGAATTCGTTGTGTTTTCCCCATGTTCACACGATATCACCTTAGGCTGGGACTTCCTCTGCGCTCATCATGCCGTCGTTCACTGTGCGCGTGCCGAACTAGAGTTGTCGACGATGTGTGAACTGCCCCTGTGTGAAGCGCCGACGTCTGAAGGACCTTCTTTCAAGCCGCTATCTTCCCGAGTCACCGTAGCCACGAAAACTCACATCCCTCTGCTATCTTGTGTTCATGTGCCACTCTTCTGTGACGACGCACCCTCTGTCACCGCCCTCTTTATCCCCTCCGACAACTTCGGTTCTTGCAAAAGCTTCCTTCTCCCATTCGCAGTTGTCAACGTAGAAAACTCACGTGGCTCCATTTATATAACGAACTCGCTTCCTTCCCCGGCCATATTATTCCGTGGCGAACTCCTCGGTCACCTTGAGGAAATCGATTCTGTTTCATCCAGTCACCTACCTGATGACTTGTCATCATCTCACTTAAACACCATTACCTCTGATACCACCCCCACTTCATCTCCGGAGGTTTTTTCTTCATTTATTAACCCTAAACTTCCCGTTGCTCAGCGCGTTGCCCCGCCGCGTTGGTCTAGTGGCTAAGGTACTCGGCTGCTGACCCGCAGGGCGCGGGTTCGAATCCCGGCTGCGGCGGCTGCATTTCCGATGGAGGCGGAAATGTTGTAGGCCCGTGTGCTCAGATTTGGGTGCACGTTAAAGAACCCCAGGTGGTCGAAATTTCCTGAGCCCTCCACTACGGCGTCTCTCATAATCATATAGTGGTTTTGGGACGTTAAACCCCACATATCAATCAATCAATCATCCCGTTGCTCAGCGCACCCAACTCCTCGCTTTACTCGATCGCTTCAAGATGTCGTTTGACCATAGCCAACCTTCTTTGGGTCGCACGTCTGCCATCGTTCACAAAATCGACACCGGTAGCCATGCACCTTTGCGCCAGCGCCCATATCAATTTTCTCACGCTGCACGCCGTGCCATTGATGATCAGGTGAACGATATGCTTCGACGTGGTGTGATAAAACCTTCAAACAGCCCTTGGGCCTCTCCGGTTGTACTGGTGAAAAAAAAGGCTGGTGGCATAAGATTTTGCGTTGATTACAGGCGTCCAAACAAGATCACCAGAAAAGATGTTTATCCGCTGCCCAGAATCGATGACGCCCTCGATAGCCTGCAAGGAGCAGAGTTATTTTCTTCTTTAGATCTTAGATCCGGCTACTGGCAGATCCCTATGAATGAAGCCGACCGCTCCAAGACTGCGTTTGTAACGCCTGACAGATTGTACGAGTTTAACGTCATGCCATTCGGCCTCTATAATGCGCCTGCCACCTTCGAGCGTCTCATGGACAACATCCTTAGAGGTTTTAAATGGAACACATGCCTGTGCTATTTGGATGACGTCGTCGTTTTTTCGAAGGACTTCAACTCCCACCTCAGCCGTCTATAAAGCGTCCTGACTTGTCTTTCGAACGCTGAACTGCAGCTGAATTTGAAGAAATGCCACTTCGCTGCCCGCCAGCTTACCATCTTAGGGCATGTTGTTAGCAAGCATGGTGTCCGTCCTGAACCAGCCAAGCTTCGCGCTGTCGCCGACTTTCCCAGGCCGGCTACACTAAAAAAACTCCGCAGCTTCATCGGGCTCTGCTCATATTTTCGCCGTTTTGTGCACAATTTCGCCACCATAATCGCACCCCTGACGCAGCTACTTGCCGACAACCAAGACCTCTCGACGTGGTCCCCAGCATGCGACGAATAATTCGCGTCTTTACACCATCTTCTGACATCACTACCTATCCTACACCACTTTGATCCAGACGTTCCAACCGAAATCCATACGTACGCTAGTGGAGTTGGCCTCGCAGCTATTCTTGTTCAGTGTAAATCTGGTTTCGATGAGTATGTTGTGTCCTACGCTAGTCGCACCCTCAATAAAGCGAAAAAGAACTATTCAGTCACCGAGAAAGAATGCCTTACCATTGTTTTGGCAATCACAAAATTCCGACCTTACGTATATGGCCGCCCATTTGACGTCATGACTGATCACCACGCATTGTGTTGGTTGTCGTCATTAAAAGACCCATCTGGTCGCCTAGCTCGCTGGGCACTACGTCTCCAAGATTACGATATTCGTGTAATTTATCGGTCAGGCCGCAAGCATTCGGACGCCGACGCTCTTTCTCGCTCGCCACTTCCCCCCGATTATGTTGCAGCGTCTGTTTCCAGCTGCGAATGTTCTTCACTTGAACAGGCCGACATGTCCGCTGAGCAACGCCAGGATCCATGGATAGCATCTCTCTTAGAGTACCAGTCTCAGACGTCTCCACGTACCGACAACCGTTTACTTCAACGAACTGCCCGCCATTTTACCATCCGTGACGGTCTTCTGTACCGGCGAAACTACCTATCTGATGGCCGCAAATGGTTGCTGGTAGGACGCCTGTGCCTCCTTAGTGAAGTGTAGTGAAGACGTATGCTCGCCTACGAATTCGATATTACTGGCGCGGAATGTACCGCTTTGTTAGGCAGTACGTCCGTTCATGTTCCTTGTGCCAACGCCGGAAGAGCTCCCCTCGCAAATCTACCGGGCCACTCCAGCCACCGCCTTGTCCTTCTTGGCCTTTCAGCCACATGGGAATCGACTTGTACCGTCCCCTACCATACACACCAAATGGAAACCGCTGGGTCATCGTAGCCGTTAGCCAATAAATAAAAATACACAAAATGTCTAGCAAGTGTGTAGCGGATGACGAAGAATAGCATAATGAATGCGAGCCTCTACTCAAATATTATGAATATTTAGGGCTTAATAAGTACCCAGAAAATGTCCTTGTATCAGATACGCAAAGAGTGGGGAGATGTGGCTCTGAAAAGTTGCTCTTACAGCTTTCGCTCTAACTGTGCTGCACGTTCCGCGAAGGCCTGGTGGTTGTCTGAAGGACGCCAGCGTTCTCGTAGCCTTAGTGTACTTCATAAATTATAAGATACTTTCAAGCTTCTATAATGAAAGAAGAATGCTCGAGAGTTGTATCCAGACATGTTCACTTTGAATTTTTTTAGATGCGGAAGCATCTTATACTCGCGCCTTGTAGTGCGCCGTCCGCGCCGTCCGCACCGCTTCTCGAACATTCGACAGCTGACGCGCGCGCATGCGCCGTCGCGCCGTCGCCGACCATCTGTGCCGCGCGCGCTTCTCCTTCGAGAACATTCGACAGCTGACAGCGCATGCGCCGTCGCCATCTGTGCCGCGCGCGCGCTTCTCCTTCGAGAACATTCAACAGCTGACAGTGCATGCGCCGTCGCGCTGTATATATACTCAAGGTCGGCGCTCGCTCGCTCAGTTGCCACTCGTCGGTTGGTTTGTACGGCGCGTCGACGTCCAAGGTCGCGGTGAAATGAATTCCAACGAATCCACAAACACAATGATCGACGTCCCTTCGACCAGCGCCGCCCTTTCGCATACGTGTGTACGTGTTCACTCATTTAACACCCCCTCCTACAACCACGTTAACCAATTTAGCCATCGACCCAAGTAAGTCGCATTTTAACACCCCATTTCACAACCACGTTAACCAATTTAGCCATCGACCCAAGTAAGTCGCACTTTAACACCCCGTTAACGAATTATATGCTCCGCATCCTCCTCAGTGTTCCCCCGAGGGAAACTGCGGGCAATTTTTTATTGTAGGCTCTGAGCTCACAAAAAGAACAAGTGAGGACGTAATTAAATTGTCTGCCAACGAAGTCAAGTCTCAATAGTTCGATGAAGTAATGTCACCGTTTTAACGAAGTGACAAAGATAGCAGCAACATGGAACTTTGGGCCATTTGGATTACGTTCATAATTGAAAATTCTGTTGAAGCGCACTAAAAAACGGACGGACAAAAGAGGCTGACAAGGACAGCGCTTGCAAGCGCTGTCCTTGTCAGCCTTTTCTGTCCGTCTGTTTTTTAGTGCGCTTCAACAAAATTTTCAATTATGACAAAAATAGCTTCAAAGTCGGGGCACTTTTGAACAAATCCATTGTAGACATTGCAATCCTTCTTTGCTGCACATGCACAAGCATGTAAGCAGATCACACGCAATTCTTTGGCTAAGCCACGCCGATATCTGTCGAGCTTAGTCACCTAGATGCCAATAAAAGACACGAGGCTGAAAAGAAAACACAAGGGTCTTTCTTATCTTGAGCGTTTTCTTGGAGCCATATCTTTATATACATAAAGAGAGCCATCGAAAGGTCACCATCATCTATATGAATGTTACCTACAATACACTTTATCACATATTACATCTCTAGCGAATGAACTGATAGGAGCAGTGATGGCACTAGTTTTGTGCCGTCCACTGTGCACTAACAAGCGCAATCCTACAAGCATTCGTTAAAAATTGCAGCTGGGCAAGTTGTTTCATACTTTAAGGTAAACTGGTGTGGGCAAATAATGACAACAACACATTAGACCAGACAAGGACAGGTGCAAACTGCACGCACAGGTTCAGCTTTTCTGGATACGAGTGGTTTAGTTCGCCAGAATGACACCACGTGGCGTATCGACCCTAACGAATTTGAAAGTCCCGGCATGACGTATCAGTGACGTAGCACGAAATAAAATATAATAAAAAACAGTGCACACATTCTCAACCGTTCGCTTCACCTCAGTGCGCAGATAAGAGCGCGGTGTGTCGGCAATATCTCAACGGCGACGGCTTGCAGTAGATTGACAGTTTTTCTAGCCATACGGTGCCAGACAGCTCGCAGCACTCCGCACGAAATACCTGGCTGTTATAGACACACTCAAGCTGTATCAAAAGAAGTGTGGTAGTTTTTTATGTGTTTGTTTTTAGTTCCTGCACTGCCGTATCGGTTGGGACATTAGAGAAACACGCTGCTTTCAGGAATTCGTGTTCACCGAGCGTCAAGCATTATGCTTGGGTACGAACACGACATTACGGTTGTGTAATAACCAAATTTTGTGTGTGCGCTACCCAGGTGATGCTCGCCTGCTTCTTGCGTTACGTCTAAGTCAAGCTGGATACCTTTCAGAACACTAATTATGAGAGTATCAAAATAAAAATAAAGATATGTATTGTGCGTTTTCATTTCGTTCTTGCTGAAGGTGCCTGCCGCTTCCATCTTAGCGCCGTCGAAGCGGCTGTGGCTTGAACTTACGCACGCAGTCAGGCATTCTTTTATATCGCACCATGATCTCGTTGTCGCACGGACATTTTCCCTTGCGATCAAGGCCAGTACGGATCGACTTTGCTACTCTATGTTGGTACAGATCGAGTTTGGTACTCTAGGCCGATACAGATCGAATTTGGTACTCTAGGCCGGTACGTATCGAGGATAAATATCCCTTTAATATTAACAATTAAGCATGCACTCAGTTCACTTGTGGGCACTGAAATGTTACCAATGTAGGGAGGAAGAAGAACAATACGCCCAAGTGAGCCACCTGTTTAGCCAAAAGCCTCGAGCACGAGCTGTTCGCTATAGACACACGAAGGAAGGAAGGAAGGAAGGAAAATAGGAGGAATAAAACGGAAGGAAGGTTAACCAGCCTAAAGGCAGCCGGTTCGCTACCCTGCGCATGGAAAAAGAATGGGGGAGACGAAAAAGAGAGAGCAGACAGGGAAGCGGGATAAACACAGCACACTCGGCAGCACACGCACGCACACTCAGTAATAGTCCAGTCTTACCTTTCGCGTTATGTGACATTGCTGTTACAGCCGCTTGTTCAAGTCCGTGTCACGTAGAAATTTTGAGAGAGCTTTTGTCGCCTTCTGTTGCAATGTCTTCTCTCGGACACCTGACAGAATAATGTCCACAGACATTTGGCTGCTGTCGATGCGCGCAAGTACGGATGCCAGTGACTGTCTCTGGATGTCATACAACAGACAGTCGCACAGGATACTGGATGTGGTGTAGCGTCTCTTCGCAATGATGGGCATCGCAGAGAGCGTTGTCGGCTATTCCTATGACAAAGAAATAAGATTTTGTAAATGCGACTACTAGCCAAAAGCGATGAAGAAGGGTGGCTTTTCTGGCCGTAGTTCTCTATAACACAAATGAAAGCTTTTGTGTAGAAAACGAGTGCATAAAATCAAGAGAATTGATTTGATTGATTGATTGATTTGTGGGATTAACGTCCCAAAACCACCATATGAATATGAGAGACGCCATCGTGGAGGGCTCCGAAAATTTAGACACCTGGGGTTCGTTAACGTGCGCCCGGATCTGAGCACACGGGCCTACAGAATTTCCGCCTCCATTGGAAATGCAGCCACCGCAGCCGGGATTCGATCCCGTCATCTGCGGTTCAGCAGCCGAGTACCTTAGCCACTAGACCACTGCGGCGGCGTGGCACATATGTCTGTTGCATCATCTCGGAAGCTCGGCCTCCACGTTGGTATCCGCCACGCCAGGTTATCTCAGACTCTGAACGACCTCCGCAGCAATGGTCCACCAACCACGGAACACGCTCAATCGCCGTGAGCGACAGCGAAGACGAGGGCATCTCGCCAGATCCCTAGGCCAGCTGCCCAGCTGGAATGCAGACCTCACTAGTTGCGGTTGTCTTGCACCAATCAGGCACACCAGCAAAAAAAATTAGGAAGGAAGGGGGGGGGCCTGGTGTGGCGCCACGACATGGTTATGCCAACGGACAACCCGTTGGCTAATATAAACTTCCTCTTAGTATTGGTGTGTTTCTACAGTATTTGGCTTAAGGATGTCTGGAATTCTTTGGAATAAAGTGTCCAGTGGCACACTCGAATGGAATGGAATGAAAAAACTTTATTTCGGTCCTGCAGGACGCGCTTAGCGCATAGCGGGCGTCTCCCACGTAGAGACCGACAGGGAGTACCTGGTGGCCGCTTCGTGGGCCTGCTGGACGGCCCATTGCTGGTCGGGGAGAAGTGAGCTCCTGAGGGACCTCTCCCACTTGCTTGAGGTAGAGTCGGGAGGAGTTGTTCTACACTCCCAGAGCATGTGTGCGAGTGTCGCTGTGCGTCCACATGATGGGCATGTGTCACTGGGGCATGCATCGGGATAATAAATGTGAAGCGTGGCGAGGTTTGGGTACGTGTGTGTCTGTAATAGGCGTAGGGTTAATGCCTGCGGTCGGTTAAGTTTCGGGTGTGGGGGAGGAAAAATGCGGCGTTCCAAGTAAAAGTGCTTTGTAATTTCATTGTACGTGATTGGTGCATCCCGATTGGTATCCAACCCAGCAAGATGAGGTTGCCCTGTGGTAGAGCGGTCGGTAAGTGCGCGCGCTGCATCATGGGCGATCTCGTTGAGTTTGGATAGGGCACCCGGCACCTGGCCGAGATGGGCGGGGAACCAGATGACAGTGTGGTGCTTCAGGGCACTTGGGTCCGCATTGCGCAGGATGCGTAACGCCTGGTCGGAGATGACTCCGCGTTCGAAGGCTTTGATGGCCGGCCTGGAGTCGCTGTAGATGAATTCCCGTTTGCTGTCGAGCATAGCTATAGCTATAGCTACTTGCTCCGCTACTTCGGGGTTTCGGGTGAGGATTGTGGCTGAGTTAACAGTCTGCTGCGCGGATGATACCACGACCGCGTCGAAGGCTTGGTTGTTGCGATAGGCAGCGGCGTCCACGAACGAGACGTTGTCTGCTTCCATGTCTATGCGCTTGAGAATGGCGGTCGCCCACGCAAGGCGCCTGCTTCTGTTGTATTCGGGGTGTATATTTCGTGGTATGGGAGCGATCGTGATAAGGTCACGGATTTCACGGGGAATTAGAGTCAATTCTGGGGGGTCCCTGGTCCTCGAGGAGAAGAAGCCGAGCTCGCGCAGAATATGGCGGCCCGCCTTGGTGGTAGTGAGTCGGGTCAATTGGACGCGTTCCTGAGCTTCGGCGATCTCTTCTAGCGTGTTATCTACGCCAAGCTCGAGGAGTTTGTACGTTGGACTAGTGATAGGGAGGCCAAGGGCTCGTTTGACCACCTTGCGAATAAGCGCATTGAGTTGATCGCGCTCAGCACGTAGCCACTTGTGTATAGAGGCAACGTAGGTAAAATGGCACAAAACAAACGCGTGTACGAGACGTAGCAGGTTGTCTTCTTTGAGGCCATGGTGCCTGTTGGCTACTCTACGTACGAGTCGTATGGCATTCTGGGTCTTACTCCTGAGCTTGTGTATTGTTTGGGTGTTGGTTCCGCGGGACTCGATGATCATGCCGAGAACCTTGATGGTGTCTACCCTGGATATAGTACGACCATCTCTGGTGTGGAGGGTGATATTGCGTTCCGCCGGAGGTTTCCACCCTTTGGGCTTGGCACCCCGGCGTTAGGGCAAATATATCAACAGCTCCGACTTCGCAGGTGAGCACCTGAGACCGGTGTGGTTGAGGTAAGACTAGGTGATGTCAATAGCCTCTTGCAGGGCGGACTCAATGAAGCCATCCGACACTGTGGAGCACCATATGGTTACATCATCCGCATAGATAGTGTGATTTAGCCCGTCTATATTTGAAAGTCGTTCGGAAAGCCCGATCATCACGAGGTTGAAGAGCGTGGGTGAGAGGACAGATCCCTGAGGAGTGCCCCGCTGTCCGAGCTCCACTTCTTCCGTCACTAGGTCTCCTACGCGGAGGACGGCTCTGCGTCGAGTGAGAAAAGAGCGGATAAAGTAGTAAAATCGATGACCTAGGCCGAGAGCTGCTATCGCTTTCAAGATTGACGAGTGCGTTATTGTATCGAAGGCCTTTTCTAAATCGAGACCGAGTATTGCACGAGTGTCCCGACTGTTTCCGCCATCTAGAATTTCATGCTTTAGGAGTAACATAGCGTCTTGAATGGATAAACCTGGTCGGAAGCCAATTATGTGGTGCGGGATGTAGTCGTTATCTTCGAGGTATCGACCAACCCTGTTGAGGACGACGTGCTCAGCCACTTTGCCCACGCACGACGTGAGAGATATGAGGCGTAGGTTATCTAGGCTCGGCGCCTTTCCCGGTTTGGGTATGAGAACCGTGTGAGCTATTTTCCAAGCATCAGGTATCTCACCCTTTTTCATATCTCGTTGATAGTGTCAGTGAGGTAAGTGACGGAAGAATCGTCCAGGTTGCGTAGGAGCTTGTTGGTGATGCCATCGGGGCCAGGGGCTGAGCGGCCATTAAGCTCATGGAGAGCTCGGCACACATCTTCAATAGAGAAGTCGGCGTCTAAATTAGTGTTGTCGCTGCCACAGTAATCAGGGTGAGGGGTCAGAGGGCCCGTGGAAGCGGGAGATATTTTTCCACGAGGTTCTTGACAACATCTTCCGGGGACACTGTTCGTTTAGCCTGATGAAGTATATTCACGATCGAATGACGCTGATTTGTGCGGGTGTTGGTTTCCATGAGGAGGTGTTGAGTAAGTACCACGTTTGCCATTTCGAACCTGACCATCAATCGAATTACAAATTTTGTCCCACTGCTGTTTTGAAAGGATGCGGCAGTGATCCATCATGGTCTTGTTCAGCTGAGATATGCGTTTGCGTAACCTCCGATTAAGGCACTGGCCCTTCCACCGGGCCAATAGAGACTGTTTGGCCTCTAGTAGGTGTGCGAGACGACTGTCCATCCTTCCGGTTGGAAGGTATGTGCTGATAGTTTTCGTTGCCTTGTTTACATCAGCTTTGAGCTGGGCCGTCCACGTCTCGAGGCTCGGTGGGGTATCGGAAGGAGGTCGTTCTGTGCGGGTCTTACGAAGGATGTCCCAGTCGACCCACGTGTACGACTTGGTTTTCCTGCTTACTGTGGGGAGGTGTACAGCCAATATAAAGTGGTCACTACCGAGATCTACCGCGATGTTGGACCAGCGGGCGTCGGAGATATTCTTGACGAAGCATAGATCCGGCGTAGTATCTCTTTGCGTGGACGTACCAGTGCGAGTGGGGAAGGCCTTGTCCGTAATGAGAATAAGGCCCATGTCATTCGCACTTTTCCAAAGCTCGTTACCTTTGGGTGTATCGTACGTGTAGCCGCAGGCGCTATGCGCAGCGTTAAATCGTTAAACGTGGCGGTTGGTACTACAGTCTCTTGTAATAGCATGATGTGAGGTTTGGCTTCGTGGCTACGGAGGTATTGCTGCAGGAAAGCTTTCTTGTGGGTGAAGCTCCTGCAGTTCCATTGCCAGATTCGCAACTCGTCAATTGGCCTGGCCATCTTGAAGCATTTAGGAGTTGACCTGAGCACTCGGTGGGTGCATAAGGGCCGCGTGCTGCGGTGGACTGGGCACGGCTGTACGTTGCGACAACGGCTTATCCGCTGCAACGGCAGGGGCGACGACGTGATCAAGATATTGCTCCACTTGGCCCAAACGATTACCGTGTACCGCGAGAGTAGACTGCACGAGAGCCATGCTTTCGCCAAGAAAGCGAAGGCTTTCCTTAATCGCTGATAGCGTGCTCTTAATGTCGTCTAACTTTGTCTTTAAAGCTGGCTGGTCGTGGGCGACCGCGCGTTTCTAGGGTGCACTCTCGCCGTCGTCGTTACCAGCGCCTACTGGTTGCGGCTGCAACGGAGTGACTGCATTGTCGTCGTTGTCGGTTGTGGGCATAGCAGCGCGTGCATGTCTGTCAGTTTTTAGTTCGGCAATTGCGACTGTGAGTTTGCGTATTGTTTCTTTCATCATCGCATTTTCCTGCTTTAAGATCGCTATCTCAGAGGTGTTGTGTGTATCATGCTCTGGGAGTGAACCCGACCCTACCTGTAATGTAGTGTTTCCTTTTCTCCCGACGGCGTCCGCCCAAGTGAGAGGTCTCCGCTTATTCTTGCTGGCGTTGCCTGGCAATGGTGGTGCCGATGGGCTAGGCGATCGTTGACGCGAGACCCCGGTGAGACTGGGGTGAGGCCTGGAACCGGCATGAGGCCCGGAACTAGAGTGGGAGCCAGAGCGTGACCCGGGCCGGGAACCTGAACGGGAACCGTGACGTGAACCAGAACGAGACCTGGAGTAGCCTCGCCATATAGAACTGGTTGGGGTCCCACTTCGCGCGCTGCGGGAGTGGGTCCGAGGGTGGCTCCGGGACCGGGATCGGCTGCCATCAGATCGACCTTCTGTAGAAAGCTTCGAGGCCTGGTAGTCGTCAGCGGTTGCGTTAAACTCGTTCATTGCATCGTAACTGTTGTGTCGCGTCGAGTGTGCTCGCTCCCCTCGTCGTCTGCGCACCACGTATGCAATGTGGTAGCGTTCTTTACATTCCCTGTCGGCAGTGAGGTGGGTTCCTCCGCAAAGCTTGCATGTTGGTGTGCAGCGGTGTTCTTTTTCGGGGTTCGGCACGCTGCAGCCTCTGCATATAACGTCTACAGGGTTCGGGCACACGTCCGCTCGATGGCCTAGCCGACCACAGGTGTAGCAAATATCTATCTGTCTACGGTATAGTGTGCATTGAAGTAGCACCGATCCGTATCGCACAAAATTGGGCACACGATGTCCAACGAAGGCCACGATCACTGCAGTGGTACTTCCGATGCGCTTGGCAGCCAAAGCTAGTGGATTTCGGTCGTTGACAATCTTCGCGTCAATGTCCGCCGAACCGTCTTGCACGGGAATCCCTCGAATGACACCTTTGCATGTAGAATGTGGTGCCGCTTCGTAGGCACTAACTTCATAGGTCTTGTCAGCGATGCGAATTTCTTTAACGCGCACGTAGCGATTAGCATTTTCTCTATTCGGCATGCTTGCTACGAAGATATTCTGTTTATGTTGGGGCAGAGCGTGTCTGCTTGCTGTTCCGATGGGCTGATACCTGCCGAAGTCGAAATGGCTTCAGCGATTGTCGTTGGGCACACTCGAAGCCAAGTACTGAACAACCATATCAGAAATACAAAAAATAACAGTAGGAAGAAGAAGATGAGATCTTGCGATGAACACTCTGTAAACTGGGGTTGTGTCGAGACTGGTCTTTGTCAAGGCTAGAATAGAACTGATTTCTTTAGCGTTAGCATGTCTACGCTTCGTACTCTGTCTCCTCGATACAGAAGTATCTATATCAAGATAATGTGAGAGAAACTGTGTCGACAAACCATTTTATGAGAAAACTACCTAACTTTCAGCACCGTTGACGAGTCACCGGAAATTTGAGGATGACAAGCAGTGACAGTTTTTACAACCATCTGTGACGAGGAGCTTCCCAGGCGTAGGACTACCATGATATACTAACAAGTGTTTCAGCAGTACAGCGAAATAGTCCTTGGCATGTTGATAAACCCCCTTCTTCAGAGATTTAGTATCATCACTCCGAAGGAGTGCTCTTCCATCAGTGACAACAACGTCGTAAAATATTCTTGCAGTGATTACAAGTATACACTTGGGTATCTTACCACAAGCTTATACATTGTTATACGGACAAAGAAAGATGTTCGGTGTAAAAGTATTTTAACGTGACCATTGGTCCAGCCTTCACGGATATCGGCGTTTAGTTCGCCTGTCTTCAGCCACAAGGCACGCGACATTTATCTTTTTAAATCTCGCGTGTATAGTGAAGAGCTCTGTCGCGGCAAGAAAAAAAAGTTCAAGACTTGGCTTAGTCTGCCGTCTTTCGTCATCAACGGCGTCAGAGATAAGACCGGCGAGTTGTAACGTTAAAGAGGCTAGCGGTTCCCCTATTCTTTGGCAACGAATCGTACGACACGCCAAAAAAATGACGCCCGACGGCAGCGGGCATTTTGAAAAGGCAGCAAACGTATTTTCAAATATGACAGTCTTTCTTGCGAAAATAAAATTTGGTGTGTCTGTCTGAACATTCGTCTGTTTGTTCGCCCTAACGATACTCCAAACGGCATCAAACGGTCAACCCAGTCCTCAGCGCCCACCAATTTCGCTCAAGATTTAGCATTCACAGTTGTGCGATTGTCAATTAAAAAAGCAAATATTTCGCATATCAGAGGCGCCATAACAACACGTCAATGTTTTGTATATCTGCCTTTATACTAGAAGAGGCACACACAAGTGACTCTAAGGACTGTAGCATATATCGCGCTGCGCTGACAGTGCAACGCGTTGCTCAAGAAGGTGTTTCCAACGCTTTTCTACGATGACACGGTGGTGATCTCTGCACGTCGCTTTGACTTCTACACCTTATCACCTCCAGGACTGGCGCGCATCTTTCTCCACGGTCATGCACGCCTTCAATTTCAAAGATAACTGCTATATGGCACTCGTATCTAATGTGCCTAGATGCGCTTGTTCGCCTCCGCTACACGCTCGAGACACTCTGACGCAGCGCCTTCAGAATACCATTCACCGGTTTTCTTGCGCAGAACATCAAATAAATGTTTTGTTCACTCTTTCCAGACGCAAGATTATCGTCTTTCAACGACATTTACAGTGTAGCATGTAGATTCGGGCCAATTTTAGGTGTGAATACACTTTACAAGCGACCACAAACCATCCACCGCCGTCGGCGGCGTCCGCAGTCTTCTCTCTATCTTTAAAAGAAAGAGGACTTGGCGTGCCGCAGCGCGACGCTCTACCGAATAAGCCACGGACGCGACGCTGATATCGGTGTCAGTAACGCGCCTTATACCCCCTCCCCCTTCGCTCGCTCCTCCGCTCTTCTCGCTTGCTGCAGCTGCGCGCGCACCCCTCTCTCTCGCGCGCCAGCCTTCTCTCTCAGTCTCCCGTCGAGAGCGGGTCGTGCGATGGATGTCCCGGAGGCAACGCTACCATCAACAACGAATGCAGTACAACCGAATGCCAGCACTGCACTCGTCGTTGGAGGTGACGGTACCGCGGTGGTTTCGCCGACGTTGGAAGACAAGGCGGCGCTGCGAAGGGCTCGTGAGACCGAACGTAAGCGGGCGAAGCAGGGAGCGGATGCCGAATTGCGTGCTCGCGAGGCCGAGTGCAAGCGGGCGAAGCGTGCAGCGGATGCCGAACTGCGCGCTCGCGAGGCCGAGGACAAGCGGCCGAAGCGTGCAGAGGATGCCGAACTTTGCGCTCGCGAGGCCGAGGACAAGCGGGCGAAGCGTGCAGCGGATGGTGAACTGCGCGCTCGCGAGGCCGAAATAAGGCGTCAGCATCGAGCCGCGAACGCAGCCTAAGAAGCGGAACGATAACGCAAGCGTCAGGCGGAGAAGGGCGATGAAAGCCGGCGTCAAGACGCCGCTCGCAATCGTCAACGGCGAGTGGACGTTCCCGAAGCCGTTCCAGCCAATGAACGTGCCGCGCGGGAGAGGGTGCGAGCCCTGGACTTTGCTCGTCCGGACGCGTCGTGAAGTGTAAATAAATAATACTTCGTATATAATGTATCTGTGTACAAATGCTCCATGACAAACAACACTTAAATTCATTAACTACACTTTAATTATCATCATCAGTAATAACACTCCCAAGCATTTCCCCGAGGGTGAACATGGTTAAGTGCAAATGCACGGGGTGATGCTATGGGGGGCAGTAAAGTTAAAATCCATTGGCATTCGCCAGTGAGTTAACGTAAACTCCCCCGTGTGATCAAATTGCGATTCCCAGGAACCATTACACCATAAAGGCACCATAGTGGGATTAATAAATATAATAGTGCGAATAAATAAATACCCCTCATAGCATCACCCCGTGCATTCGCACTTAACCATGTTCACCCTCGGGGAAATGCTTGGGAGTTTTTTTTTCTTCTTGCGATTGCCGTCCGTTTGTCCGACTCACGACGTAGAAAAAAAGACACAATTATGCTAGCGTTGTGATTATGATGATTGTGATTATGAGCCTTTGCTCTTCTGACTACAGCAGGTTTAGCACTGAAAATAAAACGCTATGTTTTTAGAGTTTTATTTCAGGTATCCGGTCATCACTAGGTAATAGCAAACAAATGTCGTGTAGAAGAAGAACATTTTTTCACACAGCAATATTACTGCTTCAACATATTTGCTATTGCATTATCAAAATTGCGGCTAAAATTTGCGAATATAGGTCATGTAGTTGCTGAGATAAAGGAACATAAGTAAAAAAAAGCATGTTGTGAGATAATTGCCGTTAGGCTCAGAAATGTCAATTATTTCAGAAGTACAGCAAGATAACAGCTAATTGACACCTCATTCATTAGGCACCAGCCAGATACTCACCACTAGTATCGTTTTTTTTTCTTGAAATGTCTTGCCTTGCGAGCCTCCTTTGGCACGTGCTGTGTCACCCTTTCAGCAAACTACTGTCAACGCAAGCCAATGGCGCTTGGACTATGCACTGTGCAGTGACATAGCGAAATTCCAAAGGAGTGCAGCAAATACACATGGGCTATATTGCTTTCAATAAAAGTTAGCGCAGATTCAAAAGTGAGTATGTTTATTGTGGTGTCTGAGGAAAAAGTTTGTTTAATGCACTCCCACACAAATCAAGGTGTCGTTATTATTTTGAATTTTGTCATAAATACGTTTAGTAAGTAATTCTTGATGATGTACTTCCAGATAACTTAACCTAACCGCCTGAGTAACAGATGCTGGGAGGTGATCTTTATGTACGAACGGTTCACCATTCAACTGGGATTTGTCGAATTTACAGCTATATTTGGTATCCTTCGGTCAAGGGCCATAGCATGGATTGATATTCTTTGATAGTATGTGAAAATATGTGGCCCGGACCGCTTTTCGCAAGTCCTCCAAGCTGTGCTGGCCCTATATCTTTTATTATCCAAAAGATAATCGGTTTCGTGCTTACCAATGAAGGCACTGCTAAGACGTCTCCGGCCAGATAGAGATTTCCCGACAGATAGCACAAAAGCTGCATGCCTCTGCTTTAATCATTTTAGTTACAGAAATAAAAGTACAACATACAGTTATGTTCAGTCTTCATACTTCCTTACGCTTACCAGCTATCAAGCAATCTGTTTTCCAATACGTACAACCTTAGAGACGTGTCGTTGTTACACTGCTCTTCTTTCTTTTTAATCAAATGGGCTTCAATCAACTCACGCGCAGTTTTATATCTCCTCCTACCTAGAGTCCTGACCTCTTTAAAACGTGGTTCACACTTGCAGGTTTTGCAATGCATTGGCAAATACGCCAAGCCAATCTTCATTAGACTTATTTCAAGCTCCCTAAGTCATTTAATAATACAATACCCTTAAGCCCATACTTGAATCCCTCTAGTAGAAATATCTCTAATGATCGCCATCATTTTTGAGAAGGAAGCGTCCATCATTTAGTGGAACACCAGTGGACTAAAACCGTGTATTTTCAGACTTTCATCAGTTAGTATGCGTCAACATGTTTCAAGTCATCAGCATCTGTGAGCTGAACGCGTGGGAGTGGTCTCCTCTCTCTCTTCTCTCTCTTTTCATCTTGCAAACTGTCCGATCCCCATTTCAGGTGTAGGGTAGCATAGCGGTCATTTCAGACTGGTAGACATCTCTGGCTTTTCTTTCCCTCGTGTTCCTCTTCCTTTCCCATGTGCCCGATATCTGTATGTCTGTAAGTTGCTTAACTAACAAGGGGTTTGCACTCAATTTGCTTTAGTTGGACTTGCTGCTTGTCGTTGTGTTTTTCTTCACTTTGCGTATGTGATGTTTCGCGGTTAAAGCATTTCATTGAAGAAACCACTGATTCTGGTTAAAAAAAGCCGCTAAATTCAAAGAGCGCAAAAAGAAAATGTGGCCGCCTTTTTGAATATATTTACGCAACCTGTCTGTTTAAGGCCCCTTTTGAATAGGTAACACTATATATTGTTGAGACGTTTATTGGCGAACGCTTGTCGACGATGCTTGATAGTGACAGTCAATGCGGGTACCGACTCTCTGCACGAGCTGCTCTTCTTCTTGCTAAAAAGGGCAACCCACTAGAAGGCGCTGGAGAGGACGACCCACTGTTCGAAGGCTTCACCACAACTACCCCGGGTACGAAGAGGGAGCCGCCTGGCGACGTAGCAGCTGGTTACTATGAGCGGGTCGTGGTAGGCTTCGAGGCGCTCCACGTTGACGATGTCGCGCCCTCGACGGCGCATGTCCGAAGATGGTTCGATGGGTTCGATCAAGTAATTTACAGGGGAAGTGCGTTCGACGACACGGTAGGGGCCTTCGTATTTGGGCAATAGTTTTGAAGATAGGCCAGTTGAAGTGGTAGGGATCGAGAGCCAGACGAGCGCTCCAGGGAGGAACATGGGCGCAGTAGTGCTGGTGTCAGCGCGAATGCCTTTTTGCCGCTCTTGATCATGCACTGTAAAGGTCCTTGCAAGCTCTCGACACTCTTCAGCAAGCTTGGCTGTAGCAGAAATAGGCGCCCACTCTGATGGATCTGGCTTGTACGGAAGTATAGTGTCGATGGTGTGCGACGGGTGCCTTCCATATAATAAAAAGAAAGGTGAAAAGCCAGTAGTGCTCTGAGGGGCGGTGTTATATGCGTAGGTGACGAAGGGTAGAATGGAATCCCAATTTGTGTGATCGGCGGCGACGTACTTGGAGAGCATGTCGCCGAGCGTACGGTTGAAGCGTTCAGTGAGGCCATTCGTCTGCGGGTGGTAAGCAGCAGTTTTGCGGTGAACAACGTTGCACTCTTTGAGAATGGCTTCGACGACTTCAGACAGGAAGACGCGGCCTCGATCACTGAGCAGTTCCTGAGGTGGACCGTGTCGCAGCATGAATCGTTGGAGCAGGAAGGAGGCCATATCGCTCGCTGTAGCCGCTGGGAGAGCGGCAGTTTCGGCGTATCGCGTGAGGTGGTCCACAGCAACAATGGCCCAGTGGTTACCGGCCGACATTAGTGGAAGTGGCCCATACAAATCAATGCCAACGCGCCCAAACGGCCTGGCAGGGCAAGGTAGAGGTTGCAGACCTAGCGGCGACAAGTGCGTTGAAGTTTTGCGGCGCTGGCATTCTATGCAGGAGCGAACGAATTTCTGCACATAGCGGCACATGCCGCGCCAAAAGTACCGTTGGCGAATGCGCTGGTAAGTCTTCGATACGCCGGAGTGCGCACATTGCGGATCAGTATGAAAGAATTCGCATATGTCAGAGCGCAGACTGCGGGGTATGACTAGTAGCCACTGGCGGCCGTCGCCGTTGTAATTGCGTTGGTGGAGAAGGTCGTCGCGAACGGCGAAATGGTGGGCTTGACGACGCAACGCGCGAGTGGATGGAGTGGATGGATCAGTCAGCAAGTCTATCAGTGAGGCAATCCATTGATCCTTGCGCTGTTCAGTAGCAATGGCATGAATGCTAATGAAAGAAACGGCAAGGTGAGACGCTGAGTCGTGGGCATTGTCGTCAGGCAAGGGAGAGCGCGACAGGGCGTCGGCGTCAGCATGTTGCCTTCCGTTGCGGTATAGCACGCGGATGTCGTAGTCTTGCAGGCGAAGTGCCCACCAGGCGAGACGGCCTGAGGGATCTTTCAATGATGACAACCAGCATAGTGCGTGATGGTCAGTGACTACATCAAATGGGCGACCATATAAATAAGGTCGGAACTTGGTAAGGGCCCAGACGATTGCCAGACATTCTTTCTCAGTGACGGTGTAATTAGTCTCGGCTTTTGTAAGCGTACGGCTTGCATACGCCACGACATATTCCGGGAACCCTGGTTTGCGCTGCGCAAGGACAGCGCCGAGACCGACACCACTGGCGTCCGTGTGTACCTCTGTAGGGGCAGTAGGGTCATAGTGGCGGAGTATGGGAGGCGACGTCAGTAAACGACGGAGCGTTGTGAATGCGTCGTCACACTGTGATGACCACGAATGGAGAGGCCCGTTACTACCGAGGAGCTTTGTCAGCGGCGATACGATAGACGCGAAGTTTCGGATGAAGCGCCGAAAGTAGGAACACAGTCCTATGAAACTGCGCAGTTCCTTGATGGATGTCGGCTTGGGGAACTCGGTCATGGCCCGAAGCTTGGCTGGATCGGGGAGAATTCCGTCCTTGGACACGACGTAGCCGAGTATTGTCAACTGCCGAGCTGCAAATCGGCACTTCTTTGAGTTCAGTTGCAGACTGGCGTCATTCAGACGCGTTAAAACATTCCGCAGGCGTTGAAGGTGCGTGTAGAAGTCCGGAGCGAAAACGACGACGTCATCGAGGTAGCACAAGCACGTGTGCCATTTCAGGTCACGCAGAACGGTATCCATCATGCGCTCAAAGGTGGCAGGTGCATTGCACAGCCCAAACGGCATGACGTTGAATTCGTACAAGCCGTCGGGAGTGACGAAAGCGGTCTTCGGTCGAGCGTCCTCAGCCATAGGTACTTGCCAGTACCCTGAGCGCAAATCTAGAGATGAAAAGAATTCGGCTCCTTGCAGGCTGTCAATCGCGTCATCCACACGCGGTAGTGGGTACACGTCCTTACGAGCGATCTTGTTGAGACGTCGGTAGTCCACACAGAACCGCACAGAACCGTCCTTCTTCACGACGAGAACGACAGGAGATGCTCAGGGGCTGTTAGAGGGTCGAATAACATCGCGGCGTAGCATTTCATCCACTTGCTCGTTGATTACACGGCGTTCTGTGGGAGATACGCGATATGGACGTTGCCGTAGTGGTGGTTGTGCGCCTGTGTTAATGCGATGCGTAACAGTGAATGTGTGGCCGAGAGAAGGTTGAGAGACATCGAAAGAAGAGCGAAATTCTTCCAACAAGGCCAGAAGCTGGGAGCGCTGGACCGGCGTAAGGCTGTCGGCAATGGAAGGACCAAATACATCAGCGGAAGATGAAACAGATGTAGAAACAGCACTAAGCGTATTGGAACTTCGGCAGTGCGTGTCATCAGGTTGATCCGTGACTTGTACGTCTTCGATGGGTTCCACGCTGCCGAGACATTCCCCTCGCACCAACGTGACACTGTACGGGGATGAGTTCAGAACAAAAATAGTGGTGCTGCCGCGAGTTACTTGCACGGTCGCGAAAGGAACCAGCAAACCTTTTCTGGTGAAAACACGATGAAATGATGAGAGGAGTGCAGCGGTGTCTGAAAGACTTGCACAGTAGACCGACACCGCCGCGGACGAGTTTGCAGGCACTTGCGTGTCGTCCCTGACGAGTAATTTGCTTGCAGTAGATGGACTTTCGGCCGGCGTAAAGAAGAGAATTGTGTCAGCTTTATTTCTGCTGGTGCGCAATGAATGACGCCGTCGTGGCGGGAGAGAAAATCCCATCCTAGGATGACGTCGTGAGAGCATGAAGGAATTAAGATGAATTCGACGGCATACATCACGTCCTGAATCATGAGGCGGGCTGTACACATCGCTGTAGGGTGAATGCTTTGGGCGCTGGCTGTACGGAGGGAGAGCCCGGAAAGTGGCGTGGTCACTCTGCGCAGTAATCGGCTAAGCTTTGCGTCCATCACGGATACGGCGGCTCCAGTGTCTACAAGGGCAGATGCACGAACACCATCCACAAGCACGTCTATCACGTTCGATGGTCTTTCCTGAGGGCTTCCGCAGTTCGACAGCGTCGCAGCCCTTGCCTCGTGGACTGCGACGACTAGTTTTCCTGGTCACAATCTAGTGGACGTAGCCGCATCAGCGATAGTGAGCGACGTCGCGGAGAATGTGAGCGGCGGGTAGATGGAGCGGGGCGGGACGACGGTGACGTAGGTGGCGGTTGGTAATAAAAGCGGCTCGATTGGCTGGAAAAATTGGCGGCGACCTGCGGTCGCTGCACACGATTGCAGTAGCGTGCTACGTGCCCGACGCAACCACAAGCAAAGCAGATGGGGCGATTGTCCGCAGTGCGCCATCGATTCGCGGGTCCCATCCATGTCGAAGAACGCGATGGGCGAGCCGGCTGCTGATATAACTGCATAGTGGGCGGCACACGGGGCACGTGGATGACGTCGGTATATGTAGGCGGCACAGTTTCTCCGAAGGCCTGGGGTCTGGCGATGGTTTCGGTGTAACCAAGAGGGCCAGTCACAGGAATCGGTGGGGGTGGCCTGGCGACAACTTGGGCGTAACTGAGTGGGGTAGATACTGGAGGCGGCTGGTGATATCCTGGAACGACCTCCGCGATTTCCTGCTGAATGGCTCGGCGGAGGGGAGGCAGAAGTGTGCTTGACGACTGTTCAGCACGTTGCGGGGAAGCAAAGTCCAGTAAAGAGACCTGGCGGGCAACTTCTTCACGCACGAATGACTTGATTTCAGCAAGCAAGGCGGTGTGGTCAGGAAGTGTTGACAAGGCCGTGAGATCAGCGTCACGTGAGGGTGGTCGACGGGTCATCGAGCGCTGCCGTCGCAGCTCCTCGTAATTTTGGCAAAGTGTAATGATCTCTGCCACAGTGCGAGGGTTCTTGGCCAGGAGCATGGTGAAGGCATCGTCGGCGATGCCTTTTAGAATATGGGTAATTCTGTCGGCCTCTGACATGCTCGCGTCCACTTTCTTGCACAAGTCAAGGATGTCCTCTATGTAGCTTGTGAAGGACTCACGGGTTTGCTGTGCTCGTTCACGTAACCGCTGTTCGGCTTGGAGCTTACGAACGGCAGGACGGCCGAACACGTCGACAACGGCGGTTTTAAAAGCAGACCAAGTGGGGAAATCGGATGCGTGGTTGTTGTACCACATGCCGGCCACATCCGCGAGGTAGAAAACCAGGTTGCCGAGTTTACCTGCCTCGTCCCAATGATTGGGGACGCTGACGCGTTCGTACATAGCAAGCCAGTCCTCGACGTCGGTGCCATCCGCGCCGGTGAAGACAGGAGGGTCGCGGATACGGGGAACACCGGAACATGGCGTCGGCGCAAGAGGAAACATTTGCAGTGCGGCGTCTTGGTGCATGGTAGAAAGCACGGTGCGGGATCGAAGCTCCAGGGGCATCAAATGCTAACCAAAGGTGTTAGAAGGGCACAGCACTCTCCACCAAATTGTTGAGACGTTTATTGGCGAACGCTTGTCGACGATGCTTGATAGTGACAGTCAATGCGGGTACCGACTCTCTGCACGAGCTGCTCTTCTTCTTGCTAAAAAGGGCAACCCACTAGAAGGCGCTGGAGAGGACGACCCCCTGTTCGAAGGCACAAATATATATATATATATATATATATATATATATATATATATATATATATATATATATTTGTGCTCACTTCAGTTCATTGGTGATGAGTAGGTAGATTTTCAATTTTCAGTGCCTCGGTTTAGCGGGGGCGAGAAATGTATGTGTTGATACCTTGAAAAAAATGCTAGCTTTCATTCAAGAAAGAGTACGCTGCTTCACATGGCCTTGAGGGTGAATCGAGCTAGGAATGTTTGTCTCGTTACAACTGTAGAAAGATCTAAAGAAAGCATGGTTATGCTTAGTTACGCAGAGACATTGAAAACAACATTAATCATCCTGAGTTTTTTCGAAAATCAAAGGGAATTGTGGGGGATGATCTACAAACGTTGAGTTGTATTTAAGGAAGAATTAACAGGTTTAGAGTAGTCCGGCACGTAATATACAGTCGACTACAAAAGTTTGCGGACCACGTTAGCCCGTGCCAAAGTGGCGGTCCGTGCCATCTAGCGTTGCGCTATCTATCGTCGACCGCAGTTCCGGGCCGGAAACGGGTGTTTTTCGTATTCACCGGCCTTTCAGTTTTCTACTGACGCGTAGTGCATTATTAGTTCGCAGTTTTCACGGGAAGCGCTGATTTGCAGTATTGACTTCACATTGCTGTTCTCATCCCGGCGTGCCTACTATCACGGCATGTCTCAAACAGCGTTCTGTTGGCTAGGTGTTACTTTGTGATAAATATTGCTACTGATAACAGTTATGTTCATGGACTGCTGGCCAGGCAGAAGCTCGTAGACATAGATGCCAAAAACACGTTGCGCTGAAAAATGAGAGGTGAAAATTGTTTGTACCTGTCAGAAAAGAGACAGGGATACTTTCAGGGCGCTGCTGTGCTGTCAACTACCGCTAACGTAGCGGTAGTGTCACGAAGAGGCTTTCGGCCGCGCGCTGGCGTGGTCTGTAAACTTTCGTGGACGACTGTACATAGGCCGACCGTCTTTTTCCACTCACACGTTGTTTCCTAATAAAGAGACCTGCAGCAAATCAACCTTGGGTCAGGGGATTAGATGTACAGCCCTGCTTTTTGTCCTCAAATGCGAGCCTTGTCATAGTCTCTCATTTGTAGCACGCAAACCAGAGCTTATTTTTGACAGTTACCTTGAAAATGAAAATATTGCGTGTAGGCGACATTTTCATAGCGTATTCGCAATATCTTCCTCCGGGCCTAGTAGGCCCGGAGGCAGATATAGATAGAGGTTTCGCTGCAATAAATTGCACTTTAGTGCAAATAATAGTGAAAGAAAACGGTATGTCAGATTAGGTTGAGGAAAAATACACCGGAACAAAGTTTTAATGGAAACAAACACTTAGTTCGAGAGATTTCGGTCAATGCAGCACATAATGCACAATATTGAAATTTTTGTGTAAAAGGAGTTTTATTTCTATAATATTTTTGGTTTTATCATTGATTTTGGGACAGCGTACGTGGAACCCTCAGGTGGAAAAGCGACTGAATGACTCAACTGTCTCAACAAGCTTCAAGGATGGTTTCGTCACCCTTTGGACATTGCCTGCAAGAGAACAGAAAAAAATCTGTTTTGTGTAATTCACCTCACAGTACAGCACGTGTTAATACACCGACGTGAATTCCCAATTAAATTTAGCTTGCGTCATTTCACGAACACTCCGCTTGCACGCAAATGTATGCCAATGAAGCACTTGTTTCGAACGACCAATATCAAGTTCTACTTTGTGCCGAAATTGTGAGAATATAATAAAATGTTGTACAACAATCTTCCTAAACTTTTCTGGACATGGTTTCTAGATCTAAAGTACCGAAATACGGGATAAGAAGGCTTTATTGTAATACTGTGAAGCTTGTGTGGCATCGACAAAAAGACATCTCTCATTGTACGCCAGCCAGCATATATCAAATAGGTTAGTTTCGCTCTGAGTTGTTCGGCACTCAGAGTCTGAAAAATGACGCCCACATCAATAGAGAATATTACGACAAAACAAGACAGTTCACGGGGTTAGGAAAGCCTTCATCTCGGATGCAGCCGAAAGTGCTGAAATCACTGGTGAAGCCGACAGAGATAGTACGTCGCACGTTGCTGTCATTCAGGGACTTGGACCTACGCCAGACTGTGTATATCCGCCATTAGGAAACCACGTTGTCAATATCAAAACCATAATTCTTCTTCAGAGCACTGCTTTTAGGCGCCAGTTCATGAATTGGTGCGCGTCGCAGTCGAAGGTGTCGGATAAATCGAATGAAGACAAAAGAATATGAACGTAGTGCAGTGAGTCACAGGTTCAGCGTCAGCAATGCCCAACACCTGTTCGCGCTTCTTGAGACAGGGCACCAAATGTTTCTCGTTCACGAGCCCGATAAAGTAGGTTGGCCTGTGAAGCTCAGGAAAATACGTACATTGGTCGAAGTGACACTGTGTTGAACTTCCTTCTGACTCTTACATTTTCTTATAATTTTCTGGTCACAAGTTCACTCGCTATAAACAAATATTAGTGCACCAATTTTAGCCACCCGTGGATGTGCTGAGCGCTGTCAGCATCATCGGAATCACTAAAGCGAACGAGGGCGAAAAGAGCAAACGTGAAGCGCAGTGGAACAAAGAGGACTGCCCTAGAGAGGAGAGTGTAAGAAAAGAAAGGATAGTGGCGAGCCGACAGGACCCATGGTGGCTAGCCATGGCAACGCTGTAGTGCGCACTCTCAAGCGGTTGCCGATGAAGTCATCAATACAGTATAGGTTGAGGGCATCAAGCAATACCATATATTGAAATAAGTAGCTGCAATAACAGAAGCCTGTCTGTTGTCGAACTGACTCATGTACTGCATTCCACATGTCTCGCGGTAAATGACAAAATGACATACCAAGTTATTCACCACAACTTCACAGCTGCACTTAGAATTGGCCGAAGGTCATAAATGAATTGTCGTGAATAGTTTTAGCGTAGCAGAAAGTGTTATATATATATATATATATATATATATATATATATATATATATATATATATATATAGGTATATAACATAACGGAAGCGAGAAAGCACGAAGTATGACGAAAAACTTTTAATAATCGCAAACGGTTCGGCCGGTGGGCCAGCCGTAATGTTTGCGATTATAGAAAGTGTTTTGTCGCACGTCATGAATTCTCGCTTTCGTTTTTACTACTGAGCAAGTGCGCTTCCTTCCCCGCTAAGTCTATATATATATATATATATATATATATATATATATATATATATATATATATATATATATATATATATATATATATATATATACTGGTGTGTTTAACACCACAGTTGATAATTACGTCTAAAACATGGTAATTTTTGATAGTGTTCGCACTTGATTGATTGGGGAAAGTTATAATGAGCGGAGAACGTCACTGCATTTAACTTTTGAGCTACAGTAACGTGTCGTAATCATAGCTACAGCTTACTTTCTTGGAAAGACATGTATGCTTTTGTCATTGTTTTTACCATAAAAAGTGAAAAAAAGAGAAGAACTATTTTTGGTTCAAAAAAACAACCACCAAAAAAGATAAAGTGGAATATTGGACCTCTACATTAAGCTTGAAAAAGCAAATAAGCTAACGTGAAAAAAAATTGACTCTGTTTTGAACATATACATAGAGGTTAATAACGAGGGGGTTCAAGTTTCAATAGGAATCAAGCTCAAATGTGCGTAGTTGGTATGGTCATGCAACAACCTTCCATATCTTGCGAACGAATTCGGAACTGTCTGTCGGCGTTCACTTTTTTTAGAAGAGTGGCTTTTTGTTGTTGTTTGCGACAAATTAAAGACGAAGGGGGTTACCATTTTTTTTTGTGCCTGCTCCTGTCGCATTCTAGATGCGTACAGCACCGCTTGATCCGTACGGGTGTTATAAGGACGCAAATGTGATTGCACGCAAGCAGAACGTCAGCTGGTGCTTCAAATGATACGCCCCCTTATCGGGGCAGCAAATTACAAACTTCTAGTCGCTATTATCTTCGAAAAAAATATTCAGATAATAATAGGCTTTAAAACATCTTGCGCATATTTTTAACAAGTGCTTAATGTTCCGTTCGATATTATTGCTTGCGAGTTATCTAATTCAAATTGAACAAGTACTGTGAGCTCCACAAACTCACAGATTACATTGAGAAATATTTTTTGCTCATATATAGAAAGCAATATATGTTGTAAATAATCTCAGTATAGTCAGACATTCCGAAATTATGTTTAATGTGACCCGCTTCTGGTCGTGCGGCAAATGGCTCGAGTGTTTTCGAGTAATCCTACGACTTGGGTCTGGCGGCTCTCGCAAACCACAACTGGCTTTACTGCCAAGCACCTAGCACATTGTTTTGTCGAAGGTGCATTGTGAGAAGGAGAAAATAAGTTTAGTTGCATAGAAAGACATCAAGATTGAATATAGCCTCCAGCATTTATAGCCCCAAGTTAGCCAACACTCGGGGCATCTTTGGCTGGTCACTTTGAGTCTCGCGAGTGGCATCGTATCCGGCAGGTTGGAGGAAAGCGTGGGCTTCGCGTTCGGCTGATTTTTGAATAACTCAATCTGCTCTTGTTGAGCGCTGTGAGCTGCTCCGAGCCCTTTCGACAAAGCAGGGCGGGCACTTCTGGTGAGGCGATCACAAGCAGCACGGTAGTCGTGGCGGAACCATAAGAAATGATCGGGACATCTGGCGTAGACGCAATTTCGTAAATGGGTCAAGTATAGCCTGTTTAACCACTGAGCTATCTCCTTTGACAGCCTACCCGGAGACCCGCGTTGAAAGTTGCGGTGACAATGATGACATAAGACGTGCCTGCGACCAGTGATTCACCCAGCTGAGTGCTCCTTTGCTGACGACTTGCTTCATCCGCGCGCCGGCCATTTTGTTTGGTAATATGGGAAACTTCAGCTTGACCTCTGCTTGAAAACAGGTTTTCGCTGTAGGTATGAGGTCTCATGTGCCGGGTTTCCTCCGACAACGAGTTTGGCGATCGGCTTGAGTGTTGGTACTCTGACTTGGCGTGTGAGCAACGCTGATTCCTTGCACATCTGAGTTGAAGGATGAAGGCGACCAGTCGGAGATTCCATCAGCCCCTTAAAACCGGTGTCAGTAGCTGCCGCAAATACGGCTTGTGGCGTGCACAAAGAATTTGTCACTAAAAATGTAGTAAAGGGTCTCACAATATATACGTTGATGAGGGGCAGGAGGAGAATCCCGATTGCTGAAAACCAGTGCGGCGCAAAATGACGATGTGCACGCCTCGCGCCATGACGACTCAGTTACTGTAATGCAAGCGAAATGCGAGGGTGTGTAGGATAGCTAGACCCATGAAAACTCAATGACCTTGGAAGTGGTGGCTGCTGCTGTCAACAACACCTACAAACACAAATGGCTTGGCCCCTGAACACAGAGACGCCATATACTTATGTAGCTTGTGTCCAGCGGCTTGGTTCCACGCAGTGAGCCACCAGCAAGAAAAAGATCTTCGTGGCATGCTCGCTGGATTTCTTGAAGCCCGACGACGCTTGAATACCGGGTGCCCTCTAGAACATTGAACACCGGCTCAATATCACCTATAAAAAAATGGGGTGCCTTGCAGCCGCGAATAACAATCACCTCGGGTCGCACATCTTTTTTGATAGGTGCAGGCCAGATTTGTTTGCCATAATGTTTTTCAGGGTGGGACGTAAGACATTTGCACACAACAAACTTCTTGAATCTTCTATGCAGAAAAAATTGTGCATGAATGAACCTGTCGAGCCACACTCCTATTTATTGCATTTACCGGCTCAGCGTGTGAAGTTTACTTGAGCCCGATAGACGTGCTCGTTGTTTACCCTTCTTCACAGTTATGCACGTATTTTTAGCACTCACAAGCGATTACATAAGTATCTGCTAGTTACTGCATGTCTCGAACGACACATTCCATTTGTGTAGCGATGTATATCAAACCTATATACCCCGTGATGTAAACAAACTTTTCAAACATATACATACGAAAAGGTCTCGTTCATTGCCTGCATGTCAGACTCATTGAAAAACAGGAAGTGCGATGAACCAAACCTGCAGAATAAGTGCAACGTAAGAATTAGCATTTTCATCACGGGCATAAAAGTTAACGTGACAGTTCAAATGATGCAGACAGCAAGTGTCCAAGAACTCTTTATTACTTGACCATCCTTTACCAAACAATATGGGGCTCTAACACAAATGTGAGAGAGTCTCATGAATAACAAAATTTTATCAGGCTGCTCACTGAAAATGCTATTTTCATGTACGACTACAACCGTGAAGGTGAAGTTGGCGTCTTCATGAACACGAGCGATGCAACATGGTATCAGAGGATGACGTCATCGTATGATGGCATTGTGTGGCCGTATGGTGAAGTAAACATAGCATCACGTATCACTAAAATTTCTGATGTCATCCTGAAATCACTATAACCTCGAGTATTATGACATGAAATTAGAACCTCACGGGATACGGGAAAACACAAAAAGTATCCGGCGGGTCTCTTTCGTCATTGAAGTGACTTTTTTTGATCATTTCATAATCTAAATAGTATGAATACAACTGCTGAGCGTCATACCATGCTAGATGCCGCGTCTTCTGCGGTAGAGGTCATCGTGATAACACAAAGCCTTTGAGAATGTTTGTTCAATCAAATAAACATAGAATTAGGTTATTAAAGTTTTGAAGAAGAGCTTAAAACGGAAGCGTATATTTGTTATACGGAAACTTGTCGAACTCGAAAGAAAGTGAATCATAATTCCAGAACAGCCAACTGAATTTACAATAGTCGCGAAGTCACCTAAAATGTGGGATACAAAAAATTGTAAAAAATAAATTTATCAAGAAAATGAGCCGCCCTGACTATGACATTTCATGTTGATAAGAGGCTGCCTTCACAGGGACACAAACATAAGATGGTATAAGCAAGATAAAGCTAAGATACGAGACAATGTAATGAAGTGATAGAATGAATATTGTAAAACTGGAAGCCAGTTCATCCTTGAGCTTTGCGTAAACTAGTTTGAGAAATTATTGAGAGAGGATGTTCTCTCAGTTTTCGCAGGCTGGAGCAGCTGCTTTATATTTGTGCCAAACAGTCAGAGCTCATATGTTCATTATTGCGGCGATAGATTATTTCGACTTCGTAAGAACCTGCTTTATCAGCCTCTCATGCAAGGCGTGCCTAGAGGACAAACTTCTTTTGTAGTCACTATACTTGGATGTGACGGCGATGTGATAACGGGACAATGTGGTGACTCTGCTACCCGCGTTCAGATTTGTCTCCCGTTATGAGAAACTGTGGCAAGTATATATATATATATATATATATATATATATATATATATATATATATATATATATATATATATATATATATATATATATATATATATATATATATATATATACTTACACTAGCGTAAGGGTCATGCATTTTGAAGGAATTTGTGTGGGAATTGCCCGAAAGCACTTGCTCGTTCTTATTCATCATTTAAGTTTTGCGAGTGCGTTGATCTGTGCTAGTTTTTACACAATGTTCGGCTGAAAACACACTGTTCAGTACAGTTGAGTGAAATAGGCTTAACGATAGGCTGCACAGGGATCGTGCGCGCCGGATTTTATTTTGGGTGACGCTTATTTAGGTTTTATAAAAGCATCGTTATTTTACGGCGATGTCGACCTGCTTGCACGTAAGCAGCAGTCTGTAAGAGCGAAAACTTACTACATTTGTAAACTGACCAAAAAACGTTGTTAGAAGACAACACGTTCGATAAAATTTAATGCGCATACTGTAGTTTTTTGGAGGCGAGATTTATGCGTTTCAGCATTAAGAAAATGTGCAGAAAAAGACCATTTCACATGTTTACCAAATATGTCGCTCAAAGACCCCTCTTTACCAAATGTGTAACTCAATTTCCTTGAAGAAGTAAAGTCATTTGAGTGGAATATGTTGCTTCTTGACTGTGGTGAGCTTACAATATTACTTACACAAGCGCTGTTGCCTTCACTGTTGAGATATTATTCCCAGTCGTAAAGTTGTGTCGAATAACGGCGCCACTGGTTTCGTTGGTGCAAAACGTGTTATTGGTCTCAAAGTCTGCATAAATGACGTTACATTGAAGTCAAGAGCACATAGAGTTTGTATCATATCTGACGCAAGTTAAGGGACAGTGACAGCCCCTCTTATGCAGCGCGTATACGTACTATCAGGTAACACTTCGAAACCATTACGAAAGCATAAAATGGCTTTTCTCACCAAAACATAAGATGCATTAGAACAACACGTTAACAATCTAACCCAACATTCCCCACGAAGGTCATTTGGAATAGCTCTGTGCGTTAAAAGGCGAAGATGTGCATCACTGCAATGCTGTTCATTAGTCCTCTAAATGAACATTCATGCTGACGTGGTGTAAAGCATGGACATTCTCCCTTGAATAAACTTGTAGTTGATATGCCACCTCGGTCAGGAAAAACCAAGTAATATGTCAGATGTCATGAAGAAGTGTCCCTAAAGATTCATGTCGGGAAACCACTTGGGTCTTGAATGCCTCGGCAATACGGCATCTCGTTGATGATATTGAGATCAGTTAGCGGAGGATGGAATTAGCGGCGCCTGTCTTTTGTAGTTCGGTGAACAATGTTTTTTGTTTGCTGCTATACTTAACAGTTTTCTAGATTTTCGTCAATCGTAGTCAATTCGAATGAACTAGACATTGCTACAGCTACACTGTAGAGAAATGAAACCACGACTCTCAGGTTACCTTGTCAAGTCCTGTGTATATGCGCCAAATGAGATATATGCTCACAATAAAGAGAGAGATAGAGAAATTAGGTACAGACGTGGCACACGAACAGAACTTACGTTTCGCATGCCCCCATCCCTTTATGTTTCGCTGCGGCACCATTTACGTCTACGTGGATATGTTTCCAACGCCCAAGTATTCAGAAAATATTTGCATTGTTATACAAATGTTTTCTGCTTGTGTCATGAAGCTGCCAATTCTAAAAATAATTTCTAAGAGTTCACTGAGCGTATTTTCCTTGTGCATATATCACCGAATGAACACAGACTACATTTAAAATAGTTGCAGTGGTGTATCATTTGTAAATAACTGGTTTCATAGGCGAAAATACGATGTAATCAAGCAGCATAAATTCAGTACTGGGTGTCTAGTAACGAAACTGCATTAGCCAGTGTGTTGATTAAGTCACCTTTTTGACAGTGTCAACTCGGTCAAAAAACTGAATTTTACATGGGCCAACTTTCTTGCGCTCTAATTCACTTAAGGTCTACTCGACAAGCAATTTCTCGATCTAAACAATGTGTGGTTGAAAATATATATAGCATCTACACACAAGCGATGCATCACTACTTATTTTTTGTTTTACAAGTCGAAAGAGTCTGCCTTGTGTTTAAAACGCACAATGCATCCTAACTCTTCAACTTATAGAGCGTTATTCTTCAGCACACGTACTGCACAGATGCTTTTTTCTGAAAGGATCACATTTGACCTCCCTTTTTGGTGACTTTAAGTTCAGCTGTATAAACCGCAGAATAAATGGCCCAGGTCAAAGCAAACCTACACAGAACTCTTGCACTGCTTAGATAAACAAATGCTCAACAGCGCGCTAATTACATCCGCAGTATTACATTACGCATGTTTTACACTATTCATTACGCATTTCGCATGTACAACCCTGATGAATATTTTGTTGTCATCATCGTGCAGCACACCAATCAATGCATCGTTGACGTTTATTGGAACAAAAATTGTTTACAAATAAAAAACAGAATGACGACTTCTTAATAAAGTTTTGATTAACCATTTTTAATGCCCGTTAGGAAACGTACGCCCCGCTTAATCGCAGGAGAATCTGGTCTCCCAGTTGCTACAGTAGCTGAAGTTCCTGAAACGTACGTTGCGAACGCTTCCATACTTAATATCTGCACACAATAAACGCTTTCATTGCTTGATATCTGCTAACAATATTTTAAATAGCAACGTAGTCTTAAAATTGTTCATTTTATCTGTTCCGTTTTTATGCGCTATGTGTAGATTATTACGTTACAGGTGACGCGCATACTAGCTAATGCGAAAATATACGTAATATATTTTTCTGTGTGTTCGTTGTTTTCTATAGAGAAAAAATTAAAAAAAAGGAAAACTAGCTCATTACCAAAACTGAATCTTGCTTGAGAATTTTATACCGGCTGTACCACGGTCACTACAAAATACCGCATGAAACCTACTTAACTGAGCTCCCATGTGGTCTGGTCGTACAAACCAGAACAAACAGTTAGCAGCCGTTTAGTAATCTTAAAATAAATCAGTATTCTCTTTTCTACATGCACTAACACAATGAACTAAATTATCTGAAGAAGTAGTAAACGCTAATAGTACAACTTAAACAGTTGTTGAGTTTTAAAGAACATTTTGTTTGACATGCAATGTTCTGTTTATGCTGAACAGCTTTGTGGCAGCTGGTTTCCGCGTTCAGTTTTTGATGCATAGTGTTTAATTTATCAGATGTGTTGAAATATTATAGTATGGTAAAGTTTTATCACTTATAGTGTTGTGTGTTGGTTATCGCGCAGCATTGTTATTTATTGATTTTCGTTTGTTTGTTGATTGTGGTTTATGTTTATGACAGAAGTTATCAATCGTTTAAGTTTTATTGTTGGTATAGTTTTTTATAATAATGACACTCCTGGTTGGGCCCGAGTATGGCCTGCAGTATTTGCAAATAATATTAATAAATACCAAGGCAACTGTATGGACATTCTTGGCACATTTCTGCCACCGCTGTTGCCTTCGTGTCTAGTATAACTACATATGTGTGTATATCCAAAAAAACAACGAAAAAATGAACAAAAGAAAATTCTTAGGAAACCAATAAGAAATTGGAGCCAGCGACCACTCACTAGGCAGCACGTCGCGTTCGACAACACTAACATGCGCCGTGCGTCCACCGATATTAAAACTGCTAGGTATGGTTATGTCGTATTGACCACTGCTGGTACCCAGATCTAAGCATGTTCATGAGCAAGTTCTCCATGGCACAAGTCTATATTTTTCTTTAAATTTGAAAGCCCCACGCCAAGCGCGTCAAGTTACCAGCATGCGTATCCATGGGTTCCCGGCGTTGAACGAAAGCACCAGTCGGTATTTTCAAGACAACTTCTTATTTGGGTGAACCTACACCTTCTAAACTAAAGTCACTCTACAAAAAATACAAAATATAGGCAAAGAGCATTGAAGAGAGCGGGAGCCATTGTTACTCTGCCAAGCGGTGAAGTGCGTCGGTATTTATACATGTATCACCGAACATTCCAGCGTTATCGCTATAGCGGCTGCGTAAGTTTCAGAACGGGCTCTAATGTTCGCGTTGTGAGTGTTATCTTTCCATTGGAAAGTTCTAAATTTATCTAGATGGTTCTCAGTAATTAGGACGTAGTTTGCGCAAAGGGGCAGTTACACGTAAAACCACGCGTTAAGATGAAAATGGTAAAGAGAGCTTGAGGCAATACCCTAATGATAGGATGGGGAAAGACAAGCTTGCGACAAAAAATTAATAAACAGAGGTTGTGTAGAGCCAGCATTTTGACAAGCGGACTTGTCTTCCTTGAGGTTGGAACAGAACTGAGTTCTTTAGCGCTTGTGTGTCTACGTTTTGTGCCTCTCCTCCGTTCTAACACTGTATGTTTGTAAGCGATTCTTGAAAGAGCGAAAAAAATATCAAAGTAAGCCCCGTAACTGTCTGCATTGGTGCGACACCTCAACAGTGGCATACGAGGCAAGGGGACAAGGGGGATTAAAAGAGATAGAAATAGAGAAGGGTTAGGAATATGGATGAGGACAGCCACTTGATGTTTCCCAAGATGGGGTACCTCTCAGCGAGAGCTTCACGGCGTCATGACATGGCGAAGGGCGAGCCGGTTGGCCAGAGCTGCGGTGTCGTCGGCGATCGTGGGGGGCATGACCGGTCAGCATGGAATCCAGCGAGCTAGTCCCTCCCATTTTAACAAGACGTTGAGGGGTCACACAAATGCGCGGATGTGAAATATTGGAAAAGGGTGTGCGTGTTGAATTGTATGAGTGAAGAAGAAATAGGGAAGCGGTGGCGAGGTGAGGATGTACACGTGTCGCAGAGTCCCAGTTTTTGAACCGGTTGTTAGAAGTTTATAATGGCAGGTTTGAAATTCCTAAGGGGGGGGAGGTGGGCTTAAGTCTTAGTGGTTTTCTCTATTTATGGGCCACAGCAAATGGATTAAAAGAGTTCCATAAAAAACGTTTATAGCTGCTGCTGGAGCATACTGAATTTGAGAATAAAGTGCGACTCTGTAAATTTTCTGTCTTTTGCAGAGCGGAAATTTTACCGAGTCAAGATCGTCGAAGTTGGGTTTTGCTACTATGTAATGCTGTGCCACTGCTTTCGGCAATTTCGACAAGTCCGCTTGTCCAAATGGCGGCTCGACACAAGTCCTGTTTACAGATTTTTCAACCCGCCAAGCATATGTGTATTGACTTCTGTATGAGGACCAGCCGTTTTGTTCTTAATACACTCATGCGATGCCGTGCTGTCTTTAGTACACCTCATAATCATGAAGTTTTTGTTAGCTGATTTAAAGTTCACTATGTGTGTACGTAGACAAGGTGAAGACAAGGCTAAATGTTTGAATAGTCGAGTGAGATACCATCTATCTTGCATTTCTTTTTATGTGCACCTTGTAAGTTATAGTACAAAAATCAATAACTTACAAAACATAAAGGTAGGGACTTGAGCTTTTGAAAACTGAAAGCTGTTGCAGGTAAAATACTTGTCGTTTAAACATACACAAATTCTATCAAAATTTTCCACTATTCTTTAAAAAAACAATAATCTCACTGTATCTAGAAAGCTTCTTTGCCAATCAGCTTTTTGGTAACTGAAAAGATTTTATTTTCACAAGCCAAGGAGTAATAAAATTACTCGCAAAAATTTTCTCGTAAATGGAATATTTAAAATATTTATTGTCACAAATAATCTACAATTGCATGCATGACATAATCTTGCAGAAAAGCTTGCCTACCTGACTGACCAGCTCTGGCAGGCCTGGTAACATAAGTGCCACTGAATATACTTTTGGTCCTGAAAAAGATAAAAATACCATGCATTTGACTTAATTTCATCGTTTTGCTAGACTACACTCACTCATCGACCAATTTACAATATATTGTTCAAACTTGTGTTGTGGATTGGTCACCTTCGATTTATTCTGATTCAAATCCGGGAAAATGGAACTTGCCATGATTCTATTGTTTTCAATTCTTAGAATTAAAAAAAAAGCTTAAGTGTGCGAACGCTTCCACTACGGCTCCTGCTTTTTTCAAAGTTTTTGTGACGCCACTTTGTGATTTCAACGTCATATTAGAACAACGACTTCCAGAAGACACAAGGACTTTGCCGACACAATTTGGGCGCAGTGAGTGCTTGCTTCTCACATTTTATATCACCTCCGCCATCGTCGCTCGCCAACCGACAGCTAGCCCTGACGAGTGTCTTCTTTGCTCTAACGTGGCGCGTGCTTGCTCGCGCGCCCCGTAGCCGCACTGGCTCGCTGAGCAATGGAGTACCAAGGGACAGGGGAAGACATTGACCCTGAAGAAATCACGCCGGACCAAGGCTGGCAGACCTCCTCGTGTCGCCGAGCAAAAAATGAAGGCTCCAAACGTGTGCCGTCATATACCGCTTTGAAACGCAACGAGCACAAGCCCCGCAACAGAGAAAATGTGAAGAACAAAATTATTCGAGCAAGCCGAATGCCTCACTTACCAAAGAACGACATCCGCATTATTATTAGGTCCAGAGGAGGTCTTAACATCGCTAGGGTTGGTCCAACGACAATCGCTGAAGCCATTTCGACTTCGGCAGGTATCAGCCCATCTGAACAGCAAGCAGACACGCTCTGCTCCAACATTAAACAAAATATCTTAGTAGCAAGCACGCCGAAGAGAGAAAATGCTAATCGCTACGTGCGCGTTAAAGAAATCCGCATCGCTGACAAGACCTATGAAGTTCTTGCCTACGAAGCGGCACCACATTCTACATGCAAAGGTGTCATTCGAGGGATTCGCGTGCAAGAGGGTTCGGCGGACATTGATGCGAAGATTGTCAACGACCGCAATCCACAAGCTTTGGATGCCAAGCGCATTGGAAGTACCACTGCAGTGATCGGGGCCTTCGATGGACATCGTGTGCCCAATTTTGTGCGATACGGATCGGTGCTACTTCAATGTACACTATACCGTAGACAGATAGATATTTGCTACGCCTGCGGTCGGCTCGGCCATCGAGCGGACGTGTGCCCGAACCCTGGAGACGTTATCTGCAGAGGTTGCAGTGTGCCGAACCCCGAAAAAGAACACCGCTGCACACCAACATGCAAGCTTTGCGGAGGAGCCCACCTCACTGCCGACAGGGAATGTAAAGAACGCTACCACATTCCATACGTGGTGCGCCGACGACGATGGGAGCGAGCACACTCGACGCGACACAACAGTTACGAAACAATGGACGAGTTCAACGCAACCGCTGACGACGACCAGGCCTCGAAGCTTTCTACAGATGGTCGATCCGATGGCAGCCTATCCCGATCCCGATTCCGGAGTCGTCCCAGGAACCGCACCATGCGTGTATCGAGGTCCCGGAGCCACCCTCGGACCCACTCCCGCAGCGCGCGAAGTGGGACCCCAACCAGGTCTATATCGCGAGGCTACTCCAGGTCTTGTTCTGGTTCACGTCACGGTTCCCGTTCAGGTTCCCGGCCCGGGTCACGCTCCGGCTCCCACTCTGGTTCCGGGCCTCATGCCGGTTCCAGGCCTCACCCCTGTCTTACCGGGGTCTCGCGTCAACGATCGCCTAGCCCATCGGCACCACCAACGCTAGGCAACGCCAACAAGAATAAGCGGGGACCTCTCACTTGGGCGGACGCCGTCCGGAGAAAAGGAAACAATACCTCACAGGTGGGGTCGGGTTCACTCCCAGAGCAGATACACGCACCACATCTGAGATAGCGATCTTAAAGCACAAAAATGCGATGATGAAAGAAACAATACGCAAACTCACTGTCGCAATTGCCGAACTAAAAACTGACAGAAACGTACGCGCCTCGACGCCCACAACAGACAACGACGACAATGCAGTCACTCCGTTGCAGCCGCAACCCGTAGGTGCCGGTAACGACGATGGCGAGAGCGCACCCAAGAAACGCGCGGCCGCCCACGACCAGCCAGCTTTAAAGGAAGAGTTGGACGACATTAAGAGCACGCTATCAGCGATTAAGGAAAGCCTTCGCTTTCTTGGCGAAAGCATGGCTCTCGTGCAGTCTACTCTCGCGGTACACGGTAATCGTTTGGGCCAAGTGGAGCAATATCTTGATCACGTCGTCACCCCTGCCGTTTCCGCAAGTAAGCCGTTGTCGCAACGTACAGCCGTGCCCAGTCCACCGCATCACGTGGCCCTTATGCACCCGCCGGGTGCTCCTGCCGACTCCTAAATGCTTCAATATGGCCAGGCCAATTGCCGAGTTGTGAATCTGGCAATGGAACTGCAGGAGCTTCACCCACAAGAAAGCTTTCCTGCAGCAATTCCTCCGTAGCCACGAAGCCAAACCTCACATCATGCTATTACAAGAGACTGTAGTACCAACCGCCACGTTTTCCGGATACCGGTGGTTGCCCGGCCCCTCAGGAGGACGCGGTATCGCCACCCTGGTCACTAACAAGATTACCTGCACAGCTCACAGTCTCAATGTGCCCGAAATTGAGCACGTTATGGTTGTAATTCTCCCTGGCAACATATCACAACAAAGCGTATACATGCTCAATGTATACAGTAGTCCCAGCCACCATAAACAAAGATTCACACGCTTCTTCCAGAAAGCTGTCCGTCTCGCGGGGCCTAACCCGCTAGTGATTGCGGGTGATTTTAATGCTGCGCATGGCGCCTGGGGCTACACGTACGACACACCCAAAGGTAACGAGCTTTGGAAAAATGCGAATGACATTGGCCTTATTCTCATTACGGACAAGGCCTTCCCCACTCGCACTGGTACGTCCACGCAAAGAGATACTACGCCGGATCTATGCTTCGTCAAGAATATCTCTGACGCCCGCTGGTCCAACCTCGCGGTAGATCTCGGTAGTGACCACTTAATATTGGCTGTACACCTCCTCACAGTAAGCAGGAAGACCAAGTCGTACACGTGGGTCGACTGGGACCTCCTTCGTAAGACTCGCGCAGAACGACCTCCTCCCGATACCCCACCGAGCCTCGAGACGTGGACGGCCCAGCTCAAAGCTGATGCAAACAAGGCAACCAAAACTATCAGCACAGACCTTCCAACCGAAAAGATGGATAGTCGTCTCGCCCACCTACTAGAGGCCAAACAGTCTCTACTGGCCCGGTGGAAGGGCCAGCGCCTTCATCAGAGGTTACGCAAACGCATATCTCAGCTGATCAAGACCATGATGGATCACTCCCGCATCCTTTCAAAACAGCAGCGGGACGAAATTTGTAATTCGATTGATGGTCAGGTTCGAAATGGCAAAACGTGGAACTTACTGAAACACCTCCTCAATGAAACCAACACCCGCACAAATCAGCGTCATTCGATCGTGAAAATACTTCATCAGGCTAAACGGACAGTGTCACCGGAAGATGTTGTCAAGAACCTCGTGGGAAAATATCTCCCGCTTCCCACGGGCCCTGTGACCCCTCACCCTGATTACTCTGGCAGGGAAAACGCTAACTTAGACGCCGACTTCTCTATAAGATGTGCGCCGAGCTCTCCATGAGCTCAATGGCCGCTCAACCCCTGGTCCCGATGGCATCTCCAACAAGCTCCTACGCAACCTGGACGATTCCTCCGTCACTTACCTCACTGACACTATTAACGAAATATGGAAAAAGGGTGAGATACCCAATGCTTGGAAACTAGCTCACACAGTTCTCATACCCAAATCAGGAAAGGCGCCGAGCCTAGATAACCTACGCCCCATATCTCTCACGTCGTGCGTGGGCAAAGTGGCTGAGCACGTCGTCCTCAACAGGGTTGGTCGATACCTCGAAGATAACGACTGCATCCCGCACCACATAATTGGCTTCCGACCAGGGTTATCCACTCAAGACGCCATGTTACTCCTAAAGCATCATATTCTAGATGGCGGAAACACTCGGGACACTCGTGCAATACTCGGTCTCGATTTAGAAAAGGCCTTCGATACAATAACACACTCGTCAATCTTGAAAGCGATCGCAGCCCTCGGCCTAGGTCATCGATTTTACTACTTTATCCGCTGTTTTCTCACTCGACGCAGAGCCGCCCTCCGCGTAGGAGACCTCGTGTCGGAAGAAGTGGAGCTCGGACAGCGGGGCACTCCTCAGGGATCCGTCCTCTCACCCACGCTCTTCGACCTCCTGTAATCGGGCTTTCCGAACGACTTTATAATATACGGGCTAAATCACACTATCTATGCGGATGATGTAACCATATGGTGATCCACAGGGTCGGATGGCTTCATTGTGTCCGCCCTGCAAGAGGCTATCGACACCACCGAGTCTTACCTCGACCACACCGGTCTCAGGTGCTCACCTGCGAAGTCGGAGCTGTTGATATATATTCCCAAACGCCGGGGTGCCAAGCCCAAAGGGTGGAAGCCTCCAGCGGAACGCAATATCACCCTCCACACCAGAGATGGTCGTACTGTACCCAGGGTAGACACCATCAAGGTCCTCGGCATGATCATCGAGTCCCGCGGAACCAACACACAAACAGTACACAAGCCCAGGACTAAGACTGAGAATGCCATACGACTCGTACGTATAGTAGCCAACAGGCACCATGGCCTCAAAGAAAACAACCTGCTGCGTCTCGTACACGCGTTTGTTTTGTGCCATTTTACCTACGTTGCCGCTATACACAAGTGGCTACGTGCTGAGCGCGATCAACTCAATGCGCTTATTCGCAAGGTGGTCAAACGAGCCCTTGGCCTCCCTATCACCACTCCAGCGTACAAACTCCTCGAGCTTGGCGTAGATAACACGCTAGAAGAGATCGCCGAAGCTCAGGAACGCGTCCAATTGACCCGACTCACTACCACCAAGGCGGGCCGCCATATTCTGCGCGAGCTCGGCTTCTTCTCCTCGAGGGCCAGGGACCCCCTAGACTTGACTGTAATTTCCCGTGAAATCCGCGACCTTAACACGATCGCTCCCATACCACGAAATGTACACCCCGAATACAACAGAGGCAGGCGCCTTGCGCGGGCGACCGCCATTCTCAAGCGCGTAGACAAGGAAGCGGACAACGTCGCGTTCGTGGACGCCGCTGCCTATCGCAACAACCAAGCCTTCGCCACGGTCGTGGTATCATCCGCGCAGCAGACTCTTAACTCAGCCACAATCCTCACCCGAAACCCCGAAGTAGCGGAGCAAGTAGCTATAGCTATAGCTATTCTCGACAGCAAACGGGAATTCATCTACAGCGAGTCCAGGCCGGCCATCAAAGCCTTCGAACGCGGAGTCATCTCCGACCAGGCATTACGTATCCTGCGCAATGCGGACCCGAGTGCCCTGAAGCACCACACTGTCATCTGGTTCCCCGCCCATCTCGGCCAGGTGCCGGGTGCCCTTCCAAGCTCAACGAGATCGCCCATGATGCAGCGCGCGCACTTACCGACCGCGCTGCCACAGGGCAACCACATCTTGCTGGGTTAGATACCAATCGGGATGCACCAATTACGTACAATGAAATTACAAAGCACTTTTACCTGGAACGCCGCATTTTTCCACCCCCACATCCAAAACTTAACCTACCGCAGACATTAACTCTACGCCTATTACAGACGCACACGTACCCAAACCTCGCCACGCTTCACATTTATTATCCCGATGCATGCCCCAGTGACACATGCCCATCATGTGAACGCACAGTGACACTCGCACACATGCTCTGGGAGTGTAGAACAACTCCTCCCGACTCTACCTCAAGCAAGTGGGAGAGGTCCCTCAGGAGCTCACTTCTCCCCGACCAGCAATGGGCCGTCCAGCAGGCCCACGAAGCGGCCGCCAGGTACTCCCTGTCGGTCTCTACGTGGGAGACGCCCGCTACGCGCTAAGCGCGTCCTGCAGGACTGAAATAAAGTTTTTTTATTCCATTCCAATTTCACATTCTCACTCAGGGAATGGCAAGGCGGGTCAATTCCATTTCTACAATTCCTCAACGTCGAAAAGGGATATCTTGATAGCTTCATTGAGCTAAGAATGATTGTAGCAACACAAAGCTAATGTCACCAGATGCATAAAAAGAGCAAAACTACGCTAAACACGTTACCACAGTAAAGAGATAGTAGATTGGTGACATATCTCGCGCAGTATAACGCAAATAGTTGCCATACGGGCAGTTCTCCCGCTAGCTATGGTATTTGCATAGGCAGCACAGTCTAAAAGAAGTTAGTAAACAGTTGGTAACGCATGCATTTACTTGTTTTGTTACTAACATCTCGGTGTCTCTTTGGGCAACCGCTAGTGAAGCTTGAAACTTCTGAGGTTATTAAGGAGAAATGCTTTTTTGATCATTTTACTAAGCGATATAGATGCCATATCTCTCGTTAACATCACCGTATATCTTGCAATAAACGTGACATTCTTGAGAAATATGAAGACCAATAATGATTTCGCAATTAACCTGGAATAAAAAAATGTGCAAAGGGAAGACATCGATGTGCACAAGAAAACATCGAATATTTCTTTTTTTTATTTTTGTGGCTTCTCACAAGTACACACATTGCTATTACAAACAATGTTTGTGAAACTTTGCGCGCATGTCCTCATCTGTGATTCATTCATGCCTATATGTATGCTGCTCTGATGCGTAGTTGCCATGGTAGTTACATGAAGTAAATAGCGGCCACCAAGTATTCTACGTGGGCTTATCATACTTTATATACTTTTGCAATTGAATTATCTTGATGTGGCAAGGTGCATGCGCATAGAAACGCTTCCAAACTAAACATTCAGATTTGTAGAATTAGTCAAGTCAGCACTATTCACGAAGCACTCTGCGAACTGGCAAGTTTCACTAATCAGCAATTTACTACCTTCACTTTCTGAGAGGTTAGTGTTTTTGTGACAAGTCAATGATTAGTGTCTAGCTAGGGAATAAACAGGTTTTTCTTAGGAGTGAGTGTTTAAACAAATTATGTTTTAATACTGTTCAAGCTTGAATGTGTTTATGGTAAAATGATGGCTGAGACAACCGTCACGTACGGATTCAGGGAGGTGCCACCTTGGTTACGCGAGATCGCCTGCTTCGGCTGGATACCAATAGAAGTGCTTTAAACAGTCCATTTCATCTCTCTCTGTACGCTTTACCTTGTAAAACAGTTCATCGCGCACACAGTTGACACAACACACAATTCATCATGTACGAGGATGTGCTGCCCTGGCCTACAGACCCTTGGGATAGAATTTCAGGCAGAGGTGTGTAGAAAGGGGAACACTATTAAAAAAAGTTGTGTGGTAATAAGTGACGAGGCTGCGCGAAAGACTGGGTACGAGAGTTTGCAGTAAACACAAGTATTGCGTTGGAGTCAACACGCGCCCCAACTTACAAAAGCATTTGTTTTGAATATGCGCCCGTGTCACTAACGGCGGCATGGGCGAACGAAGTGAAAAGGAAGGGGGCACGGCAGGTAGCTGAGGCGACACCAAGAGGAGAAAAAATCAGAAGGTGTTGGGCAGGCATAGCGCCACCGTAGAGTTCCGCAGGACGGATACCAGGCCAGCGCGGAAGATGCAGCACAGTCACAGCGAAAGCTAGGAGAACGGCCTTTCGGAGCCTTCTCTAAACACTCATTGGGTAACTGGGGCTAGTAAACTTGCTTGATACCCACTATGGCATTATTATAAAATTTTCGCGTAGTAGGCTGGCATTCGCAATGCTATTTTTTGTCATTCTTTTAAGACAGAGTATTCGCCAAACACTAGCAAGAAATTTCGTGCCAATTGTCGGTGCAGTGGATGACGACGATGAGGAATTATGCCTGACATGGGTATGCGCCATAGTTAATAGGTGAACAAGAAAAAGCTTTTGTAAACGGGCAGAGTATTGGATGACCCACTCGTTACGCTATTGGCATTGTGTGACGGCTGGTTCTTCGTTCGCTGGTGTAAAACCCTTTTTAGGTTGTATTAACGCGATTGCTTTCTGGACATCAAGCCTGCCTATGGCAAGTTTGCCAACAAGTCTCAAGCACCGGCATCGCTCGGTGGTCAAATATTAGGCTGGCTCCCAGCGGAGCCGGGTTCGCGCCACACTTTGTTATTGGTGCTAGGTCTTTTTGGATATCGTGCAATATGGTAACAGACACCGGTGGCGGCGGTGGACAACTATGGCACTACGTGTGACCCGAGTTTTGATCGCATAACAGCTTTCACTGTAAAATTTTGGAGCAACAGAGTCTATGTATAAGGACAAAAAGATAGGTAGTGCATTGATTATAGATGTACGATGATTTAAATTGCCGAAAAGCTTTTTTTAAGTTGCTGATTTATTGTTAAAATTCGGTCAGACTTACTGATGTTTGAATTTGGAAAAACAGTGCTTCGTCGACATTGCTATTTTAGGAAAAAGCCGTAAATCCATTTTCCATTTGCACTGCAATCCGTAGAAAATGCGCTTAATTTTATTCATTCAAGCTTTGTAGCTATGCGTTCCGGCGCCGCAAAATGTGGAAATATTCCGGATTCATTCTTATTTCAGAGTGGTGTCGTCGCAACACTGGTTCGAACCCCATTTTTTCAGTTTTGTATATACGCTATTCACTTCTCAAAATAATCATAAGTTAAGCTCACAACTTTCCATGCGTGAATGAATGAACTGCCCTGAAATATATTTGAATACCTTCAATTTGTATTATGAACAACATTTTGTCAGAACGCTTCACTATGTTAGAGCAGAACCTTGTGTTTCGCTATTTCGAGGTACAATGCGTGATCTAAAAATGAAGAATAATGGCGGAAAAAAAGACTGTCCATATTGAAAATATAATTCTGTAAACACTAAAGTATTTGTTTGCATGAACTTGACTAAACATCACAAGCAACTTCTTTTGTGAAAGATAGCACATTCCACAGTTCTGTTATTCGAATTTTTTCGAGATGGTGTCATTCATATTTTATATCTTTGGTTGTCCCAACTTTCACTCGTCTGTTATTAAGACAGTACGGTGCAGTGATAGTATTAAATAAAGGAAATCATTCGGTCATATTGCTGAGCTAATTGATGTCCTTTTTGGCTTCTAGGAGCCTTGTCCAGTAGAGTTGTAGAGATTTTTGTGAGTATTATGAATGAAAACGCATGAATTTATTGTGCAGTTTTCACAGACTGGTGAGGCTGAAATTATTCACTCTTACATAAGAGGTTATGTACAATAGTTGTCACTTTCACTTACGAGTATAGTAAGCGAAAATTGGCTTCTTTTTCTCCGAATTGTTTGCGGAATTTTCCAGTCGCTTGTCGCACCACTCAGTACATTTACATTTTTTTCAAGCATATACGTGGATTTTCGGAATTATGACCTTCTCAAATAGCGTGTTTGTCAATGAATAATGCACGTTTCTTTATGACTTTGCGCAGTTGAGTGTTTAGGTAGAATAGAAGTTGATTGATCAAAATGTGACGCTAGTCGGGCTTTGTTCAACATGCATTCAACTGAATAATAAAAGTACATATCTACTATTATTCGTAATTTTAAATACTTCTGATGCGTAAAATACTGAAGCAGTTGTTTGTACCACTTCTTCTTTTTTCTGGGACATTTCTTTCAATGGCAATCTAGAACAACTTTACTTTAAAGTTTCCAGTGACTAATTCTCTTTGGCCAAAGAACACCTCACAGGCGTCGACCACAAGTCCTTGAGGTCTGGCGGAATGAATAAATAAATTTTGCTTCAAGAATAGAAAAATATTTAAACATCTGCTTTTTCGTGCCTTCTGTTACCTCTCTTCTGGTGTTGCTAGGATTTTTCGTTGTTCTTGTTTTGGGAAGTTTCCTCAGCTCGGCAGCATCTGGCAAGTCTTGAGTTCAGTATCTCGCACCAAAGCTCATGGCCAAGTCACTTCCAAGAATAGAAAAGAATCGCAGCATACACATGAACTGAATGATGATGAGTGGGGTGAAGAGTCTGTCCTCTTTTCGTGTGTCCTTACATACGTCCAACCCTCCGTTCATCCGTGCGTGTGTCCATTCATCCATTCGTACGTCCATACGCGTGTTCCTCCATCGGTCTGTTTGTCCGTTCGTGCATCCTTCCGTCCATCCGTCCGTCTGTCTGTTCATCCGTCTATCTTACCGTCTACCTAGTGAACACTTCATGCACCGCCATCTCTCATCTTTTCATCATATTGCCGCATTGAGTATGCAGCACCAAGAGCACCATCTATTGACGTAAGCACGGATTTATCACTAGCGCAGAGACAGACAGCACCGAGTAAATCTTCATCACCAGTTCAAAGACTGTTTTTCATCGACCTCGAGGGTCAGTCAAACGACACTGACGAAGCACCGCGTAATAACGGAGGAGACGCCAAGGCCAATACGACAGAACCCATACCACGTAGCACCGAAAGATCGTGAAGAAATCCAGGAACAAGCAAAGGAAATGCTCGATGATGACGTCATCAAGCCGTCAAGAAGCCCTTGGGCATCGCCGGTAGTGCTGGTTACAAAGAAAGACAAAAGCTCGCAATTTTGTGTCGACTACCACAAGCTGAACTATGTAACAAAGAAAGACGTGCACCCATTAGCGCGCATCGATGATTCACTCGGCAGGCTGAGGTATGCACGATACTTCTCGTCAATGCACCTCAAAAGTGGGTATTGGCAAATCGAGGTCGACGAGTGAGATAGAGAAAAACGGTTTTTGTAACACCTGGCGGGCTTTATGAATTTAAAGTCTTGCCCTTCAGATTGTGCTCAGCCCCCGCAACATTTCAGAGACTAATGGATACCGTTCTGTCAGGCCTTAAGTGGCAGACATGTCTGGTCTATCTGGACAACGGTATTGTTTTTAAAAAAAAAACATATGAGGAACACCTGAGCAGGCTGCTATCGGTATTCAGGGCAAAAAGGTCTGCCGGCCTGACACTAAAACCCGAGAAGTGTCATTTCAGTTTCAAGGAGCTCCAATTTTTAGGCCATGTGGTTAGCCATGAAGGTGTTCGACCTGACCCCGATAACATTGCTGCTGTCAGAAAATTTGCTGTGCCAACAAATAAGAAAGCGGTGAGGTATTTTCTTGGTCTATACGCATACTATTGAAGGTTTATTGCCAATTTCTCACTCATAGTCTCGCCGTTAACTCGACTCACAAGAGAAGACGTTTCGTTTACTTGGGGCAACAATAAACAAGCAGCATTTGACGCCCCGCCGCGGTGGTCTAGTGGCTAAGGTACTCGGCTATTAACCCGCAGGTCGCGGGATCGAATCCCGGCTGCGGCGGCTGCATTTCCGATGGAGGCGGAAATGTTGTAGGCCCGTGTGCTCAGATTTGGGTGCACGTTAAAGAACCCCAGGTGGTCAAAATTTCCGGAGCCCTCCACTACGGCGTCTCTCAGAATCATATGGTGGTTTTGGGACGTTAAACACCACATATCAATTAAATCAAGCATTTGACGATCTCCGACAACGCCTGCAGACAACGCCCATGCTTGCTCAATTTGATGACGATCCTCCTACCATGGTCCACACAGATGCCAGCAACGTGGGTTTAGGCACTGTACTCATCCAGTGGCAAGACTCAGCCGAGCGTGTGATCGCATATGCTAGTAGGACACTTTCCCGCGCCCAGTCTAACTACTCCACAACGGAAAAAGATTGTCTTGCTGTCGTATGGGCGGTTATGAAGTTTCGTCCGTACCTCTACGCTCGCTCCTTCCATGTAGTCAGCGACCATCATTCCCTCTGCTCGCTGACCAACTTGAAAAATCCGTCTGGTCTGCTCGCACGGTGGAGCTTACGCTTCAAGAGTTTGATATGATGGCCGTGTATTAGTCCGGACGGCAGCATGCTGACGCCGATTGCTTATCAAGATCACCAATAAAGCGCGACGATGACACAGAAGATGACAACATGGCGTTTGTAGAATTCGTCGATACCACTACGATTTCGTGCAAGCGAACGGAGGACAGCGAGTTGCTTCCCCTTATTGAATTTTCGAATGGCCGGACAACAACCGTTCTTAGAAGATTCACAAGAAGCCTACCGTCATTCTGCTTACGTAGTGGTGTTCTCTATAGGAAGAATTTTCCTCTCAGAGGAAGCACCCATCTTTTTTGTCGTTCCGATGTCAATCCATGAGGAGGTACTTAGTGCTTGTCTTGATGAGCCAACGTCCGGTCATCTCGAATACGCCCGCACATTGTCCAGAATCCAACAGAAATACTACTGGCCAAGACTTTCAGTTATCGTTAAACATTGCGCGTGCACGTGCCTCGATTGCCAACGACGAAAATCACCACTGTTAAAACCAGCTGGACTATTCCAGCCAATTCAAGTGCCCATGGTACCTTTTGCCCAAATTGGAATGGATCTCCTCGGACCATATTCGACTTCCTATGCTGGCAACAAGTGGGTAATGGTCGCCACTGATTATATCACGCACTACGCAGAAACAAAGGCTTTGTTGAGGCGCACCGCTGTTGAAACCGCACGATTCTTCATAGAAAATATCGTCCTTAGGCATGGTGCTCTGACAATCATAATAACGGATCGAGGTACCGCTTTTACGGCCGCGCTCCTGAAGACAATGCTTGAGCTCAGTGGAACAGCCAAACGGAAAATAACTTCCTATCATCCACAAACCAACGGCTTAACAGAACGCCTCAAGAAGACTATTGCCGACATGTTGAGTATGTACGTTGACGTAAATCACAAGAACTGGGATGACATTCTACCGTACATCATGTTCGCCTATAATACAGCGCAGCAAAATACTACACGAAGAACGCCGTTCAGTCTCCTTCATGGCCGTGAAGTGACGACGATGCTTGACGCCATATTACTGCACTACTGCAATGACATCAATTTGGACGCTGCATCTTTTACCGAACGAGCAGAAGAAGTTAGGCAGCTTGCATGCGTCCGAATCAATTAGCAGTAAAATTCAGACGCCCAACGTTATAATCTGCGACACCGACATGTCCTCTATTGGCCCGGTGAAAAAGTCTGCGTATGGAGTCCCATCCGCTACCGGGGACTGTCAGAAAAATTGCTGAAGACGTATTCTGGCCCCTACACAGTTTTACAACGCCTGAGTGCCTTAAATTACGTGGTCGTTCCTGACAGCACCTCGACAACTCGCCAGCGAAAACCAGAAATCGTGCACGTTGTGCGAATGAAGCCCTATTTTTCGGAATTATTTGCACCATACTTCCACTGCACCGTCTTTTGTAGAAGAGCATCAGGACGCTGCTCTCTGGAGAGGGGTTAACGCCGCATTGAATAGGGAGCACCAAGAGAACAACGAAGAGCACGCGCAGCGAGGGAGGAAAACGAGGTTCTCATCCGATCAGTTTGCCAGTGTTCTGGTACAATTAAAGCGAGTTGTCCGGTACTCAAGCGCTGCTGTTTCTGCATTGTGACAATATATTCATCACATACAAGTACCGCCATCCAGTGGACAACATAAGGACTAAGCGAGAGGTGTATACTACGACTACGACACGGCACACACGATCCATGGTGCAAGGAGTTTCACCTCTAAAAAGGCCAGGTACGTGGGCAACACGCTGCTATGTCATGAGGAAAGAGGGAGAATGAATGCGCCATATTAAGTCTGTGCATACAGGAAAATAGACAAAAAACATTTTTGAAAGCGCCAGTGCTCACTCGTGTGGTGACACGATATACTGATGCGAGCTGAAAGAACAAATTTCAAATAGCGGCGGTCAAGGCTTGTTGCCGTTTGACTGAGTCGTAAGCCACGCTTTCCGTTGTTCGCGTTGTTTTTTTTTTGCATCTGCGACGGTAGGCACCTGATAAACTTGATTGCATGGTCTGCCATGCATGCTCTGTACACCTTTTCGATTGTCGAGAAAGTCTACTCGACATTTCACAAGAAAACCACACAAACTACCAGGAGGAAAAAAAGAGCGAAACATTCTTAAGGCTGGATTTTTGGTGGGAAGTTTCGCGTTTGATTTGTGGAGCATCCTTTTATGATAGTATTTCTTTGCCGGGCTTCCGACACAAGACGCGAAACGCCGCCTAAACATGGCAACACAGACGGAACTCATTGTGTTCCGGCGTATAGCAAGGTGCTAGAAAATGGTGGTGAGGGTGAGGTGAGGATGGCAGGAAGAAGGAGGGTAAATGGTAAAGCAGGGTATGTAAAAATGAAATGGAGTGAAAGAAAAGCAGAAAGCAGTAGCATTGAAAGGAGGAAAATGGTAAATAGCGAGTAATAGAGTGTAAACGAATACAAATAAAGAAACATAAAAAGAGAAGCATAAAAACACGGTGAACAATAAACAATTAGTACAAGTAAACTGGACGTTTGTGATACTTAGTGTCACGGCGACAGACAGGATTACCTATGTGCCCATCATCTGCGATGTCTCATTTGCCTTGGGGCTACAGCGCAATCAGCGCGATTTACCTGCCACGGGGGCGTAGTGGTTATGCTGCTTGACTGCTCTATCGCAGGTTGCGGGATAAAATTCCGGCGGCCGTGGCCGCATTTCAGGAAAAAGCAACAGGGTTTGAGGTCTGATTACTTAAACTGAAGTGCATCTGAAAAAAATCCAGGTTCATAAATAACATTCTTATAATATCATGGTGTCTTCGGGGCGTTAAAGGTATTTCTTTATATTCTTAGGCTACACAATTTTCTCGAGTTTTGTTTTACCTTTCAAATGGTCAGTAGGGGCCTGTAAAGTGGTTCACGTACTGCTGCGATGTATTGTTACCGAATATTTGATGATAATGCGCGTTGCAATATCTGGCAAACGTCGTATTCTTATGCTGGGCGAAAATAGTTTCCTCTAATTTGACCATAACACCGTCAGAACAGTCAGCATGTCATGCTCAATTTAAAAATATTGCTTTCATTTAGGCTCATTAGTTCTGATACGCTTTTTCACCCGTGACTCGTTCAGCGGCAATTCGCAAGTGTTTCAGTGGACGCATTTTCTTTCTGCTGGCTGCTTGCTACTTGTCTATCAACGGTGTGTTTCGGAGGATACCGGCATCTGTTGCACCAAAGGTTATGGCAAGCTTTCTCCAAGCATCGTTAGGGAACGACAACATCTGGCAGAACTCCAGGGCAGTATAGATGCCTTAAGGACGAAAGAAGTTGGTGAGAAAATGTGTACACAAGTCGACTTTTTTTGTTTATTCAGCAACGGTTGCCCAAGAAGCTAATCCTTGCAAAATAGACATAGTGCCCTTTCACTTGTGAACGTGGTGAAATTTAATAAAGGTAACTCGTACACAACGCCGGCCTATAGTGAAATGAACCGCGAATCTTTTGTTTCTGTAGAAAATTTGTGTATATTATTCAAATATCATGAAACTCATTAAAATAGCTTTTTTTGTGTCGAAGTTATGGTTCGGGACGCGAAGTATCGTCGACTGAGTTGCTTATATTTGATTCTTAGTTTTTGCTATGTCAATGAATAACCGTAAATACTAACGTAGGCACTCTCTTCAAAATGGATCCTTAAATATTATGATTGACTCGCAATATATGACAACCAGTTGTCCACTTTACTATAGTATTGACAATTTATATTATATACTAATAATTCATGAGTTGATTTCAATGTAAGCCACCTTTGTAAAAGTTTTTGCCATTGATCGTTGAACACTGCTAATATATTCAACGTCATTATTCGCCCAGACATTTTCGCACGAATAACAATAGCAGAAAGTTCTAAGTCAATAAATAAAATTTCCTTTCACAAAACAACCCACAAATATAATTTTAAGCACTATATCGATTACATTAGTCTAGCTGCTGATCTCATGGTGCTTATCTTCCTAGATTTTTCACACAATGAAGCGAAATCTAAGCTCTTTATTTCGAGAGAGGTGTCACAAAGTTCGTACATGAACAGTTTCCCATCTCTGTGTGTGCATGTATTATTGATGACGTGCAAAAGCGCACGTGTTGTGGTTAAGCGTAAGAAGTAAATTTATTTAGGCGATGTAACAAACTTTGACCCCGTGAAAGAAGTAAAAAAAAATCAGCAAGGCGTGTTCTTGAGCTAGTAGATTCAATAATTGAGGAAACTAGGTATGGCAAAAAGCTTGCCTGTCTGCATTCGAATGAACAATGTAGTGGCCTGACTGGTTTATCTTCAATCATGCTACGGCAAGTAGCAGGTACTATGGAGGAGAGGGGGGGGATCGAGTAATTATCGACTTATTCCGGGTCATTTTCTAGTAGTAACTTTTCATTTCCCCCTCCCCCTCCTATACGCAGGGTAGTGAACCAGCTGCCTATAGGCTGGTTAACCTACCTGCGATTCTTTTTCTGCTATTTTCCCTCATTCCTTTAACAGCTGCGAATTTCCAGGACTTCGCCCTCCTCGAAGTTTTGCTTACTTGTTTGCTCGGAAAGCCTTGTACGTAATATAGAGTCGAAATCACAATTGCCTTTCCTGTCTTGTGGGTTTTCTTAGCACGGAACCGGCTCAATGGTACGCTTGGTAACGCTTGACTGAGAGGAAATCAGGCCCTCTTAACTGCACCTTCTTATTTGGAATGCATCTGATTTTTTTCCATCGGGTTTACAGCCACCGAACAATTTCATTGCTTATGATGGTCATGAGAGTATCTAAGCTGTTTTTATGATGTCTCAGTTATAGACGGATGCGTGATCACTTTTTGCTAGTCTGCAGGATGAAATAATGCATCCTGGGTTTGGTTGGTGGAGATGATTCGATATGGTGTGCATAATTGACACTCACTTTGTCATTTCTGGTTGGTATTTAAAATTTCAATCCACCTTTTTTGTTATGGTCCTAGGGCATTAAAAATGTAGAAAAACACATCATCGTTATTGGGTGGACTTTATATAAATCATTTTCTGCACCTCAGGCCATTACGAAAGAGCGGAATGCGAATGATAAAATCCCTCCGGAAATGCCGACTGAAGTGTCATCTATGAAAATGATATAGAATTGTTTCGAACGTGTACACCTAGGATACATCAATTCATGACGCACACCAGTAATAATAAATCACGAATTGGTCTATATATACCTGACATATCATAAAAACAGCATAGATAAACAATACCTTTAATATTTTGTAGTTATATTAAAACTGTGTGTCTTAATCGTTAGAGACCGAACACAACAGACTAATACTCTCTCGCAGGCAATCATATACATTATAAATATGCCTCTTTAGACTAACAAGCGGTTCTACGAAATTTGAACTTTGATGGTACAAGGGGGAATATACCGTTGCGTAATTTTAGCTTTATAGGACTTTTTGACGTTTATTAGAACAATATTACTAGAAAAACTGACAAGCAGTTCTGTGATATGCATCATTCGCTTCTGAGTAGCCCCTGCTGGAACTTCGCGCTAACGTGCTATGCAGTTAAGGCAGTGCGAAGGCAAGCTCGGTAAGACCTTGCAAAAGTTCCAATGTAAATATATTTCTCACTTAAAACAAAACCCAGCCTTTCGAAACTCCATCTATTACTAACAAGCAATAATACCTAAAAATACGTAGGCCATATTTTTACTTGGACTGATACGATGCGAAAATTGATCCTCAATGCAGGGTGTTTCAGCTAAGAAGACCAAGCATTAAAAAAATTATAAGTGAGTGCTACGCATCTCCAGCTAGCGCAGCATTGTTTTTCTCTGCATGTAGCACATCATTATATCTTTTTGATCCGCCAAGCATGGTACATCGCAAAGAACGTTTTTAAATACTGATTATAGAGAAAAAAAATTCTATACAATATTTGGAGCTCTTATCCAGAAATGACAAAATTTTCAAGTTGCGGTAAAAGAATAACGCTGGTTATTTTTTCGGGGTGTGTATAAAGTGCATGAAATTTAAAAAATACCTCGTGATGAAAAAAATGCCGCAATCGCAGCGCTTTGAGTTGAGTGCCCTCAAATGTAAGTTGAACAAAATAACGAAGGCTTCTCACGCACGAAGGTCGCTTGAAAAGACTATATGTGAATACAGTGGACATTAAGTGATGGTTGGATAGCAGGATTTAAAATAAAAGGGGGGGGGGGGGCACAGAAAGGAAACGAATAAAATAAACTTTCACAAAAACGCGGCTGCCACGTGCATTGCGATATGAGACCGGAGGCAACATTCGCCGCAGCACGGACAACTCTTTTTTCTTTTCGGGCCAACGACAAGCATGATTGTAGGTGAGAGGGTGACATTTTGATAAAGGAAGAATACAATAATAAAGATATAATTTGGAGCGTGTGCAGAGGAAGGATGTTAGGTTTATTTTTGGAAAATAGAAAAGAGAACATTCTCCTTCACTTCAAATGCTTACCAATAAAATAAGTTCACTAGAACATTGCCGTAAACTTAGTCGCCTACAGTTCCTGCACAACATAATAAAAGGGAAAATCGGCCTTCAGAAGTCTCACTTTTTAGTGCCCCTAAACACACGGTTGACTAGACAGAGACACAGCTTTTCTTTCACGCCTATATTCGCCAAAACCAAATCTCAAATGAACAGTTTTTTTCCGCACACCATAAAGAATGGAACTCTTTACCTGTTCACGTCATACAATCGGAAAACTTTACAAAAGAATTGGAAAACCTGTTTTCTGTTCTGTTCTGTTTTAACTGTTTTGCTGTGGAGAGGTTGAGGAGCCTATTGCCTCGGCTACTCCATATCACAAAGTTCTGCAGCGAAAAATAAAATAATAATACAGAACGGTACCCAAAAATTAACAATGCGGAAAAGAAAAAAAACACATAATAGCACACTGAAACCAGTTCAAATAACATGCCAATACACAGTTTTCTTCACGCAGTTCACACAGTCATAAACTACTTACACGCACACCTTACTACTCTAATGCCATTATATACATCACCACACTTTTCATAATACCCATTTCTGGCTGTCAGTCATAGGCGCTTGTCCAGTCCGGTCTCCACTAAAAAGTCTGTCAGGAAGGTTATTGCCTTTTTCTGAAGATGCATCTCAGGCCATGGTCCAAGTAGTTTCTTTATTGTGAGGGGCCGTCTGTGCAAACTTGCTAATTTGTTCTTTAATTTTTCTCTTTCCCTCGCGTATTTAACGCACTCCAAAAGAATATGGCGAACATTTTCTTCTGCATGACCACAATGGCATTCCGGTGAGTTGGATCGATGTATCTTGCGCAGGAAGCTGTTTGTGTATACTACTTCCAATCTAAGTCGGTGGATCAATGTCTCTAGGTGTCGTGGAAGGTCTGTCGCTATGGAAAATTTTTCTGTGTGGATCAACCTCATAAAGTACCGTTTCCTTTGATTTAGGGCTCTCAAACCACTTCTCCATCGAACAATGGTTAGCTCCGTGCGATATAAAATGTCGAATATCCGTCCCAGATATAGCGATCGTGCAATCCCGTCCTTCCTTCAATGCTTTCTTCGCGAGACTATCAGCATCTTCATTTCCCTTTATTCCAATGTGGCTGGGTATCCATTGGAATACGATGTTGTGACCCTTCGATGAGGCATACTCCACAGTTTCTGCGATACATTGTGGTATTTCACCAATTTTGTAAGGTGATCTCACATTTCTGATTAGCTGAAGAGCAGGTTTGCTATCAGTGCATATCACCCATTTTCGTGGCTCGGGATTCTCGCAGATAAGCTTAACTGCTTCAAAGATAGCCACCAATTCTGCTGTCGTCGATGAAGATTTGTGCGATAATTTGTACATCTTCTTTGCCTGAATTTCGGGTATAAAGACCGCACAGGCTGACGCTTCTTCTGTGCATGATCCATTTGTATATATCTTCGTTTTTTCATTATGCATTACATGAAGCTGATGAAGTACCAACTGTGCCGCTACTAGAGGTGCCATGTCTGCTTTCTTCTCTATGCCGTCTATTTCACGGATAACGTTGAGAAGTGGCAGCGTCCAAGGTGGTGTTGAAGGTTTCCATTGTTTAAATTCTGGCACTGCTGCTTGAAATGATGATTTAGTATCCTGTAGTCTCGTTGCCGTTCTTTGTGTTAGTGCACCAGATAAAAAATGACATTCATGTTGCGTGAAAATTCTAAATAAATTTCGAGATGTTCTTTAGTTCGCAGTACTGCCAAAGGTGGCTCTCGAGCCTCCGCATACACTAAATCACTGGAAGTTGACCGTGGTGAACCCAGACATACCCTCAAGCTCCTTGCCAATAACAAGTGAAGTCTCCTTTCGGTGGAGGCTGGGAGTCCGTGCAGCAGGGGCGGTGAGTGGGTTACGATGGAGCGTATCCAGGCAACATGTAGGGCCAATAACGACTCTGTAGTACCACCCCATTTGGCCCCGCAGAGATGCTGGAGGATTCGAATGGCCTGATTCACTTTTTGTTCCAGGGACTGGACATGAGGCGACCATGTTAGTCTCCGGTCTAAAATTACTCCCAAGAATTTATGAGTTTTAACCATTTTAATAGGTTGATTTTGCAGAATAATCTGGAAATTTCCAGGTCTTTTTAATGTTAAACGGAAGTATAGCTGTTTTGGCCAGACTCAGTGCCATACCTCTTTTTTTAAAAAATGGTCTACATTATCCAATCCTTTTGTAGAGTTTGTTGTATATCCAAAAACGATGGACCAGACGTCCTTATACTTATATCATCAGCATATACTGAACATCTGATGTTGGGTGGAAGATTATACGGGAGCTGTGCCATGACTACATTAAAGAGAGTAGGGCTTAGTACGCTGCCCAGTGGCTCTCCTTGGTTGACGACATGTTCTGATGTTGGGCCCTCCTGCGTAACTACAAAAATTTTCCGGTGCTTCAGGAAGTCAGCGATTCAACGCAGTATCTTGCCCTTGAATCCCTGTAACGCCAGTCCTTCCAGAACGTGAACGTGACTCACTGTGTCGTATGCTCGGTGGACATCAAGGAATACAGCGACAGTGAGATTCCCTTGCGTTCGTTGGTTTTTCCACATCTATGACCAAATCCAGAATGCAGTCCATTGTGCATCTACCTCTTCTGAAGCCGGCTATGCTTTCTGGTAGTAGTTTTTTCATGTCTTGCCACCATAAGATTCATTCATTGATCATTTTTTCCATCACTTTGAAAAACAACTTGTCAAACTAACCGGCCTAAACGAGTCCAACTGCATAGGGCTCTTCCCTAGCTTTAGCAACGGTACTACTTTTGATATCTTCTAACTTTCCGGAACTTTTTCTTCTTGCCAAAATTTGTTATAGATGTCCAACAGGTGTAATTTTCCTTTTTTGCACAAATTAGCAAGAGCAGCGTATGTAACTCCATCTGTTCCTGGTGAACTTGTTCGTTTTACTGAAGACAACACATATTGGAGCATCTCTGGTGTGAAGCTGTCATCCAGATCTGATGAACTGATCGCAGAGAACTTTGTTACAACCGCTGAAGCTGATTCTGCTGAGGATTTATATTCGCTAGTTTGGGCGGTCTCTCCATTTCTCAGTATAAGATCGCAAAATTCTTCGGCAATCACACGTTCGCTAACTCCTCGAGACAGCGCTAGAGCCTGTAGTGGTCTCGAGTGGACTACTGGCTGTCGGAGGGCGCGTACTATGTTCCACAGTTGAGTCGCCGAGGTAAATGGAGAAAGTGAGGCACATAAATCTTGCCACCTTTTGGTTGAAAGCTTCTGCAGTTGGTTACGCATTGTAGTGTGTACTTTCTGTGCAACCTTGAAATCTTCTAAATTACCCGACCTGCGATATCTTCTTTCAGATCGGCGTCGTATTGCCCTAAGCCTCTCATACACAGCGTCAACACCCGAATACTCACTCGAATGGGTACTGTACGAGCTGCTTTTGTTAGAAATTTTTTTATCTTCGATGCATATGTTTCTGCGTCAGAACAGGGTTCAAGATTTTGTCTCTGTGGTTTTCGAAAGATTGCCCAGTTTGTAATTCTTGTTGTGCGGTTATTTCTCGTTTTCTTCAACTTTAAGTGATATATCAATACTGGCAAGTGGTCACTTCCTATTGTGTCAGCGTCTGCAGTCTAGTCTGCTCCAGCCGCTAATTCAGAGGAGCACACAGTAATGTCTAGTACGCTGCAGTAGTTATGCCCCCGTACAAACGTTGGAGAACCATCATTTAGTATAGTGTAACCATAATCTTCGCATATGTTTACTATAGCAGATCCCCTTACACTACAACGCTCACTACCCCACAATTCATGGTGCGCGTTAAAATCACCACATATAATTATGGGATCATGGTCAGATCTACACACTGCAGCCAACTCTGCGTATGAAACGTTTGCTTGAGGGTGCACGTGAACACTAACAACAGTTGCAGTAACGTTACCAAACTTCACTTTGCATCTAACAAATTCAGACGCATCTGTTTTTGAAGTAGCCACAAGTGTCGACGGAATATCGCGTCTCACACACAACATCACTCTGCTTTTTGCAGCAGGACGGTCTGCTTGGTACACCACATAATTGGACAAGCGAAAGTTAGTGGACACTCTTGTTTCGAAAATACACAAAATCGGAAACCCGTGCTAAGCGACGAATTTCTGAAAATCTCCACTCTTAGTCTGCAAACCGTTGCAGCTCCACTGGAATATTGCACTTCTTTTGTACCAGTTAGATAGTCCGGTAGCCATGATTACGACAAGAGAAGATGCTCAACATCTAGCGGCAATTTCACTTCTGGTAAAAAACCTGCTTGTGGCAGGGATCGTAGAATTGCTTTGAGAGCCGCAAAGATTATTGGCAAAATGACTTGCTCGCTTCCGGCTGTCTCCGCCGAGATCTCAATTCTCGAAGAAGTTTTTCTCAGCAAGCTGCTGTGACCCTTCCCTTTGGTAGTCAGTGGCTCCTTGGCTGTGTCTGGCCTGGTAGAAAGTTCCACTTCAGCATGTTCCTGGGCCCGGACTTCTTTTCCAACGCGATGTTTTGGCGCTGAGCGCTTCAATACTTCCGAGTAAAAGTCGTGGCGCCACTGTTTTGCACTTCTTTGTGCCGCAGGAACATATTCGACTATATCCACATTGGGTGCTGGACCTTTTTGTATCTTATGGTACCCTTTTACAATTCTCTCTCTTTGTGCTGCTGATGCCAAACGGTTTCGAGAGCAGCCTGAGAACGACGCCGGATGTGGTCCAGCACAGTTTGCACACTTAGGTTGACGCTTCGAGGTGCATTCTTTGTAATCATGTGCGCCCGCACATACCTTGCATCTCTTGGTTCCCCTGCAAGTCTTAGCCTTATGCCCATAACTCTGGCAGTTGTAACACCTTACCGCCGGCTCAATGTATTCCTCGACAGTGTGAACCGTAAAGCCGAGAGCAATTCTTTTTGGCAATGGCATGTCATGTCTAAACTGGAGTATTACATTACGTATGGGCTGCATTGTGGCACATCCATCTTCATTTCTTACCCATCTCTTTTGTCGTGTGACCGAGATTACTCCAGCATCTTTAAGATAATCCAGTAGGTCATAATCACTGTATTCGAGTGAAACATCTCTTTTCTTTGCTAGGGTCTTCATGTAAGACGTACATCGACGTACTCCCTTAATGACATGACACAGATCCTCTGTATCCATCTACCGTTTTCGGTAGATGGATACAGAAGCACCCAAGGAAGACGAGGGAGCTTACACGGTGGTCACCCATCACAAGAACAGAGCTACGGGGATACCGGTGGTATTCAGACCAATCGCTGCCGAGGACTCCTTCTGGAAGGTGAATCCCAATCGCATAGCATCTGAGATAATATCTGCTATCAATGAGAAAGTGACATCATCATGAATCAACAGAGACGAAGTTTTTGTGTTGGAGTACGGTCTTTGTACTTCTTTGTACTCGGCAAACAAGTTACTGCTGATCAGGAGTCTAGCTGGATTGCCTCTACAAGTGATGGATTGGAAAACCACTTTTCTTACTATTTGGTATAAATATGATTAGTGCTTGCACATTTCTTACAATTGTGTCGTGAATCCCATGCTGTGTGTAGTGCTATCTTATTGCTAATACTTGTGTATATTGTTTTGCGAAGCAAAACAATATACACCAGTATTAGCACTGTACGCACAATATACACAATATACACAAGTCCTTGCACTGTACGTTTTTCTTATTGCATTGTCAGTCTTTTTATGAATTTCTTGTCATTGTATTATTGTATTTGGCTCTCCAGCATTGGACAGCATATTGGCCTGCAGTATCAATAAAGAAATAAATAAAATAACTAATAAGCATGATGGGGTATGTGGTGCTTAGTTTTTTTTTGTGGACATGCTTCTACAAGGGCAAGTCTTAGTCTATAACAGTGAGTTTCACTAATGAAGAACGTGCGAATAAGGTTCTCGCCCACGGCCGAGCAAGCAGAAAAATAAGAGAGGGTGGCAAGATTATTTCGCAGATGGCACCCAGAAATTTGGTTAAATAGCTCGACATTGGTGCGAAATTACGAAACACTCAAGAAGGCAGGCACGTTTAAAAAGCAGCGTCAGTGCATCGAAAGTGTGACTGAGTCTTTTAAATCAGACATTCTTGCTTACATGACAGCCCATCCCCATGCAAGCGTGCGAGGACGTCAGTGCTGATACCAGCGTTTCCAGCAGTAGTGTTTGGCGCGTACTCAAGAGCGGAGGTCGTCACCCATGCCTTATTCACCTGCACCAACAGCTGGAAGACAGATATTTGCAAAGCCGTTTCAACTTTTGCAACTGAATCTCCAAGTGACTCACTTAGTGACTTCACTTGCAACCTCCCTCTAGCACATCTTGGGTATATCCGGTTACACCAAGACGGAGCTTCATCGCACAGCTGCCTGTGGACTAGAACGTGGCTTAATCGAGAATTTCCCGAGAAATAAATCGGCCGTCTTGGACCTGTATTATGGCTCGCCAGATCCCCAGATTTGACTTCGCCAGCTTTCTTACTATGAGGATACATTAAAGACGACGTCTACATTGAAGCGACGGCAACGCCTGCAAGAATGAAGTCTAAAGTAGCAGAAGTGTGCCGTTTTATTACTCCACGAATGCTATGAAATGTGACAGAAAATGTGCTGACTTGATGTAGATTGTGTATAGGGGCTAGTAGAGTGCTGTTTTAGCACGATATGTGACTGCCCATGACGTCTCAGTAAAAGCGCTTTGGACTTTGCAATTTCGCTGATCTCTTTCCAACACCTTGGTTTCCTATTATTTAAAAGTTAGCTGTTAAATCACAGAATACGTTTTGATTTACTCTGTTTATCTACATGCACTGCGCTCAAACAGCGGCTACTAAACATGAATTTTGAATGGAGATGAAGTACGAGCAATAAACTTTTGCACCCACAACCGATGGTGCCATATTCCTTCCAAGTACCCAGTAGAAAAATCGCACGTTATCGATGCAGATATGACCAAAACAAGTTCTGCAATAACTACCGTTGAAGTTCGTATATCCTTTCTTTATCAATATGTAACCATTCCCCCCCCCATCTTGATTATAGTGGGTCCGAAAATTTGAAAAAAAGCCTGCGCTGCGTCAAATGCTACGTCCGGTCTTGTATCACATTGCACGTGGCAGACGCTTTTTCTTACAAGCTTATTTACTTCGTATCTTTTTTGTGCCCCCCCCCCCCCATTTTTTTTAATGGTACATCTAACCATCGCTTAACGTCCATTGTAGTCACCGATAGTCTGTTCAAGTGATCTCTGTGCGTGAGAAGCCTTCGCTAATTCGTTCAATTTGCGTTTCAGGGCACTCAGAGCGCAGCGCGTTAGGCGGAAATCATGTGGGCATTTTTTTATTTTGCCACAAAAAAAACATAGGAAAAAACTAACCATCGTTGTTATCTCACCGTAACTTCAAACATTTGTTAGTTCTGGATAAGAAGTACAAGTCTTGTATTGAAATTCGTTCTCTCGAATGATAAACAAAAAAAGTGGCTGAGAGGATAACCGCTGTGGTAGCTCACGGAAAGAGCATCGAACGCGCTATTCCGAGGTCGCAGGTTTGGTTCTTGCCCATGGTTAGTTATCTTTTCAAACACTTTTCTTTCTTCGCATTTACATTACAATTCGGTCTAATAGGTTCTTTCTATATTTTCCTTAAAATTATTGTCTGTTAGATCTCGTTTTTTGTGTCAAAATACGGAAAAACGAGCCCTTAGGTATACACTTCATTTCCTTATATATATTGTTACGGGTAACTTATTTAATAAATTAAATACGATGCACTGTGCTTGGCGAACAAGATGGCGACAGTTCATAAACAACCATCCACCAACGTCGTCTTTCTCTTTCTTCCAGACAGGCTGTGCCGGCTGTTGCGTATCATAACCCCCCGGTGGTAGAAGCACCGTCTCGGTGGTTGAGCGACTCGAATGCGGTAGAAGGAGGGTGATAGGGCTTGAGTCGAGCTATGTGCACAATGTCACTCGAAGGTGACGATGATGACGTTGAATCGGCTGGAACGATCACGCATATAACGTCAGTCACCTGGCGAACGACGCGGTATGGTCCAGTGTAGCGTGACAGCAGTTTTTCAGAAAGCCCTACACGCCGAGTGGGGGACCAGAGGAGGACAAGGGAACCCGGTGAAAAGAGCACGTTTCGATGATGGGAATCGTAGAGCTGCCTTTGGCGTTCTTGTGAAGCCTGCAGGCGGCTGCGGGAGAGTTGGCGTGCGTGGTCGGCTAGCGCGATGGCTTCGCCGACATACTCAGTGACCGAGGGCAGCAAGGTGTCAAATGGTAGGGCGGGTTCTCGGCCGTATAGAAGATGGAATGGTGAATAGCCGGCAGTGTCGTGACGTGACGACTTATATGCGAACGTCACAAATGGCAAATGAACGTCCCAGTCCCGGTAGTCGGCCGCTACGTATTTAGAAAGCATGTCGGTTATGGTGCGGTTGAGGCGCTCCGTAAGACCGTTCGTTTGCGGATGGTACGAAGTGGCAAACTTGTGCTTGGCAGAGCAAGAGCGCAGGATTTCATCAACGACAGCTGATAGGAAGGTGCGGCCCGGTCAGTGAGAAGTTGGTGTGGAGCTCCGTGTACTAAAATAATATCATATACCAGAAAGTCCGCCACATCGGTTGTGCAACTCGTCGGAAGTGCTCGTGTGATTGCGTACCGTGTCGCATAGTCAGTGACGACAGCGATCCATTGTTGCCTGAGCTGGAGATCAGGAATGGGCGAAGCAGGTCGAGGCCAACTCGAAAAAAAGGTTCGATGGGAATGTCGATCGGCTGAAGGAATCCAGCTGGTAGGAAGATGGCTTTTTGCGGCGCTGGCAGGGTTCACAAGCGGCGACGTAGCGTCGAACAGAGCGGGCAATACCAGGCCAAAAGAAACGACGACGCACACGGTCGTATGTGCGAGAGACGCCCAAGTGGCCCGCCAAAGGAGCGTCATGAAGTTGGTTGAGAACAGTCGCACGAAGATGTGCTGGTATGACGGGAGCAAGTCACGGCCATATGGATCGAGTTACGGCGATACAGGATGCCGTCTTTTACCAGGAACATTTGTAGAGATGCGTCACGAGGCCTTGACTCAAGTTTGCCAATGATGGTTCGCAGGGAAGCATCCAGGCGTTGTTCGTGCCCAAGGTTGAGTAGCTGCGTCACAGACAGAAGGTCTGGAAAGGTGTCAGTATGGGCAGCCTCTTCCACGGGGTAGCGTGATAAGCAATCAGCATCTTGGTGTGACCGCCCTGTTTTGTACGTTACGGTGAACGTGTATACTTGTAATCGTAGGGACCAACAAGCGAGGCGTCCTGTGGGATCCTTGAGTGAGGCCAGCCAGCAGAGCGCGTGATGGTCACTGACTACCCGGAATGGACGCCCGTATAAGTATGGGCGAAACTTGGCGACTGCCCACACGAGAGCGAGACACTCACGTTCCGTGATTGAATAATTGCGCTCGGCTGTAGATAGCAGGCGGCTTGCATATGCTATAACACGGTCATGTCCGCGTTGATGTTGCATTAGCATTGCCCCGATGCCATGCCCACTAGCGTCATTGCGAACCTCGGTTGGAGCTGATGGTTCGAAATGGGCTAAAATCGGTGGTGTTGTAAGGAGCGTCGTGAGCTGGGAAAAAGATGTGGCTTGATCAGCGCCCCAGAAAAACGGGGTGTCCTTCTTCAGGAGGTTTGTGAGTGGGCGTGCAATCATGGCGAAGTCCTTAACAAACCGTCTTAAGTAGGAGCACAAGCCCACAAAACTGCGAACGTCCTTTCTTGACTTCGGAACAGGAAAGTCCGTGATGGCGCGAATTTTCTCGGGATCCGGGCGGAGTCTTGCGGCATCGACGATGTGGCCAACTACGGTTTATTTGACGACGAGCAAAGTGGCATTTCGACGAGTTCAGTTGAAGCCCGGCTCGACGAAAAACTTCAAGAATCGCCGATAAACGCTTGAGATGGGAGTCGAATGTGGGTGATAAAACGATAACGTCGTCTAAATAACATAAGCAGGTTGACCATTTAAACCCTTGGAGCAACGAGTCCATCATTCTTTTGAATGTGGCCGGCGCATTACAGAGACCAAAGGGCATAACTTCGAAGTGATAAAGCCCGTCACGAGTGACGAATGCGGTCTTCTCACGGTCCATCTCATCCACAGCTATCTGCCAATAGCCAGATCGAAGGTCGATAGTGGAAAAATACGTAGCACCGTAAAGGCAGTCTAAGGCATCGTTGATTCTAGGCAACGGATAAACATCTTTCTTGGTAATTTTGTTGAGATGCCTATAATCTACACAAAAGCGCCATGTTCCATCCTTCTTTCTGATCAGGGCGACAGGAGAAGCCCAGGGGCTACAAGAGGGTTCGATTATGTCTTTTGCAAGCATCTTTTCGACTTCCTGTTGTATGACTGTGCGCTCGGACGCGGAAACACGGTATGGACGTCGGTGAATGGGACTCGCGTCACCGGTATTGATGCGATGAGTAACAACACTCGTTCGGCTTAAGCCGTGCTGGCGAAGTCAAAAATGTCACTATAGGACTCCAGGACGTGACGAAGGCTTCCGCTTGATCAGGAGCGAGGTCTGATGGTACCATGTGGTCAACGTCGACGCCCAATGAACATGTTAGAGTTGGTTCATTGTCTGAGGTGCAGCAATCATCCACTCTGAAGGGTTCAACCGTATGGTCTTGTAGAGCAGTAATTTCGGCCAGGGAGATACCTTGTGGAAGAATTTGGGCAGTGAGGGCAAAATTGACAATAGGAAGGCATGTGCGGTTTCCAACGATTATCAAAATGGTGGTGCGCAACAGCGACGCCATGCGTAAGCATCACGGCATGAATTGGTGCCACCATGTAATCGCCGTCAGGTACAGGTGGTGTAGAGAAGAGGTCGATATGTGTGACACAGTTAGGCGGAAGGCGTGCAAAATCAATGCAGCAAAGGCGACTTTGGGGTGGGTTGGTCAGATCAGAAAGTAGAGGCATTTCAAGGTCAAGACAGCCGGCTGAACAATCTATAAGGGCCGAGTGAGCGATTAGAAAATCCATGCCTAGAATTACTTCATGAGGACAATTTTCTATAACGGTGAAAAGAACAGCAGTGCTTCTATCGGCGGTAGTCACACGGGCAGAGCACATGCCAATATCGCCGCAGTTTCCCCGTCGGTGACTCGAACGGCTCTGGTCAAGGCGGGTGTGACAACTTTCTTCAGGCGGCGACGAGAGCAGCACTCATTATGGACACATGCGCGCCGGTGTCGATCAATGCGCGCACAGCTAAATTGTCTGAAGTAACGTTCAACAGATTCCGGGTGGTCGGTAATGTTACACGAGGATTTCTTGCAGAGGTCGTCGTCAATGCAGCTTCACTTCCAGAAGCTGCACTGCCTAGTTTTCCGGTCGGGGGCGCTGCGAATAGGTCGGAGAGACAGGACGGCGCTGGGGGGGGGGGGCGAACGAGATTGACGGCGAGCAGGGGATGGTGAGCGGGCGTAGCGAGGTCTCGTCAGAGGTGCGGCAGAATCAGAGGATGTGGTCGGCATAGGGGAACCAAAATCAAATG